>JAWNNM010002635.1:0-257139 GCA_035044965.1 Lordiphosa andalusiaca
TTTTAAAACCACTTTTAAGCCCCTATCTCTTCATTTAAGGGAGTTATGCGCGTTTAAAGATTTGGGAGGTTTAAATTACTGTAAAAAATTTTTTTAATAACTTTTTTACACAAAAAGTATTATAATAATAATTAATTTAATTATAATTTAATATTATTTTGATCAAATCGGGCAATTTGATGTGGCCATTTCAGTTGGATTGCCTCAATGTCAATGCTGACGATATGATGGAAAAATGCACAAATTGTATTTAATATCTCGGCCAAGTGCAACAAAAACTGAAGCATTCTTTCAGGCTGGCCAAGAAAATTTAAACCAATTTTTGAAATACATTTGATTTTCAGGCTTGTTTCGAATTCCGAAACTAGTGAAATCGAGTTGATACAGTTGGTCTAGGTAACAGTTTTGGGGAAGTAATGTTAATGTTGCTCACTTTGAACTTGAAGGTAAATAGAGTTAGAATAAAAGTTCTTCTCACTAAGACCGATTCTTCCTAGGGCACGACTTATCACCAACTTTCCGACCCAAAAAACAATATATATTCTTGATCAGGGTGCCGAGCTGAGTCGATTGAGCTTTGTTCGTCCGTCTGTCTGTCTGTTTCTACGCAAGCTAGTTTCTCAGTTTTAAAGCTATCAAGCTGAAATTTTGCACAGAGTCTTCTTTTGCTGTACGCTACTAATTTGTCTGAACCGACCGGATCGGATGACTATATCTCATAGCTTCCATAGGAACAATCGGTCGGAAAACTAGTTTTAGTGAGAAAAACTTTTTTCTTTTCAGTGACAACGTCTCCAAACTTTGTAATCGTAGGTTTCCTATGTTTTTTTTTTAATTCTACCAAGTTTTATTAAAATCGGACAACTATATGGTATAGCTGCCATACAAAAGATAGGTCTGAATAACAGTCTTAGTTAGAAAAACTTTTTTGATTTTAATGGTAGCATACTGGAAATTTGTATTTGATTGTTTCAGATGCTTTTCCATAATTTTAAAAATGTTTGGCCAAATCGGATGACTATATCATTTAGCTCCCATACGAACGATCGGTCGGAAAATGGGAAAAAAAAGTATTTTTTTAAAAAATACTTAAACGAGCACTTGCAAGGGTATAAAAACTAGTTAGCTTAGCTTACTCGTTTTGGTATAAAGAAAGAACAAACAGAAGATATAAATGATGAAGAAATCGAAAGTTCAACCCAAAGCTCTAAAAGGATATTTCCTTACGTACATAATTACTTCATCAACAAATCAACCGACCTACGGCCACTTGCATTCACATATTTCTGATATGATATGAAGTCCGACTGTCCGTCTGTAAACAAACCCAATGGTTCAAATTCTTGGAACTTAAAGGGATACAGTTTGTTTTAGTTACCGATTCTCAATAGAAAGGCTTGCTTTCAAGCTCGATTTTCGTTGGGATTACATCGAGTTGGCCATTTTTGGAAAACTGTTTATAAACCTGATCGCTGAGCTTTTGTCAATTAACCATTTAACTGTAAAGTTTGCAAAAACAAGTGAGAGATAAGCTTTACGAAAACACCTTTAATACATTCAAACGTGCAATCATTTATTTTTAAGTGTATACAGATATGTACATATGCACATATGTAGCTATGCTTTGTTGATGTCTGTCTACAAACCTACACACACTGTCTTATAAATTTGTACGAGGGTATATCAAAAAGTTACCGGGCTTCGCATCGAATAGCTTTTTTTGACCCTTTAGCAGAGCTACAATGGAAACATATTGTATGTCATGGCTCAAACCACACGATTTTTGAGTTAATGATGTAGTAATATGCCCCATATCGTCATCTAAATCCACATGATTGGACATATGGTCACTTTGAAAGCTCACAGCGGATCAGGGTTGCATGTAAAAGCTTATGTAGGCACTTTTTACGCTTTCTATTGTCAAAGTCAAAATTTAAATTGAATGCCGCTACCATTTGGACCGCAGTGCTATGGCAGAAACCACTTTGCGCTACCTTAAAGCAGGATTTCCCCAGTCTCAAGTGAGAAGGCACTTCGTACTTCGTGTCGGATCTTAACGATTGAGAAAGTACATCTCTTTGATTTAAGAATACTGCTCCTATCCTATCTCTGAGTTACAACTTCCACGTCTTCCTCTTCTGATACTTCTTGATCCCCCCCCCTTCGTATGTATCTCACACAATAGTTACTTATTGATTGCAAAAACTAAAGCAAACATCTATGTATGCATATACATATACGTATGTGTGTATGTATGCGCCTGTGTGTATGAGTGCGATAATGTTTTAACAAAAATTGGCGCCCCGCACTATGCCCAGCGCCAGCGCAAAGCTAGAAACTGCTTGAAATTTCATTCTCAATTCTCATTTCAATTTTGGCGTTTCCAGTGTGAAGACCAATTTGATTACTATACTTTTTTTTTATTTGTTTGTTTGTTTATTCAGTGCGTGACATCAATTTATTTTGCGACTCGAGACGGAAACCCTTTTCAGTGAATTATCCAAAAACTAAATACCAGAGGAGAAAAAAGGTTTGTTTTCGGGCTCCATTCTGGTAACATTTAAATGGCACAGGAAACCTTTTTCGACTTTAACAGCCCCCAACCCGTATTTGATAACCGCATTAGCATACAAATTGTGAACGAGTGGGTATCAAGTTGCTTGAGGAGCGACAACAACATCTAATCGCATGATGATGCTGATGCAGTGTCAGACCAATCTGAGGGGCAGAGCAACGACTACGCGTGCTGTTATTTAGTTTTATTTTTTATTTTGTTGGTCTATTTTTATATGACGTCCACATGATAATCGACATGAATGATGTTCATGGGAGGAGGGTGCTGGGGTATCGGTCGTTTCATTCATTGAAGGGCCGAAGGCAATTGAACCAAATACCTTGAACTAGTTGCGACATTTATTTTGATCATTGAATCAGCGGATATGTAACCGACGTTCGACTGCGTGACTAAAACTGGAAATTGTGGTCTTTGAATCTCTTGGAGAAGTCTTTGTGTTTGCCAAGTTGGCGGCAGTTGTCATTTGGCGTACTGGATTGAGTACTGAGTAAGGAGTTCTGGCGATCGAGTTCTGAGTAACTGAGTATTGAGTATTGCGATCTGAGAGTCGCGGACCGCGTATAGAGCGCGCTCAAGCACGGAGACTCGAGCACTGAGAATCGAATACTGAGTATCAAGTACTGAGCATCCACTACTCAGCATCGAATGAGTATGAGTTTGAATTACTGAGTCTCAAGTACTGAGTATCGAATACTGAGTTTCGAGTAGTGGACAGAATATAGAATAGTTTCTGTTACAAATCAGAGACAAAATAAATGGTTCTCCAGAATCGGTTATCTCACAGTTTCAACTCACTCCAGCCTGTCAATAACTATCAATTATTTCAATTCATTCCATTTGGCTGACCTTTCTCTGGCCACAACTCAACTTTAAAGAATGGCCTCATTTTATGTAAAGACGTGGCGCTATGCTGTGTACCTAATCTTCCACTAACCTTGACTGATAAACGAGATAAGACCTCAGGCAGCCGGCCCAGCCCAAACTAGCGCCCAGATACAACGTTCTGTTCAGGGTGGTTCTTTCGAGTGGGGGCCTGTGGGCTGATAAGAAACTAAGATTAGATCCGTTAGTGGGAAATGGCTTAAGGTCTTAACTTATTTTACAAAACAAAATGTCTTTTCAGCACCTGCTCTCAAGATGGTACCCCCTATAATGCTCAGCAAAGATACACCCGATATTGAGGTAGGTCATCATCATCGTCCCACATATTAATACACCTAGCTAACGGCACCTTTTACAGGACCTCCTCTCGCTGAATCCACGAGTCAAGACCCAGTGCACTGTGGTGCCCACCAAGCAGACCAAGGAGAACAAGAAACACTGGAAACGTAATGCGGATCATACGGCTCTGCCGTGCACCACGCTGACGAACAACTTTGAGGACATTAAGCACACCACCCTGTCGGAGCGTGGTGCTCTCGAGGAGGCCGCCCGTTGTCTCAAGTGTGCCGACGCGCCGTGCCAAAAGTCCTGTCCCACGCAGTTGGACATCAAGAGCTTCATCACCAGCATTGCCAATAAGAATTTCTATGGCGCCGCCAAGTCCATTTTCTCGGACAACCCGCTGGGTTTGACATGTGGCATGGTGTGTCCCACCAGTGATCTCTGTGTGGGTGGCTGCAATCTGCAGGCTTCCGAAGCGGGACCCATTAATATTGGTGGCCTGCAGCAATTCGCCACCGAGGTGTTTAAGCAAATGGGTGTGCATCAGCGTTTGGGACCGAATGTTAAGCCTATCAACAAGAGGATCGCCTTGGTGGGCGGTGGACCAGCCTCACTATCCTGTGCCACATTCTTGGGCCGCCTAGGCTACACGAACATCACCATCTATGAGCGGCGCTCGTATCTGGGTGGTCTAAGTGCATCCGAGATACCACAATACCGTTTGCCCATCGATGTGGTCAATTTTGAGATTGATTTGGTCAAGGATTTGGGCGTACGCATCGAAACGAATCGTTCTCTTAGCACAAAGGATCTGACTATTAAGGTAGGTGGAGTGGGGAATGAAATGTAAGACCCATTGATTACCCGACTTTACCGACTTTGCTCCCTATATCTCGCTCTCTCTCTCTCTCTCTCTCTCCCTCTCTCTCTCTCTCTCTTTATTTCTTAGAATCTGCTTGCATCGGGTCATGATGCCGTATTCGTGGGCATTGGTCTGCCCGAACCTAAAATAAGCCCCATCTTTGCCAACCTGGACATCAATTCGGGTTTCTACACATCCAAGAACTTTTTGCCCCTGGTGGCGGATGGCTCCAAGCCTGGTGTGTGCGCATGCAAGGCTTCACAGGCTCTACCCAAACTGCATGGCAATGTCATTGTCTTGGGAGCTGGTGATACGGCCTTTGATTGTGCCACCTCGGCCTTGCGTTGTGGGGCTCGTCGTGTGTTTGTGGTCTTCCGCAAGGGTTCGACCGGCATTCGTGCGGTGCCCGAGGAGGTGGAGTTGGCTCGGGAGGAGCGCTGCGAGCTCTTGCCCTACCTAAGTCCCCGCAAGGTTGTTGTCAAGGAGGGTCTTATTACGGCCATGGAGTTCTGTCGCACCGAGCAGAATGAGCAAGATGAGTGGGTAGAGGATGAGGAGCAAATTGTGCGTTTGAAGGCGAATTTTGTGATTTCTGCCTTTGGTTCGGGCCTGCAGGATCAGGACGTGAGAGAGGCTTTGGCTCCGTTGCAGTTCAAGGGCGAGCTGCCAGTGGTGGATAAGCAAACGATGCAGAGTAGCATGGCTCAAGTGTTCCTAGGCGGTGATCTGGCCGGTGTGGCCAATACCACCGTGGAGTCGGTGAACGATGGAAAAGTGGCCGCCTGGGGTATACATTGTCAGCTACAGGGTCTACCCTTGGACACGCCGTCGGCGCTGCCCCTGTTCTACACTGACATCGATGAGGTGGACATCTCTGTGGAGATGTGTGGCCTGAAGTTCGAGAATCCATTTGGTCTGGCCTCGGCTCCACCCACCACCAGCACGGCCATGATACGCCGAGCCTTTGAGCAGGGTTGGGGCTTCGTCGTCACTAAGACGTTCGGCCTGGATAAGGATCTGGTCACAAATGTGTCGCCCCGCATAGTCAGGGGCACCACCTCGGGCTATAAGTATGGACCCCAGCAGGGTTGCTTCCTGAACATCGAATTGATTTCAGAAAAGAGAGCCGAGTACTGGATACGCTCCATAGGTGAGCTGAAGCGGGATTTCCCCGAGAAGATCATCATTGCCAGCATTATGTGCAGCTTCAATGAGGAGGACTGGAAGGAGTTGGCCCAGCGGGCCGAGAAGTCGGGTGCCGATGCCCTGGAGCTGAATCTGTCGTGTCCCCATGGCATGGGTGAGCGAGGCATGGGCCTGGCCTGCGGCCAGGATCCCAAGCTGGTGGAACAGATTTCGCGTTGGGTGCGTGAAGTGGTCAAGGTGCCGTTCTTCATCAAGCTGACCCCCAACATCACAAACATTGTGGACATAGCCGCCGCGGCTCAGCGGGGCGGCGCAGACGGTGGATCGGCCATCAATACCGTGCAGGGTCTGATGAGCCTCAAGGCGGACTCGACGGCCTGGCCGTCCATTGGGCAGGAGAAGCGTACAACCTATGGCGGAGTCTCTGGCAACGCCACACGTCCCATGGCACTGCATGCCATCTCGGATATTGCCAAGCGAGTGCCCGGCTTCCCCATTCTGGGAATCGGTGGCATCGACTCGGGTGAGGTGGCCCTGCAGTTCATACAGGCGGGAGCGACAGTGCTGCAGATTTGCTCCTCCGTGCAGAATCAGGACTTCACCCTGATTGACGATTACTGTACGAGTCTGAAGGCTTTGTTGTACCTAAAGGCCAATCCACCGCCGGTCAATGGAGCTTTCTGGGATGGTCAGTCCCCGCCCACTTCAGTGCATCAGAAGGGCAAGCCCGTCGTTCATTTGACAGGCGAAGGCAACCGATCATTGGGCTTCTTTGGGCCGTATCAGAGGCAAAGGGACATTAAGTTAAGTGACTTGCGTCTGAAGCAAGGCGCCTTCTGGGATGCCGAACAGCAGAGCTCTGGCCCAGCACTGGATAAGCCCAACCCCACCAAGGCGGCTCCCCGTGTGTCGGAGATCATAGGCATCGCTCTGCCCCGCATCGGTCCCTACAATAAACTGGACAACAAGCAGCAGAAGGTGGCTCTAATCAATGATGTGGGTTTTGTTTGTCCAACTCCTATTCAGTCTGTTCTCAACAAACTTTTCCCCTTTTCACCACCCAGGACATGTGCATCAATTGTGGCAAGTGCTACATGACCTGCGCCGACTCTGGCTATCAGGCCATTGAGTTTGACAAAGACACCCATTTGCCCCATGTCAATGATGACTGTACTGGTTGCACCCTGTGCGTCTCCGTCTGTCCCATCATCGATTGCATAAGGTAGGTCCCGCACCTCAAACTAAGAGAAGTTTCCTTACTGACCTAATTCCCTTGCAGCATGGAGCCCAAACAGATTCCGCATGTGATCAAGCGTGGAGTGGAGGATACGGACAAGACCTTCTATGCGCATGCCCTGAGCCAGTGTCAATAGTTGCATTAAGCAAGATCGACCCCTACTCCCAATTTGAACTTGAATAAAGCATAAATCAATTTGTATATTCCACAATAGCTGTTTTACCAATCTTTAGTAGACTTCACCCTTGGTTGGAGAATGGGTGACCAAGGTTATGTTTGCAAATCAAAAAACTACATTTATGAAAATTCAAAAGCGACTTAAACTTACCGAGAATTAACCTCCTTAGTTCCGAACTCATTTTGGAAGCCACACATAGAAAATGTGGGATACGTGACATATCAATTTTAGAACATCAACCACATAAGATCACAACTATTTCTCCCCTGAAAGTATACAAAACCGACGCGGTTCGATATGTGGCACGCATTAGGGTTAATATTTACTTCGATAACAGCCTTCGATAACGATGGCTCAGCTCTAAACGACAACAATAACAAACCTTGGCTGGCTGGCTGGCAAAATGTTTGGTTTGCTTAAGTATTTCGTTAAATTGCCCTTTCTTCTGCTGTTGGTCGCCATCCTGGCTGGCGTCTATCGCGCAGACCTGCAGCGACTGCTGGAATCCCTGGCGGAGCGTTATGTGCCCAGCGACAGTGTTCCGCTTCAGTTCACACAATCAACTGTGGACGATGATGAAGCAGTCTTCACTACGGACCAGCTGGCCAAGTTCAATGGTGAGGATGGAGCCCCCCTCTATCTGGCATTGCTCGGTTCCGTATTTGATGTTTCCCGCGGGCTGAAGCACTATGGCTCTGGCTGCTCGTACAATTTCTTTGTGGGACGTGACGCCTCGGTCTCCTTCATCAGTGGCGAGTTCGAGCACTATGATCCGGACACTGCTGATGATGTGCTGAGCCTAAAGCCCAATGATTTGATTGGGCTGGCCAGTTGGCGGGACTTCTATGCCAAGGATTATGTGTACAAAGGCAAGCTGATGGGGCGCTTCTATGATCAACAGGGTCAGCTTACACCATATCATCACAAGTTTGTGGCGATGCTGGAGCAGGCACAGCACGCCAAGGCAGAGGAGGAAGAGCTGAGACAGAAATATCCTGGCTGCAATATTGAGTGGTCCGAGGAGAGAGGGACGCGAGTGTGGTGCACTCGTACAAGTGGCGATGGCAAAGAGCGATCCTGGAGTGGTTATCCCCGCAAACTGTATAGTTGCGGCAGCAAGAATTACCAATGCGCCTGTGTGCCGGAGGCGGAACTAAATGTGCAGGATGCGGAAAGTGGCGGGAAGGCAGCTCAGGGTGATGTCATGTTCAAGCCCTACGAGAATTGTGACGACCGTGCTGAGGAGTGCTTCTATCGGGTTTAAGCAAAGAGATAGCTCAAATTTGTGTAAATATTGTAATAAATTCCATTTTTGTACACCGAGAAGTTGCCACATGTTTGAAAATACGCGAACGACTGATAAGTGTGACCGCACCTGCGCGGTGTATCGAAGTTGAACTTAAAAGAGCAGTATTTTTAAAAATTGCATAGATTGTTAAAAAATTGAAGACGAAGCAGTCAAGTTTGTGTTTATTGGGTCCACTCTCAAAACATAAAGTCTTTGAAATTCCCCTCAAATTTCTGTATTTCACCTTAGCCCTGGGCTGGTCACACTGCAGCTCCCCTCCCCCACCGCTCACAATCTCTAACGAATTCATTGACATAGACGAACAAAATATAAATACATTGAAAATAAACTTCCCCTGGCCGACTTTCAACATACATTTTGCTCCCATCCGAAGACAGTACAAAATTCAGCGTGAAATTAAACATATTGTTTTCGCTTTAGCCTGTTCCACCCCAACCGCATAATCAAAAATCTCAAAGCTCTCCTCCAGCCACAGAGCAGGTGAGTGTGGGATGTGCCAGCCCCAGCGAATCGTTGCCAATGTTTTCTACGCATTTGCAGTATCATCTTATGATATAATAATGTCACGTACGATGGGTCGCGTATTTGGCCAGCTGGGAGGCTGCATGATGACGGTCTTAATCCCTCCACGGGTCCACTTCCAGCGAGCTGGCCTGCCCCTGCAGCTGAGTGTCCTTAGCGTGGCCGCCTACTCCTCGAAGCGTAACGGACCGCCCTCGAATAAGGGTCAACCCTTCAAAACGGTGACTCGCAAATCCCGCCTGAACGAGGACGATGACGAGGATGAGCTGAACAGCTTGGAGAGCGAACCCAATTGGGAGTTGACCTCGCCAAAACACAATCGCTTCTATTTGCCGAATGCCACAGGTCCCGCCTGGCAGGGTGACTCCTCCACGGTAAATCTAATCGCTCCGCTTTCAAGACTAGTCAATTTTCACCAGGAACCCAACCTGGACAAGTCACAGCTAGAGTTCAAGTGCTGCCACTGCCCCCGTCTGTTGCGCGAGACGCTGCTCGAGCTGTTTCCAGTGCGAGCAGTGGCCCAAAAAGAATCGGTCATCACTTTGCTGACGCTCAGCTATGAGGGCGACATTGAGACGGGAGCGGCCAAGGTAAGCAGATCGCTGAAGAGAGGGGAAGGCTCTATAATTTGTTCTCGTTTCCAGTTCGTCTTGGCCGCCCGGGACATCAGTGATCGCCTTCTGTCCCTGGGCTATTGGTCGGATTTCCTAAATCCCTTCAGCGGTCGCCCGTATTTTATGCCCCGTGATGGTTCCATATTGTACAAACAGGATCAACGTTTTCGCGGCCTAAATATGAGCTTGTCCGAGCACAACGAGTGCCTGGTTATTGCTGCCGAGCAGGATTTGGGCACCCATTTCTCAGGTACCATTTACTGCACGGCGCCAAATAACTATGAGCAATTGCTGGAACTGCTGATGATTGACAACAAATCGCTAAGGCCCCGCCAAGGAACGGGACCTGCGCAATGATGTGACTTGACAGCAGTTGCCTTCAGCAATGGCGAGAAGGCGTATCCGCAGCCCAAAGTGATGATAACTGTGTTATGTTCCCTGCCACTCTTGTTTTCCCACTGTTTCGACTTGTTTGTTATAGCCAAATGCAATGAAATAAAACTAAAGACATGTCATGTTCCTTTGTAAGATGCTGTGATGTATTGAACTATGTGATGGCCACCTGATGGCAGTGTCGCTCAATCTCTTTGAGGCGATTGATTAACGACTGCAGCTCCTCCGCATTGCACATGAACTCCACAATAGTGATACGCTCGCCGCTGCTCTGGCGATAATTGCCTAAATTTATATAGAAGTGCGGCACTCCGGTGCTGCAGTCCGAAGTAGAGGACTTTACATCGCAGGCAATGCGCCACTGGACATCGGTGATGTGGGGGAATGTGTGACCCAGTTGCAGCTGACGCAGAACCAAATCCTTGCGATTGTCCTCAAACACACGGGTCAGCTCGTCCACGGCCGTGGCATGCAGGCACAGGGACTCCAGCTGTTGGCGCAGGTGCAGACCATCCCACAAATGTTTGGTGGCCAGGGCGTAGAGCGTGACCACGGCATATTCACTTTGTTTGGCACTGGCCGCATTCGAGGCATAGATTTCAGGCACAGGGGCTATAACTGGATGAGCAGAGATTAGGGCGGAAATTCGAATGATTTCAGCAGAGCTTACTGGCATCTGGATGGAGTGTTAACTTCAGCGAGTTGGCTATCAGGATTTTGGTCAGCTGGGGGCTAAGGGTGGTGCCAAGATTTTTGAGGCCGGCCACCACAGTGGCTGAGAGCAGCTGGCCAGCTGTGGTCATATCCGCTAGGTCTAGTATTCCCCGCAATTAAGGGACTTCAAACACTTCTTGCAACAGCTGTTCTCAGCTTCAGCCCCAAGTTAAGTGCCCAACAGTGTGACCTTAGGTGGTGAATGGTAAAATACCATACCAAATACCAATCAAAAGCTTTCAAAAGAGGGTAATACTAATTTATTCATTTGTTGGCAGTTTTTTTCAAATTCTGCACTGATTAATATTTGATTTTTTGAACAACAGACAAAGATATAGTCCAAGTGACTGCTGAAACTACCTGGACAGATTCTAAAACCATTATCTAATTTAAGAAAAGAGTTCCATTCTGGGAAACAACTTCAGCCTTGCTTAAAAAGTACATATTTGGGTGTTAACAAAATGCATTTTACAACAATTGCTTTGCGTTTTATTTCGCTGCAATTCTTATTTATTATTAAATATTTTGATTATTTGAAACTTGAGCTGACTTTCAGGCATTTTTCCACATACTTAAATACTCTTTTTTGAAGCTATTTGCCTTTGCTTTTTATTCTTTTGCCTAAGGTATCAGCCACTGTGCACTGTACTTCCTGATTGAGCCGGTCCACAGCTCAATTAGTTTAAAACTTAAACAATGTAGACTTCTGTGCTTGATATGGTAGCAGGTGGCCTCTTCGTGTCAGCTGCCGCCAACCACCAAGCCTGAATCAACTGTAATCGACAATGTTGGCAGGTGCTGCAAAATTTGCCTAATAGCCTTATAATTATCTGCAATTTGAATTCATCTAGAGCTTCCAAATCGAATGGAAAACTGAATGTTACTCCTCGCCATTTTTGTCACTTTCCCTTGCAAAAGCCGAAAACTATTCGATCTAGCCAGAAGCTGCAATTTAATCAATTTTAAAAAATATATTTGTCATACTGTTGCTATTATAGTTGCTCAAAGACTGGAATTCTTGTTGTTTTTTTTTCTGATATTTGTATTTGCAAGAGTAATTTTACTCCCCTAAGTATCGCAACTGCTCCAGCAATATTCTGAGACCTCTTTTTATGACTTATCAAAGAATCCTCTAAGGTATGGGTAAGTCTACCAATGTGCCATGGACTTCATTTTTGTTTTATCACCGAACTCAATTGTGAACTGTCTTTTATTTTGACCCTAGTAGGCTTTTGATTTAAAACTGCTGTCAATTTTCCCCACTAGCCAACGACACGTATCATTTCAACTCCAGTCGCCTTCGGCTGTTGCCACGGTGAGGAGCTTTCTCTTCCAAGCAGCCAAATTTATTTTCTGTTATTTATTTTTATTGTCTTTTCATTTTGAGGGCTGTCGAGAGCAATACAACTTGGTTTTGTTTCTTCCTTGTCTAGAAGTATTGCAGCGCTGTTTGATATATTCCGTTGAAGAGTTGCCATCTTACGATGTTTATCCTACTCATAGAGCTGCTTGACTATATCAACGACATGTCAATTATACTTCTTATTTCTTCAATTTCTTCATGATTGTGCTTAGTTTCTCTTTTTTTTATGCTAAATGGTTCATTTGATTATAAGTACTTGCTTTGCCATGCCGTTAATTGCATCTGCCATTCTGCTGGGCACTTCTACCAAAGAGTTAACTGCTGTTCTTGGTAAAGGAGCGTCATATTTAAAAATATAATCCCATTCTCCATTTTTCCACCAACACTTTATTTTAAACTTAAGAATTAGGTTATTGATTTATATTCTTTTTTTTCTTGCATTTACAAAACAAAGGGCAATGTACAGTGGGGTTCAGTGAGACTCGGATTGTCCGAGTAGAGTGAAACGGTTTTGGCATTCAAATCGAAAATGCCCACGGCAATTGTTTTAACGGCCTCATCGCTGCATCCATTTTCACGGTAGACACAGTACTCACCGCCCGAGACATCGCCCAGCATGTGACGCACATCCTGTTCGCTCATGGGTGGACGATAGTTGGCGAAGCAACGCATCCGCGAGACGCTTGACTCAATCATCAGATCATTGGCCTGATCCATGGGCAGGCGGTCGAATCTAAGAACGTTTCGGATTTAATGGTGAGGTAAGTAAATGCATTTCCAATTTATTTACTGATTGGTATGATAATTATGCTCCCCCAGCGGTATTTCCCTAATGCTCAAATGGGATTCATCTTTGCGTTCAGGCGAGGGACCCATTTCCACATTGTAGCACATCTGCCGTGGATCCCTAGAAGAGTAGCAAGTTGAGATTGGGGGGGCGGAAAAAGAGGCCAGCAACTACTCACTTAAGGAAGGTAAAGTTTATGGAGCAGGCATCGGCAGCACCCACCCCGGCATCCTTGAGCACCCGAAAAGCATCATCCACATTGCTGGTGGCCAACAGAGCTCGGGTTATGAAGTGACGAGCTGTGACGAGCAAGAATTGTAAGATTTGCATCTTCGGCTACGACTTGACCACACTTACGTGTTTTGCCAGCTCTCAGTAGCTCCGCACTGATGGTATTGATGCTGAATACCAAACCATGATGATTCTGGTTCATGGTATAGCCAGGCAGGTGACCGGCATAGCACAGGGACATGAAGTGCTCCTCCTTCACATTGTATTTACCCTGCGGCTTATCGCTAACAATGTGAGCCACCACAAAATAATAATGGTTCAGGGTCTCCGTCAAAGCATCCTCCGTGTGGCCCAATAAACGCTGGCAAAGTGGAATACGTATGAGTGATTTTTGTGTAAGATCTATTTGGTTGCACCTACACAATGCGGCTGATTTACTACGATGGTGGAGCAGCCAGTGGGTTGATTCTTGCTACGCGGCTGATGCTTCAAGGCCTGAGGCAGAATTTCATCCAAATGCAGGAGGAAAAGCTGAAAAATTCAAAAACAATAGTGAAACGGTTGAAGTTCAAACTGCTGAATTCAACGCGCCCAAAACGCGCGCGAGTTACAAACGATTTCAAAATGCTATTCAAAAATGTAACATGCATATTTCATGCCGTTGAAATGCAACACCTCATTATCGACTCATTCATTCATTCCCAGCCAATTAATCGCGAAGTTATGGACAAGTTTCAGTTGGGGCCGTTTTGTTTTAGTTGATGGCCAAGGAGAACATATGTATTTGATTTCTTATTGGCCTTTTCTGATAACATATCACACATTTGTGAGCATAAAACCGCAATAACAACAACGTCAATCCCCAAAACCATTAGCCAAATCGGCGGCTCGGGCCAAGGTCAGCGCGATTTTGCGTGCAACTAATTGGCCAACTTAATGAACGTAAAAATTATAACACATTATCGAAGGGGCGGGGCAGCCGCTGTAAGTTCTTATTAAAAAACGCAGCTGAAGCTGCAGCTGAGATCTTTGTGCTTATTATGCCAAGTGCAAGCTCCACGGCAGCTACTTAGCGATGCTAATGAGCAGCCCCGTTAAATTTATTGATGAAGTAAAAGCCATAGCAAGGGCGGGTGCGGGGGCGGGGGCGGGGGCGGGGGCGGTTGCAGGTATTATTACTTCGATTTATGTCCCTGCTTTGCTTTTCTCCACTTGACGTCAATTTTTATGCGACCCATAAAACACACACACACAAATTGGCTTAGGAAAAGAAGGTTGGCCGTGTGTGTCTGTCAAGCTCAAGCGGTTAGCGGGTGGCGGCTAACGGCAACCATAAAACTCCAAACGGAACTAGTTCAATGTCTAAGCGGTGCACGAGCACACAAACTGCGTGTGTACAGTGGTCATTGACTATAGGGAGTATACCCAAGAAGTAGACAAGTTTGTGTTGTACTTGGCATCAGGGTATCATACCGAGGCTTACCTCGGTTCTGGCTCTGCAAAAGTTGCTTGCCTCGAGATTCTACTCATATTTCAAAATACAAATCCACAAATTGTAATTTCAATCTTTTCGGTTTGAGCCATATCGGTTCTCTTGGTCCAACCGAATTCTCTCAAGCCCGTAATTATTTACGGGTAGCATTTATATACCCAAATTAGATTTCTAAGCCTCATTAATAACGGAGGGATTCACCTGTGGATAATTGAAATTAATTCCTATAATTTGATTTGTAAACCGATCTGAAAATATCTTTACTAATTAGCTGACTCATGAGCGCGATTTAGCTATGAGGCACTGTACACTGAACTTGGACTTGCAATATTTTGGTGGGGACACAACTAGCAACCAACCAACGAATGTCGACACGCAACGGCACTAGCTTTACCGTTACCAAAGCCTTGTAGTTATGCTGTGAATGCACCCTTCCCGCCCTCATTTCGCACACTAAGTGCAATTCGATTAGCAGCAAATTACAATATTTAAACAAATACTTAACCATAATTATGTGTGCATTGAATTTAATGGCCATTTAATTGTAGACAGCTGAGGCGATATTATTACTTAGCTAATTGGCTAAGCGGGGTTAATTCGATTTGGGTTGTGGGGGTTATAGATGAATAAATTTGATTACCTTATGGAATTGCACCTCAGCGCCATCGGCCACGCCCTCCAGCTCGCGTATGTATTGGGGAAAGCTATCCTTAACCGATTCCAGGGTCTCGTTGTAGATTTTCTCTGTGGAGAAGGATCGAAGCAGGTGGAACAGATCGGATCAGGTCATTTAGATTGCAAATTTTCAGGTGAGAAATCCACATTTTAATTATGAGATTGTGATTGAACTGGGAATGTGAATATATACTTACTGCCTTTGGGCGATTGGTAGAGCGGCAAGTAGGTCTCATTCAAGGGCTTAGACAAGATCAAAAAGTTCTTGATCATTGAGCCAAATGTGCGACCCTGTCAATGAATTATAATTATTATTTAAATAAATTAAAGTTTGTTTTTTCTCTGTTTCAAATGACTTTCTATTTTATGCCCGCGCCCCCCCATGAAGCTTTTTAATTTGCAAATTGCTTATTTTGTTTTATTGTGCAAAAAAAAAAAAAAAAGAAAACAAACAACACACACACACACACACACACCTACGCCTAATCGATCACGATCGATCGCTGCAAAATACAATATGAATAATGGGGCTTTATTGTTGTAAGAATCTTGGCTAACCAACTTGTGTAAATAAATCTGAAGTTTAAAATAACTTTTCGGCTGGGGATTGCCGCAAACCGGAGCTGGAGGCACTCCTAATTGCCCTTGATAATGGCCAGCAGCAGGGAGGGCTCAGCCAAAGCCACGCGAATCACGAAACTGTCATAAGAGGAAGGGAGGGGGTCAAGCC
This sequence comes from Lordiphosa andalusiaca, assembly GCA_035044965.1. Classification (NCBI taxonomy): domain Eukaryota; kingdom Metazoa; phylum Arthropoda; class Insecta; order Diptera; family Drosophilidae; genus Lordiphosa; species Lordiphosa andalusiaca. The sequence goes on from JAWNNM010002635.1 coordinate 15,993, forward strand.
ACGAGTCTTGGGTTTTTGTCTTGACCAAGGTGAATGCCTTCCACCTGCTTGTGCCAATTTCAAAATCGGCTACACTCAGAAAAAATGTGCAGTTGGTTAAGGATTTCTGGCCTAAGTTCATTCTGAAATTAAGAACTTTCCAGCTCAAAAGCACAGAACAAATTCTTCTAACTGAACTGCGCTTAGGGAGAATTGCAGAAGAAGAACAGAAGAGAAATGAGTATTTTTATCACAGATTGCCCACTATTTGGGTTTTATACGAGGGTTGCCTTACAATTTTTGAGAACTGGTTACCCTCAGTGTGATTTGCCACTCCATTAAAAAGTTTGTTGGTTTTTTACTTACTAATCTTCTACTACTATTGCTGATCCTCACCATTCCTTGGGTGGATCGATAAATAGTACTGTTAACTTAATATGTCCAGAAGGTACAAACCTTCTATCTATAAAATTGTGAAAGATATGAGTTTTTATACCCTTGCAGCAAAGGGTATTATAATTTTGCCCAGAAGTTTGCAACGCATATTCATATATTCATATTCATTTCCGACCCCACAAACTATATATATTCTTGATCAGGGTGACGAGCTGCGTCGATTGAGCTTTGTCTGTCCGTCTGTCCGCCCGTCCGTCTGTCTGTCTGTTTCTACGCCAACTAGTCTCTCAGTTTTGAAGCTATCGAGCTGAAATTTTGCACAGAGTCTTCTTTTTGTCTTCTTTTTCTATCTCTAATAATATCCGAGATCTATTTATTCATACGGACAGACAAACAGACATACCGACATGTCTATATCGACTCGGCTGTTGATGCAGATCAATAATATATATACTATATAGGGACAGAGATGCTTCCTTCTGGCTTTTACATACTGTTGCAAACACTTTATATACTCTAGAGAGCCTGCAAATTTGGAGAGTGTGCAAAGTTTTTGAAAAAAACATCAAAAATTCTGAATCCAAGTATAAACGAAACAAATTTCTCTGAGTGTATGCATTCATAAGTTAATGTAGTAACAGTTTAGTGCATTTTTACCCCCCTTTGACAGATGAATTGAATTATCTTTTTCGCATACATCTCCACTATCAATCACTCTGTGTTATCAGTTGAAAAAATGCTGAGAAAAACCTGTAACAAACATTTGCTGTGCCTTTCAAATAAAGACAAAGTCAACCCAATCATGCATTATATCGCATGTAAATTTGTCTATTTTTCTTGAAAAATCCGTCCGACTCCAAAATTATACTTTTCACTCGCGTGACTGGCTAAAGGTCAAGGGACCTTCCCCCCCCAGGAACTTACCATATCGAAGCCCACCTCATAGTGGGTGCCGCGTGTGTACAATATCGGCACCGCTTGACGGCGTGGTAGAATCTTGCCAGAAGACATTGTAATTCTTATATGAAACTCGTGTGCTATCGCCAAGCCAGTCGTTTGTTTATACTTTTACAGCTCTTATCAGCGGCGGAAAATAAAATATGCACACACAAAAAAAAGAAAAACAATGCAATGCACTTGGATATGAGTTAAACGTGTAAACAAAACGAATACTGTTTGGATTGGGATTGGCCAAGTTTATACTTTTTGTTCTAGAGCGCTTGAAGGCAGAATTCAAACTGATTTGATTTGGCGAAGCAACCCGATTGAAGTGCGAGACGACGACGATGATGATGACGCGACGACGAAGTGGTGGCAGAGGCAGCGGCGATGACGACGCCAGCTACGAGAAGCAGCAGTGTTGCCCACTTTTTAGCGCCCAGATCAATATTGGCCATAAGCTAGGGGCCACTGAGAACGGATGAATCGAGGGTCCTTGCGTAAGCAAACAACATTTGAATATTCCAAAATTTAGCTAAATATTTTGGACTTTTTGTAAGCATTGAATTTTGAATATTTTGTAGAGGATTTTCCAATAGCTATGGTTCTAATTTTCAACTTTTCCCATTCGAGGTTTAACCAGTTTTGAAACTTGCGGCAAAAAAGCTCAATTGGCATCTCTGATAACAACTGGAGTGAGGTGTTGGTAAACAAATCAAATGGGGGAACTAGACAATTAGAGATTACAGGTGCGATTTCTATCTTCTTAATATAATCAGATCACAGACGCATTGACAGATTTCAAGTTAACAGCCGAGTCGATATAGCTGTTTCCGTCCGCACAGATTTGATGGTAAGAGATAGAGATTCCAATATTTGCAGACAGCTCAAGTTTATTTTGGTACGAAAAAGTTGTGTCTCCTGCAGTTTGATAGCTAGATGGTTTGTACTTGTTTTGCACTTACAAAGTAATCAGCAATATTAATCGATCCGCAAAAAAGATTGGATGAACAAGAGTCAAGTTATGAGCAAACGAAAGCTTACTGCGTCTGCGCTAATTTCTTGTGCTACTAAGCATTCATTTTGGTATCTAAAGAATATTTTAAAGTCAAGCTTGACTCGACTTGACATTGTAAGCTCAACCTAATTGTAATCGGTAAGTAAAGCTAGTTGACCTATTTACTAGCTAAGATTTCAAAATCGGTTGAGTACGTTAGCTTATGTTGCTTGCCCAAAAAAGGCTCAAGTATTTTCATTTAAATTCAAAAAAAATTCAAAACAACAAAAAACAAGTTTTCGGAAGTGAAGCGTTTCGCCCGATATCTTAGTTCATTTTGAATCAAGCAGGATTCTCACTAGAGCGAATACGAACTGTTTTTCAAACAAACATACAAACATATTAACTTCACATGTTGTCAAAGGTATTTTTTTTTACAATTTGACCAAACAAAATCCTTTAGAACTTTTTTGCACAGTTTCTTAATATTTCGCATACTTTGCCTAAAAACAGGGTTAGACATCTATCGAAGAGGAAAAACATGTAAGAACTTTTCGGACAAGCTATACCCCATTTTAAAGGGATCAACGTGTTCCATTCAGAAGATAACTGAAGATCTGAAGGGGAACATTAAGTGCCATTAAGTGCTCATCATAAAATGGCGAACTCGGGTTTTCAAGTTCGATTGTTTTTTTTTTTGTAGTTTTTGTTGTTTTGCAATTAACAGTTACATTTGTTACAAGCTTGGCCCTGAAACGGCTTAAAACGTTCCGTTCTTTGCTGCAATGTTGCGTGCAACTTAAATTACAACAACAACAACATCACACTTATTGCCTCTTTAAGTCAATTAGAGGCCTAATCGGCTTTGGTTTTAGCAAATGTTGTTTTGCCGCTGTTAGTCATTCGGTTCATTCAGTGGTTGGCCGATTGCTTTTACCCTTTTCTTTTCATGTGGCTGGCGTCGCGTCGTATACGTAATATTGTGGCAGGGGTCCGTTAGTACCAGCTCTGACCATGAATATTTTTGCTTGTTGTTTCCAAATGCAAACACGTTTTTTCGTTGCCTCGAACTTAACAATTTCTTACCGTATTGTTTTTGTTTTTGTTTTTTTTGTGGTTTTTTTTTATCTATTTGTCTTTTTATTAGTGGGTAGTAATATATTTTGGTATGTTTGTATGTATGTACATATGCATAATTTACGCATGCATCCGCAGCCCCTTTCCAACAAGATGAAGGTATATTTCCACGAATGAATGAAAAACGTGTGAATCGAACGATGCTGATTTATGAGTGAACTCCAATCGAATGCAACGAAATTATTTCAGTTTTTAATCATCTTTATTCATTGAGAGAGCGCTACCGTTCGATAACACTGGTCAACACGTAAAATTTTGGTGTTTTTTTCCTAACTTCTGATCTTAACGGTCAAGTTTGTGACTTGGGAAAAATGGGTAACTTACAAAGATACAATTTTACTACTCATTCTATCATCTGGGGGCAGATTTCTCATCTTCAAGAGAGGTGCAAAACTATTTGTTAGTTTATGTGACAGTTTTATGTAGAAGTTCAAAATAATCTGCATAGAACTTGCAATCACTTGCCACTTTTTATACCTTTGCAAAGAAACCCAGAAGTTTGCAACGCATAGAAATATGCATTTCCGACCCCATAAACTATATATATATTCTTGATCAGGGTGACGAGCTGAGTCGATTGAGCTTTGTCTGTCCGTCTGTCTGTCTTTTTCTAAGCGAGCTAGTCTCTCAGTTTTAAAGCTATCGAGCTGAAATTTGCGCAGAGTCTTCTTTTTGCTGTACGCTATTAATATGTCGGAACTGACCGTATCAGATAATTATATCTCATAGCTCCCATAGGAACAATCGGTCGGAAAACTGGTTTTAGTGAGAAAAACTTTTTTCTTTTCAGTAAAAACGTCTCCAAACTTTGTAATCGTAGGTTTTCTGTGTTTTTTTATAATTCTACCAAGTTTTATTAAAATCGGACAACTATATGGTATAGCTGCCATACAAAAGATGGGTCTGAAAAACAGTCTTTGTTAGAAAAACTTTTTTGTTTTTAATGGTAGCATCCTGCAATTTTGTATTCGTTTGTTTCACATGCTTTCACATAATTTAACCTATTTTTGGCCAAATCGGATGACTATATCATATAGCTCCCATACGAACGATCGGTCGGAAAATGGGAAAAAGAGTATTTCTTTGAAAATATTTAAGCAAGCACTTGCAAGGGTATACAAACTGCGGCACAGACAAAGTTAGCTTAGCTTTCTCGATTTCAGTACAATCTGTCCAGCGGTTTATAAGCTATCCTATAAAGGCCATGAGAAGTAGGCTATCTGAGTTCATTTATGAGTATTTTGACAGCCAACTAATAGTAAACTGAGGTATTTTTCACCCATCTCATATAAACACTTATCTAAATTTTGCTTCCTAGTGTAATTGCACTTGATGCTCATCTTTGGCCCAACTTTCTCAGCTTGTTTTTTCCCTTTTTTTTTTTTTTGGTCAACCCATTAGCATCACAATTAAATGGTTTATTATTACATTATTTGGTGTGTTTTCAATTTTTCCATTTTTATATGATGTATTATATAAGTGAGAATCTGAATATTTGTTATGACTTTTTTTTAACAATAACTTTGGACGCGACAGAAGTCGCTTTCATTATTGAATTTCAATTTGGTTTTTTACAACTTTCGTTTGACAAAATGCATTTGTTGTTGGTTTTCGAGTTGCTGATGATGATGATGTTGGTGATGGTGATGGTGATGTTGCTGGCGGCTAGAAAAATATGCGGCACATTTAAATAATAATGAAAACAAAAGTTTGAAACAAAACGAAAAACACCGCTAACTGAGCGAAGAGCGAGTTTACAGTTGAGTTTTGCTCTACTTGAATGAAATGAGGTATGGAGAATTGCTGGTGGGGTTTGTCAACAACCATGTTTTACAACGCCAAATCAGTCCTAACTATCCTTTAGAACCGATCAAAAATATTCTTTTTTCTAAGCTGTTGGTTCTTAACCCAAATATTCCATTGTCCAGGATCTGCTTATAATATCCATTTGATCTCACAGTCATTTTTCAAGAATTTGTTAATAATTTCCTTTGTTCAAAGGAATATGATTTGAGTGACATATCCCACGGATCTTGGATTAAGATCAATTCAATATAAAAGACACAGCAGCACAATAATTCGAATCAATTTATATTGAATGACTTCGACGGTTCATCAAGAGTATTCGGCATGCCGCTTGACTGGAACTGCTTCTTCATAATTTTTCCCATGTGTGAAGATCATCAATGGCCGTGCGCAGTCATCGTCATAGCCAGCGGCTCTGTCCCATGCTTCTGCGGCTCGGTCGGTATATAAATTTTGACAAAAGCCAGTTTTCGGTTTAAACCAATTTTGACCAAGCGGCTGCCCTAAGCTGACGCCGAGAGACCGCATCAGAGTTAGAATGCAGTTGACCAAGCAGAGGATTACCGACCAGCTGTTGGTGGTGCTGCTGCTGCTGTTGCCGGTCACATTGGTGGCCAGTTTTGGCAATGAGTATGTCCACATCAAGGTGCATGTGCCCAAGGAGCAAAGTCTGGAGCCCGATGTGACCTCGCACAAAGTAATTCACCACTATCACCATCATCCGCATCCGCATCAGAGATCACGAGCCCGATCTCCCCATCCTCCACCACCGCCTCCTTCGCACCATCAAACCAGTCCCCTGCTGGAGAGTGTCATACTCTCCGATTTGGATAAACCCCTGCACATGAGTGAGCATGCGGATTATCTAAACCATGCCAAAGAATTGGCCGATCATCTGGCAGAGGCCTATGCCAAGAAGCCAGTGCCACCGCCGCCGCCGCCTCCTCCTCCTCCCAAGAAGAAAGTAAACACCTATACCATCATAGAGCAGCATGAGGATCCGCCGGAGCACAGTGTGGAAACCTATCGGGTGATCAACTCTCGTCCCCATCACAATCATCATCACCACCATGCCAAGCCGGTTTATCACGACCCGCCGGAGGATGAGGGCTATCATTATAGCCATGCCAAACGCTATCATCATGCAGAGCCAGCTCCGGTCGAGGAACACACTGAGCCAGAGATAGAACCAGGCTATCACTATGCCTCACCAGTGGCTTCCTCTTACTCGCCCAACTATAAATCAGCTCGCGCTCCCGCCCACACTCTGGAGGCTCCCGACTCCGAGTCTGACTTCCCCTATGACTCCGGCTTCCGACCCTCACCCCAGCTGCCGCCCAGCCCCGGCGATGGCTATGACGATGAGGTGGATAACTATGCTGCTCCGGCCTTAACACGACGTCGTCGTCCGAGTGCGGTGGACTGGCCTGAGGTCAAGGGATTCAATAGTGCCGCTTCGGAGACCTACAGCGGTGTCGATAGCTATAATGTGGGTCATGTCCAAGGCCTGGGCAATGGTGGCTATCAATATAGTGGTCCATATGTGTAGAGAAACCTTAGTTTGCTTCTAATTTATTTTAAATATTTTTTTTTTAATATTTTTTTTTTAAGTTTATTAAACCAAAATTTGTGAAATTTGAAAAACCAAACAAATGGAGCATTTTAGCCCGGAACCGACGTGGATCAGCTAAGCTTTTTAGAGAAGCTGAGCTAGCGAGGTAGGCAACAAAAGTTTCCTCCTATCGTGTTGGGTCGTGCATGTCTGTGACACGTAGAAAAACTCGACACGCGTCCCACTCTACTCAAAACTTCCAAGAAATGAACCCACGTATGCCCATTTCTGTCCACATTCCTGCTCCTTCCACTTGAAATTATTCGATGCTTAAAAATGCATAATGCAATTTGATGGACAGACAAATGGCAGCCAGTCAAAGGGACATTTAAATTATGGATAATTGGCCTGGACAAGGGCTAGCCTCAAGTAAGGATATTTCTGCAATTCTTTGGTAGCCCTCAAAGCGAACAGTTGAAATGGAGCTGCGGCTACTATTGATGCTACTAAGTCTCACTTGGGGTAGTCTGGCGGAGCAGCTGCAGATAAGTAAGTTGGTTTTTGGATTCCAAAAAGGGTAGATCAGTCCTAAGATGTGTCACAGAGAAAAGGCAGGATGGTTGTTGATGATCTAAATGATGATTTTGGTGGCCATGAGGAACGGATCTTAGTTATCCATTGAAAATAGACGAAAATCATCAATCAGCTGTATCGGATTTTGTGTTTTCTGTGTTTTCCCACTGATCGATCCCTTCTCTCTCAGCCTTCTGGATTGAGCCGGTTCAGCGGGTCGAGTTCGAGGCCGATATGATAGCCGTGCATAAGGAACTGGATGCCCTGCAGCTGGATGTTCGCATTGCTGATGTCTTACTGGTCCTGACACGCACCGACGACCAGCAGGATATGCAAAGCTGTGAGTTGTCCGCACCGTAATCCGCCTTAATTCATTCGTTCGAATTTCGTTCAGTCTGCGAGATTCTGTCCAGCGTGGGCAGCTCTTTAGTCATTGATCTCACTTACACCACCTGGACTGAGGGCTATGAGCTGCTGCTTGCCCATAATATATCCTATGTGCGCGTGGACCGCATAATGCGTCCGATTCTGGAGATGTTTGGTGACTTCATGCGTCAGAAACGGGCCAACAATGTGGCCCTGGTGTTTCAGAATTCGCGCGACACATACGAGGCGGTGCAGCAGATGGCCGGTGGCTTTCCATTTCGCACTCTGCTGTTGGATGCCAGCAGTCAGGAGGTGGATTTTGTGGAACGCTTGCGCACTCTCCGGCCGCCACCTACTTATGTGGCGCTGTTGGCACGCGGAGCGGCCATGAGCGGCTTGTTTGAGCGGGTGCAGAGGGCGGACCTCTTTCAGCGTCCCACCGAATGGCATTTTGTGTTTCTGGACACCCGGGATCGGGTATTCAAGTACAAACGTCAGGCGGAATTTGCCACACGCTTCACTCTGAATCCTCGGGCCATCTGCCGGTCGATGCAGATAAGGGATGTGTACTGCGGCAGCGGATTCACGGTGAGTTTTGAGTCTTGAGCTTCTCCTTGACCACCACTTTAAATCCTTTTCAGCTGCATCGTGCCATCCTGCTGGACATACTGCGAAGCCTTATTGATGCCGCCCAGCTCAGTGTGCCCTTTCCCCAGCCCATTGTCAGGGAATGCAATGCGTCTACTCCTCCCAGTTCATCATCAGAGTCCCTGGACTGGCTGGATTTGGTGCACTGGAGTAACTTTATTAGCCCAAACGAGGATTCCGGCTTGAGCTATGCGGTCAACATCTCCGCCGGCTACTATTCCAGCGAGCATGAGGCCAAAACCGATCTGGCTTTGTGGTCAGCGGGGGAGTTGCGTCTGCTGAACGAGACCATTAGTCCAGCACGCCGGTTCTTTCGCATCGGCACCGCCGAGAGTGTGCCCTGGAGCTATCTGCGCCGCAACGAGAAGACCGGTGAAGTGATGAGGGACAGAAGGGGAACACCCATTTGGGAGGGCTATTGCATTGATTTCATGACACGCCTGGGTGAGAAACTGAACTTTGAATTTGAGATTGTGGCGCCTGAGCGTGGGCATATGGGTCAGCGCAACGAGGAGGGCGAATGGGATGGTGTGGTGGGTGATTTGGTCAGGGGAGAGACAGATTTCGCTATTGCAGCGCTCAAGATGTACTCGGAGCGGGAGGAGGTGGTGGACTTTCTGCCACCATACTATGAACAGACGGGGATTTCCATAGTGATCCGCAAGCCGGTGCGACGCACTTCTCTGTTCAAGTTCATGACGGTACTCCGGCTGGAGGTGTGGCTGAGCATAGTGGCCGCTCTGGTGGGCACCGCCCTGATGATCTGGTTCATGGACAAGTACTCGCCGTACAGCTCGCGGAACAATCGCGCCGCCTATCCCTATGCCTGTCGTGAGTTCACCTTGAGGGAGAGCTTCTGGTTTGCCCTCACCTCGTTCACGCCCCAGGGGGGGGGCGAGGCACCCAAGGCCATCTCGGGTCGCATGCTGGTGGCTGCCTATTGGCTGTTCGTGGTACTGATGCTGGCCACCTTTACGGCCAATCTGGCTGCCTTTCTCACCGTGGAGCGAATGCAGACGCCGGTCCAGTCGCTGGAGCAACTGGCTCGTCAGTCGCGCATCAATTACACGGTGGTCCAGGGCTCGGATACCCACCATTATTTCATCAATATGAAATTCGCCGAGGACACGCTGTATCGCATGTGGAAGGAGCTGGCACTGAATGCGTCTAAGGATTTCCACAAATTTCGCATTTGGGACTATCCCATCAAGGAGCAGTTTGGCCACATATTGCTCGCCATTAATAGCTCCCAACCGGTGTTGACTGCCCGCGAGGGATTCGCCCAGGTGGATGCGCACGAGAATGCGGATTACGCGTTCATACATGATGCAGCCGAGATTCGGTACGAGCTGACTCAAAACTGCAATCTCACCGAGGTGGGCGAAGTGTTTGCCGAGCAGCCCTATGCCGTGGCGGTGCAGCAAGGTTCCCATCTGGGCGATGAGCTGAGCTATACCATCCTGGAGCTGCAGAAGGATCGTTTCTTTGAGGATCTCAAGGCCAAATACTGGAACCAATCGAATGTGCGCAACTGTCCTCTATCCGAGGATCAGGAGGGTATAACACTGGAGAGCTTGGGTGGTGTTTTTATAGCCACGCTCTTTGGCCTGGTGCTGGCCATGATCACATTGGGTGTAGAGGTCATGTACTATCAGAAGAGAAGAAACCAGCTGTTGGAGGCTACTGTGACTCAAGTTAAGCCGCTGCAGGGTGCCTCATGGGAAGAGATAGCCAAGCAGGCCTGGTCAGAGCCAGAGCCGGTGAAGATAACGCCACCCCCATCGTTTGAGGCAGCCACAGCCAAAACGCGAAACAAGAAAATGACACCAAAGATAATGCTGGGCGATGGCAAATTCAAGCCGCGTCACGGACTGTCTTCACGCAGAGTGTTGGACGCCAACTTGAGCTATGTGGAATGAGACTTAAAATGTATTTTTCACTTTTGCTTACCCGCACCACTTTTCAAATATTCAAATAAAGCAAGCGTTTGTTATCGATAACAATGAGTGACAGAGCTGCCACTACTGCTGCGAGGTAGTTAACTGGTGACACACGGCTATATTTCAGATTGGTGAAACCACCCGCGACTATTTTTGGTATTAGTAGCACCATTGGCTGCTTCTGGCGTTTTTCTGGATATACTTGAGACCACATTTGACTGATTTTGAGATTGGTAAGAAGACTGACTGTTTCTCAGACTGTTCTTGGTATTAGTGAGACCATTGGCTGTTTCTGGGATTAAAGAGACCACATTTGACTGATTTTGAGATTGGTAAGAAGACTGACTGTTTCTCAGACTGTTCTTGGTATTAGTGAGACCATTGGCTGTTTCTGGGATTAAAGAGACCACATTTGATTGTTTTTGAGATTGGTGAGACCACTGACTGTTTCTAAGGTTGGTGAGACCGTTTGACTGTTTTTTGGGAAAAGCAACTCCAACAACAACACTCGAAATAAAAATAATATTCAGGCCGCCACGATGGAGCCCGGATCAGGAATAGAGCCCGGATATGGAATTATCAAGTGGCTGATAATGCTTACGGCGCTGCTCTGCTGCCCCTTGGTGCAGGCACGTAAACATCATTTGGAAGTGCGGGTGAGTTGATGTTAGTGTAACCCAGCGGCTCTTCTCTTTTCCTAATTTTTGTACTCCCGGTCCCAGAACGATATGCGTCCGTATATAGCCTTGAGCACCTTTGGCTTTTATACCAATGGCAACTTGGATGTGCAACTAAGCCAGCTGACCATCGATGATGAGCAAAACACGGATTTGGTGAGTAATGGAGCAGCTGCTCTGCCAACACGCCACATTAAAAGCAACTTGTGTTTTGCAGTTTGGTTTGTCCTTGGACAAGACCACCATTGATCAACTGAATCCCTACTTGGACTCGCATCAGAACAAATGCATACTGGAGGAGAAGTCCGATGCGCAAAAAAGTGGACCCATCCTATTCTTTTTGATTGATCTTAAGGAACTGAAGTAAGTGGGGTGGAGCACAGCTAAAGTTGTTTGATTATCTGATTTTTCTGCAGAGTTCGCGTGCAATGCTCACCGGAATGGGCCAACATGCGTGTCTACAAGGATATCAGCTATAGGCACAAACGTCAGTCGCAGGTCAACAAAGTTAGTGACTCGGCTTTGTTCAGACAACGTCGTCGTCGTCGCAGCGATAGTCAGGAAACAAATGCCGATGATTTGGCCGGAGATGATTCCTTTGAGCAGCCCCTGGAACAGCAGGCGCAGGAAATGAAATCGTCTTCGCCCATTGCTTTACCCAAAGAGGAACCTAAAGTGACTGCAGCTCCAGCTGTACCCGTACCAGTCCCAGTGGAACAGGCGGTAGCTCCACCCGCACCACCCGTTGCTCCTCAGCCCGCTCTACCCTCGGAGACAGTAAACAACTTTTACGACAACATCTCCTATCGACAACCGCAGGATGCTTTGTGCAAGAATTTTGAACTTCCTCTGGTAAAGAAGACCATAGCGGGTGTCAACTATTACAACTTCACCTTCTCCATGTTTGTGGCCACCCAACGAGATGAGGGCCTATACAATTTATATTTCCATGCCTGTCCCAACTATCATCGCCCCAAGATTGTGTCTTTCAATGTGAGTTCTGGTCAAGAAATAGCATCAAATTAAACTCAAGCATTTCCCTCCCTTTCTTATTCAGGTGGACATTGAGGAGAACAACAATGGCAACTACTTATCGGCCGGTGAAATGCCTTTGCCCGCTTTATACTTTATGATGAGTCTGCTGTTCTTCTTGTCCGGTCTATTTTGGGTGTTCATCCTTAAGAAGAGCAAGTTAGTTGGCCGTCTCTGCATTTCCTTGAGTGCTTTAATAATTACTTTAACATTTCGCAGGCACACCGTGTACAAGATTCATTACCTTATGGCTGTTCTGGTGTTTTTGAAGTCCTTGTCGCTGATGTTCCATTCTATAAATTATCATTTCATCGAGAAACGGGGCGAACATGTGGAAACCTGGGCCATACTCTACTACATAGCCCATTTGCTCAAAGGAGCGGTGCTGTTTATAACCATTGTCTTGATTGGCACCGGCTGGACCTTTATCAAGCACATACTTTCGGATAAGGACAAGAAAATCTTTATGATTGTCATTCCGCTGCAGGTAAGCGGAACAGAAAGAGAGAGAATGTTATGGAAAGAGACAGAAAGATGTGACTTTTCCATTTTCAGGTTCTGGCCAATGTGGCTCAAATCATCACCGATGAGTCGGACCAAAGCGATGCCGAATTCCGCACCTGGCATAACATTTTCTTTTTTGTGGACTTGCTGTGCTGCGGTGCCATCCTCTTCCCCATTGTGTGGTCCATACGCCACTTGCACGAGGCCTCCGCCACCGATGGCAAGGCGGCCATTAATCTACGCAAACTGAAGCTGTTTCGCCAATTCTACATCATGATCGTCTGCTACATCTACTTCACTCGCATCATCGTGGATCTGTTGCAAATGACGGTGGTATTCCAATATGCCTGGCTGGACGAGATGTTCCGGGAGATGGCCACATATGTGTTCTTTGTGCTGACCGGCTATAAATTCCGTCCGGTCTCATCGCATCCATACTTTACAGTTCCCGATGAGGATGAGGATGATGACGAGGTGGAGGTGTTGACTGGTTCCGGACTGACTGAGACGGTGCATCGCATTAAGCCCCTGCATCGTGGTGGCGGTGGTGGTGCGGGAGCTGTTGGTGCGACTGGCGGCGGCGGCACCATTATAATTGAGGGTAACGATGAGGAGCGCGAGAATCTGATTGCGAAACGAGAATCAAGTCATGAGTACGACTAGGCTTAAGTAACCAAAACCAATCAAACAACTACCTATATCACACGCAAAATGCATTCCCGGTTAAGTGGAAGTGCCGTTGGCTTAGTAGAAAGGATGGATGAGTACTTGAAGTAGGGCCATGTTTAGTTAAGTTGTCTGTTTCCGTTTCTTTGTGTTTCCACATTCTGCAAAAGATTGCTTCAAAAGGCGCTCAGTTTAAGCGGGCAGTCCTTCCCCCGTCCAAGTGTAAATATACTTAAATTGACCACGCCGCTCACACTGAATGCGCTGCTTATTTCCCCCCTACTCCCTCCCTCCCTCACCACCTCGCCAGCCTCCCCTCTTAGTATAAGACCATAACTATGAACTACATATTATGAATCTATTGTACTGCATCTATAATTTAATGGAATATACAAAAAGAAAAAGCTTTAATTACATAACTCACACTGTGCAGATCATTAAACGATTTGGCTACTAAATTTGGGCATAAACTGGACCGTGTAGATCATATAGGTGCTGACGGAGCAGGCCACCTGTAAAGCAAATGTTAAGGCAACCATAAGAGATTCAACAATCCATTGTACTTACTCGCGTTAGCAGATAAGTGTCCAGTACGGTGATGCCCAGGGCATGAATACGCACCGGTTGATGTAAAATTTGCAGCGAAAAGTTTTGAATCTGCAGGCAGAGCGGACAGAGTGGAGGATGAGTACAATATTACTTGCTCCATAGAGTTTATAGCATGGCAAAACCACATAACTGGGCTCAAACCGATATCGAATTCCTCACCTGCACCGATAGATCCCTCGAGCTGCAGCAACCGGAGCCAGTCACCAGGCTATGCAGCTGATAGGCAATCCTTGGCACCATTTCCATGCAGCTCTGTGAGGCATAAATAAAGGCCGGAATCTCCAATATGGCCGGCACCATGAGATAGTAATCTAAAAGGATGGAAGTGCTCGTTTTGGTTCAGCTAGTCAACTTAACAACTGTTTGAACTCTGACCCAATTCTCTCACCTATATTATCAATCTTATGATAGATGGTATAGTACATGAAGTAGCAGTCCACCGACACCCGTACAAAGATCATTAGAATGACGGTGACGAGCGAGAATCCGAATGCCTGCTGGAAGCTAGTGTACATCTCATAGATCCGGCCGTAGACCAGCTGCTTCTGCCTCAGTCTCCGCCTTAGATAATCCTCAAAGCCCACAAAACTGGCCGCCAAACTGGCAAATCGTGCATATTCCGCCAGCAGCGCCAGCTCCTGTTCCAGCTGCTCCAACTGTTGCCGCAACAGCTCCAGATGCAACACGAATTGTTTATTCCGCAAATGAACCAGAAACACAAACGGCTGAAAAGTGCTCCAGAAGAGCAGCAATTGATGGGTAATTGTCTGGCTTAGGCTAAATATGCCCAGCAGCAGCAATTCGGCCAGAGTCAAACCATAAAAACAGACCAGATAGCGGACCAGTCTGGGCGTATGCGACAGGGCCAGCGAGGACTGCAACTGCCAGAAGTGTGCCAAGTCCCGGTGGCTGGTCAGTGTCTCCATATAGATCGATACCACAGCCAATTCGGCAAAGCTAAACTTGAGGACATCATTTGCGCTGGCGAAGGCATCGCCCAGGTACAGAAAGTCATCGTCGCTGGTCAAACACCACAGGGTGAGGCCGGTGAAGATGAATAATAGCACAACGGTCCATAGCCTCAAGAGGCGAGTGGTCCTGACAGGTTGAGTGTCCCCCGGCAGGGGAAGACCATGAAAGCCAAGCAGCTGATAGAACCGCAAATGATAAATCAACGCCTGACTCAACTGGTCGCTCATGGTGAACTAACGACGCTGGCAGGTGACACTGGCTTATCCCTGGGCCAGATCTGACTGAAGCTAATGTTGATTAATACGTTGGGTCAACACTATTGATTGGGTTTGAGCATGTGGGTGGGTGTGGGCCACAGAAATGGTTGTACAAATTTCAAATACACACACATTTTCTTTCAACTTTTCTTTCGTTCCCTTAACTCACTATGCGCTCTTTGCATATTCCGCAATAATTTATTAATATTATACAATGTTAATGTAATTGGTTTGATGTTCTCTTCGTTGGTATGACTAATCTTAAGCTTTAACGAACCAGCGCGTACACAGGATGTACGCAAGGACTACTCACTATCCTACTTAGCATCATTTGTTCTTAGCATATCAAGATCGTAAGGTAAGGAAAATAATACAGCGAATCCATTTCATATAAACTAATTCGAAACTTAATAGCGATCAAACGCCACGAAGTGTACTACAAATCTAAGGCGCAACGCTGAGCGGGAGATTATTTTACAAATGAACAATGAACATATAAAACGAAGGCTAAGGAAAGGAGACTGTAAGTGTGTGGGAGCTGTTTGAAATTCATGTTTTTCATTCTGTTAGCCCGCTTTTTGTTTTTTAAATTGAAATTTCGTTTCCATTTTAAGTTAGTAAAAAAAAAAACCTTAGCTATGGATGAATTTCTTGTGGTTGTTCTAGTTGAGTGGCTGCCGGCTTGTTGCCATGCAAATGGGAGAGTATCGATTCAATATCCTCGATCTGGACGCCGGTATCAGCGTTTTCGAGTGCCCCCTCTTCCATGGGCGCCTTGGGGGAGCTGTTGTGGTTGCTGCAGGGAAAAGAGGGAGAGCATTAGTTCTGTTTTGTAGATATATAAAGCGCCAGGTTTGAGTTTAAAAAAGTGGGAAACCCATTAACCCTTTGCTCACTTACATGGCAGCCACTTCTGCATCATTCTCATCCACTAGCTCATCACCGCAACGACTGCTGTTAACCGTTGGCTTTTCGGCCAGCGGTGTGGATGTGGCTACCGGTTGGTAGGTTTGCTTGGCGGACTGTTCTTCTGCTGTTGTGTCACTGGCCAATCCATTGGTAGCACTGTTATTGGTGATTCGTCTTATCCGCTTCTTGGGTATGTTGCGTATGTTGTTTGACTGGAGATGCGTCTGGGGGTTGGTCATGCGTATCGTGTGCATTTCATTGTCCTCCATCATGATGCGCATTTGAAACGCTCTGAAAAAGCTAGCCGGCTGGCGAAAAACTGGCTGGGTGGGCTTGGGTCCCGCGTCTGCGTATGAATACAGGCGGGTGTGCTGTTGACAACTCGAACTGAGGCACAGATCCATGTCGTTGTCGTCCAGCGGATTGGTCGTGTGTGGTGTTGCCGGCAACTGCTTGGGCGAGCACTGAGTGGTTTGAGCCTCAACCACCAAAGATTTCAAAATTCTGGCGTCGTTACGTTTCTTGGCGGGTTTTTTGGTGACTTTGGTGGATTCCTCGACTGTAAATGGAAAAAGTTAATAAGGTTCTATGTGTAACTGAGAACAGACGGCTCACCAATGTTGTCTATGAGCCGCGAGGAGCGTCTGGTGTTGACGCTGGCTGTTTCTGTAAGCGACAGCTTTTTGGGCCGCCCACGTCGACTAGGAGCTGGCTGGGCAGCGATTTCTAGGGCGGCTCGCCCTTTTTTTGGTTTGGGTTTGATCCCTGGTAGTCGCAAGGCAGCTGGCGACGGCAGCGGCGGCGGTGGCGGCAGCGGTTGGGTCTGTTGCTTTTTGGCGGACAGATTGAGAGCAATAAGTAAAGCAGGATCACGGTCTAGACAATTGTTAGTAGCTGGCGGAGCCTCCATAACTGGAGTAGGCTCGGCCTCCTTCCTGATCGGCTTATGTGTAGCATGTGTCAGCTGGGCCGACTCCCTCAACACAGTTAGCTTCTTGGAGTTGAACTTTTTGGGCGGCGGCTGGGCCTGCTCCTTCTGCTTAACCTTGGCCTTGACCCGCTCCCGCTTTTCAACCAACTCCTGCATACGCTGATTAATCTCCCGGGGTGGCTCCTCCTGTTTGCTGGGCGTCAACCAATTGCGTATGGGATAACGAACCTCACCATCCTGACTGACCAACTGCACCGCTTGGGAATCACTGGTTGAGGGGAAGGCATGCTGACTGGCACCCGAAGCTTTAAGCCATTCCTCATCTTCGGTGCTGCTTATGTCCGACAGATTTTGAAGGTCCATGTGGCGAGTCTTTGGTGGAGCGTCTGCGGGCGGCTCTTCCATTCTGGCCGCTTTTGAGGCGACGGAGGCCGCCGAAGAGGAGCTGGAACTGGAGCTAGAGCTGGAACTGCTACTTGAGGAGGACGAGGAACTGCTACTGCTACTGCTGGTACTGGATCTGCTGGTGGTCTCCTCTTCTGCCACCACCGCCTCTGGCAGACCGGCCAACAGCTTGTAGTGTGGAGCATTGGGCTCCTCGCTGCCAAAGGAACGCACGCGCTGGAGCACCACCGTGGGCTCTACGGGCAAACATATAGGCGGCTGCGGTTCCACTGCCTCCTCCTGCTTCTCCTTCCCCTCTTCCTTTTGATGCAATATGGGACACTGCGCATTAGTGTCTGTGTGCTCTGCCTCATCCGGACGATAGTAGGAGCTGCCCGAGGAGTAGTCCGTCTTGGCTGCACTGCCTAGTGGTGTGGCGGGCCTCTGGCCAAAGGGCGTGCAACGGAAGCCTGGAGTAATGGCGCTCATCTGTGGTGTATCCAAAATGCTTTTGGTGTCGGAGCCAAAGAGAAACGAACTGGAGGCAGTCATCTGTTTGCCATAGGGTGTGTCCAGCGGCAGCAAGACCATGCCCGGAGTGGGTGGTATGATATTGCCCGGCTCCTTGAACGGTGTCTCTAACAGCAGATTCAAATTGGCGGGCGGCTCGAGTTCCGCGGGCTCCTCCTTGAGTTTCTTTTTGGCCTTTGGCTTCTGTGGTGTGGATATCTTGATATTAAACTCTCCCCCCGCCTCGCCGCCTAGAGCAGACTTCTTGGCTCTGGATTTGGGTGTGGCCTTCTGTTTGGCTGCTGCTGCTGCGGCTGCTGGGGGCTTGCGCTGGCGTTTTGACCGACAGCCCTTTAGCGATTCTACCCGTTTGGCATTGATGTCACGCAGTCGCTGCTCCAGATCCGTGCTTGAACCCTGCATCTGACGCTGCCAGGCGGCCAACATATCTGGATTCACTGGTGGTTTTGCCACTTGATTCTCCTTGCCGGCCTGAGAGCTGTCATCTAGTTGAGCGGGAGATTTAATGGGACTGGGTGAAGCAGTGGGATCCTCCAGAGCGGCGGCTGCCTGCGAAATAATTCTTTTGCAGGCATTGACCGCTGCACGTCGCTTCTGTTTGCGTTTGGGCGTGGCAGCGGGCGGATCGAGCTCCTTGGTGGCAGCCTTGATGACCGTCTGATTACTGCTCTCCTCCAGGGCAAACAAGGGCGGCACATTGCTTTGACTCTCATTTCCACTTTCAGCGTTGATGCTGTTGCTGGCTGTTTCCGGGGCAGGACGCACGCTTAAAGGCGTTTGCTGCGTCAACTTGGGTGAGAAATTCAAGGTGCGCACATGGGAGGTGCGTTTACGCGGCGTGGACAGACTGCGATAGGCCTTGACATTGACTATGCCGACCGTGGAGGGCGTCACACGCTCCTGTATGACGCGCGAAGAGTCCAAGGAGGCAGGCGGCAGCTTGCTGGGCTCCTCTCGCTCCTGTATTAACTGCCTTGGCGGTTCGGCTGTCACCGGCAGCGGCAGCTGCTTCTGTGCCGAGTTGATGATGATGGAATTGGGTGGCAGCTGATTTGCCGATAGGGTAATGGGCTCCGGCAATGAGATCTCTATTTGCGATTGATCCAAATTGCTGAAGGCCTCGGAGCCCAGTTGCTGGGCCACCCACTCATTGTTGACCAGAAAGGGATAATGCGAAAGCAGCGCTCCATTGGGCAGATACATGGGCAGGGTCAGCTGACCCGTGCTGGCATCCACACAGACGGGTCCCACCTCAGACTCGGTGGTATCATCGGTCAGTAGGCTGGTCGAAGAGTCGCCAAAATTTATGTTCAGATTCTCACTGCCAAAACTAACATTGGCCGCCTTCTGGGCACTTTCATTGGAGTTGAGAACAATCAGTTTGGAAATGGAAAAGTTGGGATCTGCTGAGGGGGCTGCTGTAGCAGCTGCCACGGCTGTGCGTATGATTAGAGGAGTTTGCGGTGGTAAGGGGCCAGAAATATTAGCAGGAGCAGGAGCAGACTCTCCCACCACCTCTTCAATGACACGATCAAACGACGGATCCTTTTCTGTAGCCTCCAGTATGTTTTTTACCAGACCATCGAGCACGTCCTCCGAGCTGATGGCCGGAGCATTTACAGTGACCGTCTGCAAGGCCATATTAATGTTGCTTAGCAGCTTCTCCTGGAAATCCTGATTGGTCATTATCGCCTGAGTTAGCTCCTGTGCATAAGATAACAAATGAGTAGAGGATCATCAATTCGCTAACTAAAACTCACCGGCATGCTGCAGGGAGTCATTTTGGTAGTGGATTTGTTGGCCTGCCCCTGAGGTGCCTGCTCCTCACTTATGGCTGAGCTGCTTTCCTCTTCATCATAGTCCTCCTCCTCCTCTTCGTCCCACGAATCCTCCTCCTCCTCCTCCTTCTCCTCGGGTAAACTGCTTACACGACAATTGAAATGTGGCGGCAACAGACGCGGACGCTTGCTCAGCTCAGGTGTATGTAGGTTTTCCGGGGACTGAGAATGGCTAAAATACTAAAGGCTTAAGTACAGGCACCAAGTGATCGAGGTGGCTTCCTCTTACATGCGCCTTCGTTTCCGGAAGCCCGACTGCTGCTGGACTGCTACAGCAGCCTCCGATTTGTGTTCCTTCATCAGCTCATTGAGGCGATCGGACAGTTTTAGCTGCTGCAGCTGTTGGCGTCTGTTCAGTGGCAGCTTCATCAAGGCTTTGGTCACTGAAAGGGAGAAAGCATCAGCTACGGTTAACTGTACCCGTGATGACTTACCCAAGCCCGTAATCTTGACATGCTCTCGTATGATGTCCTCCAAGCCGTCGTTAAGAAAATTGTGCGGCTGCAGTCCCTGCTTAATGGCCAGAAACTCATCCTGCAAGTATGGGGACGTGCGGCACAAGGTGTGGGCCGCTCGCTTCAGGTTCTGATTAAACAAATAACCTGAGAAAGGAGAGAAAGAGGAGCAGCTGTATTATTGTATCTTGAGAAGTCTAAAAATAAACTCACCCATCACCAGACGCGCCACATCCGCATGCAACACAATTGATTCCATATTTCTAATGCAGTTTTAGCATTTTGCTGCGAAAATGTAAGAAATGCTTCGCTTGTTTGGTTTTTTCTTCTTCGCGTTGTTGTTGTTGTTGGTTTGCCATTCGCTTGAAATCGCCGCTGCAGCCTTAGGTGCTGAACCTAGTTTTTCTGGCACATATTTTGTTAATGAATTTTTTGTTGTCTTACTTTCTTATTCGCAATTTCTTGTTTATATTAATACTTTTCGCAATTTTTTGTTTGGCCCACAACTGTACAACACACCTAACAGCACTAGCAACTATTGGCATTTGGCTTGCCGCCAAAAACAACTATCGCTTAGAGATGAGCTAGTGACGACTGTAACGGTTCATAGTCACAGTCACTGCGACTCGAACCAGATTAAGATATGCCAAAAGAGAAGGCAACGAAGAGAGTATTAAGCTTTATTTTCAGTAGTCTAATGTCTCCTATGAGAAAGTTGTTCCATCGCATAACAAATACATCGAGATTCCATCACCAAATAGCCTTAAACTCCCACCGACTCATTTCCATGATCGTCCCCATCTTGAGTTCAAATGCTGAATAACTCATTTTTGTGAATCATGGTGTTGGATGTGCTCAATGTAAAAAGCCTATAACGTACTCCTAGTGTAAGTCAGATTTTAATTTTCATAAGTAAATACACATCAATCTACCATTGGAAATAATGTCTCGCTTTTTATGCCCCGTGTCGACACGAACAAAAATTAGTTTCAAAAAAGTACAGTTACAGGAAACGTGCTAACTTTCACTATTACGAAAAAAAACTATATATTATTCAACAAAGATGCCCTTTCGGATCGTCAACGACAGATTCACTGCTCCCGCGATGGTAACTATAAAGCTTATGTGGACTGTATGCCAGCTCTGGGTATTGCTTCATGGAGCGGCCGTGACCCCAGTTTTGTTGGAGCGTTACGAAAAAAGATTGTGGTCGAGCAAGTTGAAGTTGGGTCTTACCTTTAGATCGCTGTTTCCCTTCCAAGTCCGTGTGGAGATTTACTTGCTGGTCGTGGTGGGAATGATGCTGTTCATGTTATATCGCTATTGCCGTTGTGCCTACGCTCAGCGTCGACACATCTCTCGTGCTGAGGATAGAGTACCGTTGGACGGGTCGTGCATGGTGTTCTTTGGTCCCTATATGCTGGTGTTCATTTCTTGCTGGCTACTCACTATGGAGATGCTACTCAAGGGCATTGTGCGAGTGGCCTATCATGGACAGGAAGAGATTCATACCTTAACTTATTACGCTCTGCTACTGTTGTTCAAAATATTGCTGGCCTCAAATTTTGCTAGGACCGCCGTCCGCTGCTGGGCTGTAATGAAGATGATAAATGAGGAACCCCATGGCAACCTGATTATTGTTAATAATTTTGGAGATTATTTGAACGCGATTTTTAGAACCTAAAATGTTGGAAATAGAAGAAGTGTTAAAATATACAATAAATAAAAATATAAAAACCAAATAAAATAAATTTTGTAGTACTTTTTGGGCTTTCATGTATTTGAACACGGGAGGGGGCGTCGCAAAAATTGAATAATCTGATTAATTTTACCCTGCCTGCAATTATAAGAAGTTCCTGTCCCATACATTTCGAACCTCTATCTTTTACCATCTGTGAGATCTGTTTGTTCATACGGACAGAGTTACTTGGCTATATCCACTCAGATGTTGATGTCGAAGATGCTGTAGAATATACATATATACCTTATGGGGTCGGAGGTACTTCCTTCTACCTTTTCTTTTGCCTTTTTCCTGTGCGACGGTCAAGTTTGACAGAATAAAACGATCTATGTCGATTCATAACAAGAAGAAAGCCAAGCCACATCACACACCACATCTTTTTCCCATTTTCCGACCGATCGTTCGTATGGGAGCTATATGATATAGTCATCCGATTTGGCCAAAAATTTGTAAAATTATGCAAAAGCATGTGAAACAAACAAATACAAAATTGCAGGATTCTACCATCAAAAACAAAAAAGTATTTCCAACTAAGACTGTTTTTCAGACCCATCTTTTGTATGGCAGCAAAACCATATAGTTGACCGATTTTATAAAAACTTGGTAGAATTATAAAAAACATAGTAAACCTACGATTACAAAGTTTGGAGACGTTTCCGTTGAAAAGAAAAAAGTTTTTCTCACTAAAACTAGTTTTCCGACCGATTGTTCCTATGGAAGCTATGAGATATAGTCATCCGATCCGGTCGGTTCAGACATATTAGTAGTGTGCAGCAAAAAGAAGACTCTGTGCAAAATTTCAGTTCGATAGCTTTAAAACTGAGAGACTAGTTCGCGTAGAAACAGACGGACAAAGCTCGTCACCCTAATCAAGAATATATATGGTTTATGGGGTCGGAAATGAATATTTCTATGCGTTGCAAACTTCTGGCCAAAGTTATAATACCCTCTGCAAGGGTATACAATTTCTGCACATTGACATTTCCATAAAAGAAACACAAAATCACACAAAAAATAAAATAAATCACGTTGGCCTTGCTTTTAAGTTCATGAGTCGCTTGGGTAGTTGTTTCTACTTGAAGAAATAGTTCAGTCTGAAAATTCGTTTGCAGCAAGCAGTACTACAAAATTGTCTGTATGATTTGGATCTTGTATTTTTCTTGTTTTTTTTTTTTTTACTAATTCCAAAAATTTGAATAGACTGTTTTCATCACGCCCGGCCCGCTCTTCACCTAGGGCATGCTGCCTCTATTGCTAATGCCCAAGGAGCTTCATCCCAGATGTCTCGTACGTGTGTTGGCGCTAGCATTCCTCGATGTGGCCGGGGGCGTCACCGAGGTATACTCGGCTGAATCTATAGCGACTGTTTCCGTCTCCTTTGAAACGCTTCGGCCACTAAGTCCAGCGCCAGGCATATTGGTTTATCAATGAAGGGATCCAAGAAAATGGAGCCACCAACCCTCGGACGGTGATTCTCAGACACTGGCGGTAAATTTATGTATTTGGTGGAGGGGTCCAGCATTCAGGAAGTTGGCAAAGAATCGTTTTATGGTGTCGGACTCCCAAATAGGGCTGCAGTGCGTTTCCCCAAGCTCCTTGCAGCCCCATTTTATGAAGACAGCATAGGGGTTCTTTGTTAGCTTCCTTAATGCTGGTCCTCTCCAGCAAATACATAAATTCATCGCCAGTGTCTGAGAATCACTGTCCCCGGATTGGTGGTTCCGTTTTCTTGGGTCCCTTCATTGATGAACCAATATGCCTGGCGTTGGACATGTGACCGAAGCGTTTCCAAGGAGACGGAACCAGTTGCCATGGATTCAGCTGAGGAAAGCTAGAAGACGCGTCAATCACATCGAGGAATGGTAGATCCACTATACGTATTAGGAATCTATATGAGACTCCTTTGGCATTGATAGAGGTTGCATAGTCTGGGTGGCGAGTGGAATGGCCATGATAAAAACAGACTAGTCAAATTTTTGGAGTTAGTAAAACAAAAACTCGACTAATTTCCAAGATCTAAATCATACAGAAAATTGCACGATTTCAAAATTAAACTCTATTTAAACACAAATTGTCATAATTTCTTGCCGAGTCTTATAAAACTCAGGTAAATATTATAATATAAATATTATTTATTTTTTGGTAACGGATTATCTCCTGAATACTTAGAATAATAGTTACCATGGAGAAATACCGATGAATGGATTTGGTGGATTTACATGGAACGTACAAGAAAAAAGTTTTTATTATTCTAAAATACTTGGTCTTCGGCTATCGTAAGTGGATAATTGTGTTGACCAAAACAAAACCTGATCATTAGAGTCCCTCAATCACAGTGACTTTTTACTTGCTTTAACGTTTTAAAATCGCTCGTGAAATGACAGGCCGCTCATCTCTAGTTGATTGCCGGTCGATAACTTATCGCTTAGTGGACTCAACTTTGAGCTAACATTTAACATAAATTTGTATTTAGATGGCTGCCTTGTCCGCTGACAAGAGTGAAGGCCAGGAGTCTAACTCAGCCGCAGTCGCCCCCACGGTAGCTGCAGCCGCTGCTGAACCCAGCTCTAAGCCAGTCCAGGAAGACCAAGTTGACCAAGACAAAGACATCTCCTGCGCACCAGGCGATGCCAGTGGTGCCGTAAAGCACGAAGGTGGCGGCCGCAAACGCAAGCGACATTTGTACAATGCCATACGCAGCCAAATGGAATTCTATTTTGGGGATGCGAATCTAAGCAAAGATCGCTTTCTGCGTCGCCATGTGGAACAGGATCCGTGTGAGTACTCAGGCCTCATCCGCCCCATTGACAAATGTAAACTTGTATTCCTACCTACAGTTGTGCCCCTGGACATCTTTCTAACCTTCAACAAAATTAAAGCACTTACCCAGGAGGTGAAGCAGATCGCCAAATCCTTGAGCAACTCAAAGCTATTGGAGCTGGATGAGAGTGGCCTGAAGGTGCGCCGCAAGACGGAAATACCGGCTCAGCGGGATGTGAATGACAAGACCCTGTATGTGGAGGCATTGCCCGCCAATGCCAGTCACGAGTGGCTCAAGGAGGTCTTCAGCCGCTACGGTCCGGTGGCCTATGTCTCGCTGCCTCATTATCCGGGCAGCAAGAGGATTAAGGAGTTTGCCTTCATTGAATTCGAAAAGAATGGGGGACTTGAAAAGGCTGTAAAGGCTTTTGCTCACATACAGGGTGTGCTCTCTGTGGACACGGAACCAGCAAATCTGGCCAGCATACGATCCTTTCAGAAGCAGGAGGAGTTGAAGGAGCCCCCCACAGAGACAAAGCGTGAGCTCAAACGGCAGGCTGTCACTGAGCAGGAGCAGCCAGAAACGAAACGCTTGCGTAAGGAAGACTCGCCCACCGTAGAAGCTGACGACTCAGAGCAGCAGGGCCAGCAAGACCAGACGGTGCCACCGGCCTCCGGCTCGGATGCAAGTGAGACAGAGGCTGATCCCAATGAACCCTCCAAGAAGCGTCGTCGTCGCCGCCTGAGCAAAAAGAAACCTTTGGAGAATGTGCAGCGCCCCAACATTGATCCCAGCGCCTTGGAGCTGAAGGTGCTGCCCAAGACCAGCTGGTGCAGCCTGCGCAACAAATACCTAAACCTTCAGCGCCGTCTGGTTAGCGAGGCCAAAGCCAAATGGTGGCGCGAGTCGCATCCCCATCAAACGCCCACACCACCCCAGCCACTGCAGGCGGAACCTACTAAACCCGCACCTGCAGCCACCAGCGAGGAGGCTGAAACGTGTCTCAATGAGGGGGCAGCTGCCCCAGCAGATGCAGAGGAACCGGGCCCCCTGCCCGCCAAGCGTCGCAAGGCGGTGCACAAAATGAACATGAATTTCTATGGCGCCGGCGGTGGGGAGCCCGCCACCCTGGAGGACAAATCCAAGACCGAGGAACGTCGTCCGCTATTCCAGTACGAGCCGGGACTCATAGTCGAGTGCTCCCTGCTAGAGCCCTGCTCCAGCGTCAAGGAGTTCAAAGCGGAGATGCGTCAATATGTGAATATCAAGTATGTGGATATTAAAGAGGGTGATGCCATGGCCTATCTACGTCTGGCCAATCCTAGTGCGGCCGAGGAGCTGGTGCATCAGGTGCACAGTGCCGAACGCCAGCTGAAAGTGCTGCGCGGTCAGGCGGAGCAGCAATACTGGCGCAAAATCGAGCAGGATCGCGAGGCGAAGCTGTCCAAAAAAGTGCGCGTCCAGCAGAAGCGAGGACGCGAGAAGGTCACCAAGCTGCTGGCCAAGCACATCAAGTTCGATGATCAAGAGGAGGAGGCATTGGAGATTTAGTTAAGGGGGAAATAAAAATGGTTTCAAGTGTATTTACATTTGAGTTAAGCCCCTAATCCTAGACTATTTGGCATGCAGTCATCTTACATCTACATAAGCTACTCCTTAAATATACAGCGACCCATCGGCCGGTCCCAAATAGTGCATCGAGATGAGCAGCACATCGATTATGGTCCACACTCCCAGACCCCCAAAGCTGAATAGCTTGCCGATTCCCTCCTGCCAGTGGCCCAGGTAGAAGCGATCCGCTCCAAAGCCGCCCAGTGTTAGGCTGATCAGCAGAGCCGTGCTCCAGCGGTAGCCCTGCGTCCAGTTGCAGCGCAGATTCCGCGTAAACGAACGATTGCCCAGGCACAGCACCTGCGGATGGACGGTGCAGTTGGTGCGATAATATTTGTCCGCCGCCGAATTGCAGTGCGCACGCTGCACGCAAGTCTGCTGCCACATTTCGGTCTGATAGCAGTAGCGACAGTTCATGGAGCGCTGAAAGGAGCGTTCGCCCTGGCACTGTATATTGCCAATGACCTCGCAGGGGATGGTCGTCTCGCGGCCGTACAAACAATTGTTGTTATACACACAGCGTATGCAGGGGAAGGGTAAGCGTTCGCAAGGTGTGTCCCGATCTGAGGGGCACATCAGGTTACCACTGCCGTTTCCATTCCCGTTGCTGCTGCTGCTGCTCGTCTCGTTGACCGAGGTGACGGATTTGACTATCATATTGCCCAGGCCAGGCATAAATACTTCGTTGTCATTGTTGTTGTTGCTGGCATTGCTATTGTCCTTGTTGTTGTGATCAGATTTGGAATCCGAGAGGTCCATTTGATTGCCACCGCTGGCCGTTTCGCTGTTCTTAATGCCGGTCAGCACAAAGATGAGAATTAGGGCAAT
Organism: Lordiphosa andalusiaca; assembly: GCA_035044965.1. Taxonomy (NCBI): domain Eukaryota; kingdom Metazoa; phylum Arthropoda; class Insecta; order Diptera; family Drosophilidae; genus Lordiphosa; species Lordiphosa andalusiaca. Next base: position 43,032 of record JAWNNM010002635.1, read on the forward strand.
AGCGGAACGCATGTTGACCACAATGCATTGGCGCTGTTGTAACATGGTTGTTTGGGTTGTAAATATGCGAATCCTCTAAAGAAATTCGGTAAAAGTTAGCCTCGAAACCAACGTTATCGATAATAATAATAGCAATAGAGATGAGGTATGCGACCAAGGTAACTGTGATTGCTGAGAACTTCGAATGGTTCTTCCTACTTTTGGTTCTTAAACATTCAAACATTTTTTACATACTTGCACAGTAACTTCCCTCAGATGTTGCTTACTTGGTTCTGGCTTGCTTGGATTCCTACTTAAACATATTTTCCTATCAGTGGAATTTATTTATAGCGACTGTGACTGTGACAGGTCACCGAATACGTAATGTGCGCCCATCTCTAGCACTGTCCGTTTTGTCATCTCTAGATCGCCTCGCTCCCTGCCTTGGTGGTGCCCGTGTGTTTGGTGATTTTAATTGTTTTGTTTTTCCCCCCAAATTGTTCAGTTTTCTGTTTTCCAACAAGGCATGAACACCTCTCTTAGCAATTTCCACACCAATCACATTTTCCTGACCTCGAACGGTGATTACGCTCGAAATCTATTGAAGGTAAATAACACCACAAATTTTATGGCGCGTCATTTGCCGGCAAACTCATATCCCCCCGCCCGCTCTTCTCTTGCAGCTACTCGAGCGCACCACGCTGCATCAAAAGCGGCGGGTCATGTTGCTCGCACATCGCCAAAATAGTTTCACCCAAATGCTAAACACCAATCCCCTCTGTCTGATGCATTTGGATCTGGCCGTGCATCCCGTGAATGACGTTGAAAGCGCTCCGCACACCATCGTCCAGTTGTGCGATCACCAGCCGCTGCCCGACATCATTATATTCGACTTGCACTCGATTATCTTGGAAATGTTGCAGCGCCCGGTAATGCAGCAGTGTTCCACGGAAACGCTAGTGCGTCACATAGCCAAATGCTCGGCGGCCTTCTCCAACTATCGTGAGATGGTAAGCAAGGCCAAGCAGGAGAAGGGAATTGTGGACACCATTGTGGTAATGCCCAAGGAAACGTACCCGCTGACACCGGCTCAGTTTAAGCTATTGATTGGACTCTATTTCTATGGCCATGAGTGTCATACCAATTTCAGCAAGATTGCGGCCTGCATCAATGTGTCGCAGGGCCTGAAATAAGTAGACTAACGTTTATGCCGCCCAAGTGCCTTGCGTTTTTTGTTTTGATGTAAAAAGAAAAATTTTTGGTCTCAGTATTCAGTTCCTTCCTCCCAAAACTCTCACTCTCATTTATGTTTACGGTTTGTGAATCACATGGCATCCATGCAAAAAACAAAAACAAAAAAAGAAACAACGAAAAGACAGAAAAATGAATTTCTACTAGGATTAAATATAATATTTATTATTTGCTAACTTCACATATAAATACACTTTAAAAGACTACCAAAAAAAAAAAAAAATGGAAAAAGAAGAGGGGAGCCAGTTATAATTAACATAGATTATATATTACGAGCTACTTATATAATCCAGAAATCTCGTGTTTTTCTAATTTATAGAAAATGTAATTTTCCATCTTTGTAATAAATATGTATTAGGTACATATAGCGAGTCCGGAAATCGTTAAAAGGTTCTCGCGACAAAAAAAAAAAAATGAAAATTTGGCAACTATTCCAAAAATGTACACTTACAAAACATTAGAGCTAATTTTGATATGAGAAAAGAAATAACACAAAAAAAAAACAACTTAAAATTATGTTCTTGCATTTATTTAAAAAATTGTTCATCCGAAAGAGCCGGGGCCTGATTTCAAGCACCCACTTGGCCCTTCGATAACATATCGAGAGTAAGTCTGGGCTTCTAGCGGAAAAAGCTAAATGCTGTGACACAGTCAAGGGGGGTGGTAACACTAATATTAGAAAATTGGCCAAATTGATTTCCGCTTCAGGCAGTTTATAAATTGTTCCCGCCATACTGATTTAAAAAGAGCTAGAATCAACTGGAATAAATCTGATTTGGCAACACTGGTGCGCATCGCACACACTAGGTTCTTCGATAACATATCGATAGCACTAAGCCAACCTTTGAGGGGAACCAAAAACAAGTGTTTTTTGACAGTGACTGGCCATTGTATCATGGGCCAGGCTATAAAACGAGATTTCTGGTACGTCATCTAAAACTATTTGGACTTTGTTCTCTATAAATATGTAGTTTCGGAAAGGAACTCATAATCGTATTACCTGATGGTCTAAATATAATCCAGCATACCACTAATAATCTCCAGGGCATCCCGAGCGGTGGGTTCAATTGCACTGCTGGGCAGCAGATAGCCATGTACCCCATTATCGGCCAGCTGGAGAGTATAGCTAAACGGTATACCAATCTCATAGGCAGCAAAGGCATCCGCACAGCCTGAAAGTATTGAATGATATGGGACTCCTTAACATTGTCCTGTACCCACCTGATCGCTGTTCGATTAAATCATTAGCCGAATCCACCTTGTAGCGTGATTTGCTGCCCTTCTTACGCAGTGTGTCCGTACCCACCATGGCCACATCCAAAAAATCATCCAAGCGTTCTGAATTGAAAGTGGAATTTGCCTTTACTGGATAGGAAACCACTTGGCCATAGGCTTGCAGCGAGATGTAGAGCTGGAAAAATACGGGAAAGTTCAGAGAGATGTACATTCCTGTCAACTGTGGCACCCACCTTGATTTGTGTGCGGTAGTCCATAAGAAAGTCGGATACAGCCTTGGTCTCGGGTTCGGAAAATGGCGCCGGTCCCGCATAGAACTCATTGCAGGGCATCTTGGAGCTGCCACGTTTGGCCCACTGATACAGCCAGTTACGATCCAGGTCCACACCATGGCAAATCTTGTCGACGCCACGTTTTTGTTGCAACCAGGTCATGGCAGAGTCCAAGATACCACTTGGTGCTTTGACCACATGCTGGGAACGGGACTTCTTCCAAAAACGATCGAATTCATGGCTATAGGCATAGCCATCCGGATTGAGCAGCGGCATGATGTACCAGGTGGTGTTGCGTATAAACTCGTACTCCACATCGGTTTTTGGGAGAGGGAAAAATAGTAAAGTTATAAGCAACACCAAGTTCGGTCACATGGAAGAAGTGAGAAAAACTATTTGGATCAAAGTAGCCTTTGCTTTTAGCCTCAGCATCAATTCTCGTCCGTATTTTGGTTTGTCAGTGCCAGTCCGGATAGGTAGTCCAAATTCTGTGCCCGAACTAACACAACCTGGTCGCCGGAGACTCAAAAATGCCAACCTCCAAGTGCGTGTGTGGGGCCCAGGTGCCCTATGACTACAGCCTGGGCACGGCCTCGCGTCAGTTTAATAAGCCGCGGTGTCCATGCAACAAGTGCAAGGATCGGGCGCGGGAGCGTGAGATTGCCCGGGGCAAGCAGGAGGCAGCCTGCAACAACAAGTCAGGAATCTGTGGGCAGTGCATTAATAACGTACAGATTGGAAAGCCGGCGATGGTCTACGGTGACCAAAACGGGGGAGCTGGAGGAGGAAGAGGATGTGGGCAGAAGGGAGCAAGTCAGGCTCAGCAGCAGCAGCAGGGTTATCAAGGACAGGCACAAATGACAGGTCAAAGACCCAGTCAAGGAGCAGATCAAGGAACATGTCGTGGTCCTAGTCAGGGATCAGCTCAATATGCAGTTCCTGGGCAAACACAACATCCAGGACCAAGTCGTGGCCCTAGTCAAACACAGTATTCAGGACCCAGTCGAGGACCTATTCAAGTATCAAGTCGAGGTCCCAGTCAAGCACCAAGTCGTGGTCCTAGTCAGGGACCAGCTCAAGATACAGTTCCTAGTCAAGCACAATATCAAGGACCCAATCAAGGACCAAGTTGTGGTTCGAATCAAGCCCAATATCCAGGACCCAGTCGGGGACCCTGTCAAGGACCCTGTCAAGGACCAGGTCAGGCACAACCACCAGGACCTAGTCAAAGAGCAGACCGTGCACCAAGTCAAGCACAACATCAGTTTATGTGCTCTCAAGGATGCGGTGTAGGTCCACCACCAGAACCATATCAGCGGATGAGCCTTGGTCCCGCGCCAGCTGCAGCTCCCACGCAGCGCTCGAGCTCGGGTCCGGGTCCAGCTCCACCACCAGCTGATCCCTATCGACGCTCCAGCTCAGATCCAGCTGCAACTCAACCTCCAGATCCCAAGCGACGCTCCAGCTCGGGTCCAGCACCAGAGCAAGCAGCAGATCCCAATCGACGCTCGGTTCCAGCTGATCCCTCTCGACGCTCCAGTTTGGACCCAGCTGCAACTCTCCCACCAGATCCGAATCGACGCTCTAGCTCGGGTCCAGCCCCAGCAACAGATCCTAGTCGACGCTCCAATTTGGATCCAGCGGCAGAACCAGATACTATACGCCGATCCAGCGCGGATCCAGTTGCAGCAACTGATCCCGATCGACGCGACAGCAGCAGTCCTGACCCAGCAGAAACAGATCCCACTCGACGCTCTAGCTCGGGTCCAGCTCCAGAAGCAGAAGCTAATCGACGCTCCAGCTCGCGTCCAGACCCCGAAACAGATCCCAATCGACGCTCTAGCTCGGGTCCAGTCCCTGAAACAGACGCCACACGACACTCCAGCGCAGATCCAGATCCCAATCGACGGTCTAGCTCGGGTCCAGTCCCAGAAAAAGAAGCCACTCGGCGCTCCAGCGCAGATCCAGATCCCAATCGACGCTCTAGCTCGGTTCCAGACCCACCAGCTGATCCCAATCGACGCTCCAGCACGGATCCAAATGCAGCCACGATTCCCAATGAGCTAACGAGGTCGGGTCCTGCCACAGCAACCGCTTCTCCTCGGCGTGCGAGTTCAGTTCTAGTCCCTGGTCCCAACCAGACCGATCCTGCGCATCCCTACGACAATCCTCCGGAGCCAGTTCCGACGGCCGCCGGCTACAACGAGGGACAAGCCAGCAGTCCCTTGATGTTTGCCGGCAACACATATGGCCGCCAGTCGGGCCCCCTGCGCGAAAGCGATTTCATCCAACCGAATGTGAGCAGCGCCAACAGTTGCCGGGACAATGAGGGCCAACCCTGCAATGTTATCGCCAGCCCCCTCTTGGGCGTTCGGAGTGGGACGGGTTCGAGCAGGCACACGGGACGGGACACCTTGGGCCTGGCCGTCTATTTGCACGATACGGGAGCGCTGGTCAGCGAAACTGGCATGTGCAGTGCGGACATCCATTGCGACGAGAACTGCGGCTATGGCACGGGCTGTGGTCCCGGCTGCATGAGTCGGTCGGTAATGCCAAGCGATTCCAACTTGCAGGACTCCAGCTTGAGGGACAGTATGCGCGGACCCGTGGGCATCGATGTTTTTGGTAATGAGCAGATCAACTTCTTCCTGACATTCCTCTTGGAGATCCTTGGGATTCTGGTGTAAGTAGCCTTCCCGGTTTGTTCGACCCAACTTTAACGGTTCCCTCTCCCCCTCCCCCTCCACTTAGCTTCTTTGCCGTCTGCACCATTACCTTTTGGATAACCCTCGGCTACTATGTGGTTCAACTACTAATTGATCTCAAGAACGCCGAACGCAATGTTCAAGTGGCCGTGGGTATTATCGTGGGCCTACTGGTCATTGCCTTCTGCATTTCCCTGGTGACCAACAAGAATGGACCCTGCTGCCGGCACAAGTCCCACGCCCAGCGAAAGGTCGAGGCCAAGGCAAAAGTCAAGGCCAAGGTCAAGGCCAAGGCCAAAACTGCCAGCACCAGCAAGGGATGGGGCTGGGGCTGGGGATGGGGAAAGAGCCAGGCGAAGGGTAAGCCGCCAAGTAAATGCAAAGCGGCTAAAAACGATTGCGGCAAGAAAAGTGCAGGTACCTGTGCCGCCCAAAAGGCCAAGCAGCAGACGTGCCAGCAGAAGGCCAAGCAGCAGACGTGCCAGCAGAAGGCCAAGCAGCAGACGTGCCAGCAGAAGGCCAAGCAGCAGACGTGCCAGCAGAAGGCCAAAAGCAAGTGGACCCTCTTAAGGATCAAACCAAGGTCCCAGCCAGCCAAGGTTATCAGGGCTTGCAAGAAAGCCTCAAGCCCGGCTAAGATCAAGAAGCGCTACAGCGACTGTCAGGGTCGGGCCATATTCCAGAGCTCACGTCGCTATGCCATTCCCACGGAAATGAAGCAGCCACCCACCATGATCGTTTGGCTAAGGGACGTTGTGTCCCGTCTGCTGTCCCGTCGCTAAAGCAGGAAAGCCAAGGGAAATGTGCCCAAAATTTTTCGTTTTCTTTTTTTCGAGCAAATAAAATTCGGTTATCAGTTCATCCGGCTTGAAGGACCAATAAACCCAGGGATTCGAGTTGTCAAAGTTTTGTTCTTGGTCATCAAATTCAGCAGGTTCGGTTCATTGAATGGCTCAAAGGACCAAGCACAACCACTAACTAATGTTTCTCAGAGTGTACTCACTGTTGTTCTTCATCAGTCGAAGCAGCTCCGAGATCATCCAGGTGGCTGTCGCTGGTCCTATCCAGGCCAATCCGTGTGCCCCGGCCTCAATGAACACCGCATTTGCCCTGCCCGACTTGCGTTTGTGCTTCAAGCGTTTGTGGCCCGCCGCTACGGCTGCCGCTTGGGCCACTGCCGCTGACTGTTTGGACTCGATCTTTACCACAATCAGGGGACGTCCCTCATAGGAGCGACCAATGTGGATGAGTTCTATCAGCTGGGTATGGCGCATGCGCATCGTTTCCAAATACTTGATTATGTCATCATGGTCATGATATTTGTTCCAGGTCAAAGGTGGGGGAGTGGGCCGAGGTCTCTGACTCACTGGGTTGTTGGTGTACAGATACGAATCCTTGGTTTGCTCATAGGCAATGGCCTTACCCACATCAAAGATCAATACCTCATGGGCAATGCCCTCAAAGTTGAGGGTACCCTGAAAGTCTACAAGCATTTTGGGTGGCACTAGAACATCGGTGAGGCCCCTGGGCAGAGAGAGAGAGAGAGAGGAAGTGTATACTCAAAAATTACAAGCGGTGTCCTTTGTGTGGGAGCAACCCTTGAACTCACCTCAAACTGGGTCCCTTGAGCCACTGCAGCTTGTTGCCATCTTCACCTCGCTTAAACTGTTCCAAGGCTCTGACTTGCGGTTCATCTTGTGGCTTTAGTCGCCAGATTTGATACTTCTCATAGCTCAGGCGTCGCGGCATATCCGGTTGCGGTGTAGTGGTGCTGGTCGTGGTGCTAGTCATGCGTGTGACCAGTGCCTGCAGTAAGGGATTCGTGGTGGTGGTGGAGACGCCCGTTGAGTTGACGATGTGATGTGCGAGTATGCCGATCCAGTTTTGTGGATTCTTCAGTGGATCCACAATGGTTAGTATGGGTACTTGCGGTGTTTGTGTGGTGGTTGTGGTACTGGAGGTTGTCGTGCGACGTCTTGCCTTGGGCCTGGGCTTGGAATCACCGAACCAACCGGAAAACCATTCTGGAAAGCAAAAGAGTGCAGGAGGGGGAGGAGAGTCACTAAAGTACTGCAGGCAGAAAGCGTAACCGCCGCAAATCTGGGGGAGAGTTCTGTGCTTGTCTGGTGAAGCTCAATTAAGTCAGCCACTCAAGTGGGGCATACATATTGAGAATGTGGTTAGGTGGGGTGGGCGGAAAAGAATTCATGGCTTATTGAAGGGTTAAGAGGCAGCTGGAGAACTGTGGTTCAAAGTCTAGCGAATGATTCTGATGAGTTGGCTCAAGACTAGAGGGGAGTCTCTACCGCTGATACCGCAACTATCCTCATTTTTCCTGTCTTCCCGTCTGCAAACACTCGAATCAAAGCCATCTACTAGTTTCCCTATTATTTTCCCAAAATACTCACTGTCATAGTCATCCTCCTCACTGGATGTTATGGGACTCTCACTGGTCGTTTTACCAAAGCCAAACCAAGACTCCAGCCAGCCGGCTGGCTCTGGTGCTGGTGTGGGCAATGGAGCCGGCGGCGGGGGTAAGGCGGTGGTGCTATCACTTTTCTTGTTACGTCGCCGCAAACCAAACCAAGAACTAAACCAGCCACCCAGCGAGCCATCTTCCTCCTCGTCGTCGTCCACCAAAGCCTCGTTACTGTGGGCGCTGTGATAAAGCGTGTAGGTGGGATATTTGGGTGCATTCCCATCCTCATCATCATCATCATCATCATCATCTCGGCTGGCGGCAAAGCCATCAAACAGACGCGACATGGCCACTTGTACGGGATAGAAAACCATGCGAAAGAAACCACCGATACTTGTGTCCTCGTCCTCGTAATCCTCATCAGAGTTCGAGCCAACTGGTCGTCGGCGTATGCGCTGTTTGCCCAGAGTATTCTTGGTGTCCGTCTCCTCGCTAATGGTGCTTAGAGCGGTAGGAGGCTCTTCCACCAAAGCACCAAAGTCGGCTCCTGGCTCTGCCGAACTGGTATCCTCTTGGGTGCTTGAATGAGTTTTGTTCGTAATGACCTTCTCCTGGTAATCATCGTCCTCATCATCATCATACTCCTCCTCCTCCTCATAGTCTTCACCTGCCATTAGCTCGAATATGTCAAAGTTCGCCTCGCCTCTTCGACGCTTCTTCTGACGTCTGGGGGATTCACTGTGATTGGACTTGCGATGCAGCAGATGCACCGCATGTGGCAGGGGTGAGTGTACCTTAATGGCATCGGGCTGCGTTTTTCCAGGCTTGGGCAAGCTTTTCTGCTTGGTGCGTCTTTTGGGAGCTTTACTTTGGGGTCTTCTGCCGCTGCTAATGCGCTTGGCCGCCGCCTGGGTCTCCAGAGAACGTCGCTGGCGCTGATGTGGGAGGTAACCATGTGTCATCACCAAGGGTTGCTGACTAAAGACGGTAGCCGTGGGTTTTTCCAGTTGAGTGGAGGCGGGAGGACTTCTGGTGGTGGAGCTGCCCCGTTTACCCTTGAGTATGACCAGGGGAGCTGCTGTGGTGGTGGTGCTCGACTTTTTAAGTGGTCTTCTCTTCAATTTGGATATCTTCTTTTTCTTGCGCTTCTTAAGCCTGACTCGACGGGTGGTGGTGGTTCGCAGGGGTTTCTGGGTGGTGGTTAGTCTGGGTAAGTGATCATTAATGGAGTTCAGCGCCCCCGAAGTGACCATAATGGGTGGTGGGCTATGAGTGGGCAACTTGTTGCTGGCCGTGACTGATTTAGGGGGTTTCTGCAGGTGTATGATTTGCGGCCGGGCGGTGACCCCCAGCATGGGCACCTGACTGGGAGTGGAGATCACCGATGGGGGCTTAGGTGGACACTGCTGCTCGTAACGTTCCCTTACAGCTTTTAAATCCGCATCATATTGCGCCTTGGTTACATAAATAGAGATGCTATCATTACGAGTTTGACTGCCGCCCACCTCGCTGATGGCATAGACTCTGCCGGTGGCCGGATTGGTAAAGAAGATGGGAAAACTAGGCTGGGCCGCCGGTTCCTGAACTTCCATAACTTGACTCTGCCCTTGCATTAGATCAGTGCCGGGTGGCTCCAATTCAGCCGGCTGATAGCGCGGCACAAAACGCTCCCTTCTTTGCCCTTTGGCCAACAAATCTCGCGTCCAGCTGCGCGTCTCACGTAACAAACTATCAAACTCCTCGGCGCTGGGATGATAGCCAAAGTCATGACAATGAGCCACACACCAGGCGGACAGCTGCAGTGCAGCATACAGGAGGAGGGAGCCAGCCGTTGCGGCCATTCTTTTGGAAGAACGCGTGCGCGACCGTTTGGTTGAGCGTCTCGTTAACAAATGGAAAACGTTAAGCGACCCAACTAACAAGCGCCGGCAGAGTTGGAGAAATTCAAAGTCCCGCCCGCTAACCCACCACCCCACCGGCTACTTGTGTGTGGAGTGGAGTAAGTTTCGGCTGCTTGCCTTTTGGCCCGTAACGTTCCAGTGAAGATGTCGTCCCCCCCCCCCCGGTTCGGCCGCCTGTCGAATGTTCTGGCATCGTAATGTTGCGACGTCGCTTAACCGGCCTTGCGACGGTTATCGAAGCATAGCAAATTACCGATCTAATCAGAGACGCTACTGTTACAGTGGGCAGTGCAACCAAAAAAACAAGAACATCGCCCCTAAATAAAGAAACTCGCCTTGAAAATGGGGTCAAGAGGGGTTTTTCCCTCCCCCCCCCCTGAAATGTAGAAAATGTTTTTTCATATTTATAGAAAATGGTTTCTTCAGTTTAGAACATGTTTTTCTTAGTAATATGTGGTGAATCCCCTGTCAACTGGCACCCAAACTGGCAGGTGTACACACATGTATGGCAGCAACTTGCATCTGCAAATATGGCCTGGCAAGTGGCTGGTGTGTCTGAAAGCACCCTTAGTAATCGAACACAATGTTGATCGCTTTAACAGATTTCACTTAAGTCATTTTAATCACTTTTTCGCTCACCCAATCCCACTGTCAATCTTGCTTTATCTCGGAAAGTTCGTCTTTGGCTTTTGGGGGGGTTTTTAAGCTTAAGTCATTTCAACTGATGCACACGCATCCCATCAGGGGACAGTAACTTGGTCAGGCCTTTACTCTTGGCCTGGCCCACTTCGAGCAGCGACAACATTTGCTTTCTTGATAGAAGGAGACGTGGACGGGGACCATGATGAGATGAGATGAAGAACTGGTCGCAGGATGCACAAAGCCAACTGGTATGGCTTAAGGAAAGCACACATGGTGAAAAGTCAAGATCTCTGACCACATATGTACAAAACGCCAGCATAGATCTCTTCTTTCACTTTCTACACATTTCGCAATTAAAAATCTGACGGCCCTTGGTTGACTTTCGCCATAACCGTAAACCGCCCTCGGGCAGGGCACGGGCATGGCACAAGAAGTTGATGACACAAACTGGAAAATGGTAAATGAGCAGCCAACTAAACGACTCAACACAACAACAACTGTAATTCGCTGGAGCGTCACTAAAAAAAACGTTTAAGCCAACGGCAAATGACCGCTTAAGAAGTCAACAAATGAGGGGGCGGGGCGGGGCGGGGCGAAGTTGGCGTTTAATCACAATCATCACAGCCAAGAGTAAAGTACAATATAAAACAATAACAAAACCAAAAACCATTTTAATTGCATGTTTTCTTTTTATGCTCTGGGGTCTAGACAGAGAAGCAGGGCCCTGTTACCAAGCTAGAAAAGAGGGTTGTTTTTAAAGTAATGAAGCCGGGCTAAGAATTTACTAAATTATTTCAATTTAGTCCTCATTGAGCTTCAGTTTCTTATTAATACTTCAAGTAAAAAGTTAATATATTCAAAGGTATTAAAAAGATATTACAAGTATGTCAAATTGATACTGATGTGTATCAGGTTGATACTTTTTATATCCTTGCAAAGGCTATTATTTTGTGAAATTTTGCACAGAGTCTTCTTTTTGCTGCACACTACTAATATGTCTGAACCGACCGGATCGGATGACTATATCTCATAGCTTCCATAGGAACAATCGGTCGGAAAACTAGTTTTAGTGAGAAAAACTTTTTTCTTTTCAATGGAAACGTCTTTAAACTTTGTAGTCGTAGGTTTTCCATGTTTTTTAATAATTCTACCAAATTTTATTAAAATCGGACAACTCTATGGTATAGCTGCCATACAAAAGATAGGTCTGAAAAACAGCCTTAGTTAGAAAAACTTTTTTGTTTTTAGTGGTAGATTTCTGCAATTTTGTATTTGTATTTGTATTTGTATTTGTCCACATGCAAATTGGATGACTATATCATATAGCTCCCATACGAACGATCGGTCGGAAAATGGGAAAAAGAGTATTTTTTTGAAAATATTTAAGCAAGCACTTGCAAGGGTATAAAAACTTCGGTACAGACGAAGGTAGCTTAGCTTTCTTGTTGGTATTAATTTCATACTATCATCAAAATAGATTTTGCAAACCTGTTTGAGAGCAATGAAAGTTTTCCATCCTAAGACCCACTTTTGCAACAGATCATTTGTATAGCAGCTGTGAGATATAGTCTTCTGATCCGCCATAGTCATTGCTTCCCCACATTTTAGCATATTATTATCAAATTTCAGATCAATAGCCTTAAAACTAACATGAAGGATGGAAGAACAAGGCTCGTCGACCTGAACAAAGACATATGTAGATTATGCATTGCAAATTTCTGAACAAAAAATACAATAAATACAGGGATGCAAACCACTCGAAAATATGGACTGGTTCGGTTCAGTGGTTCATACAGTTTCTGAACCGCCGGTTCGGTTCATTACATGGTTTTTGGAGCTAGCTAAACCGCGGTTTCGGTTCGGTTCAGTGGTTCACAAAAGCACATTATGAAATATTATGATTGTTGTAGTAATGTGACATGTCGAACACTTTTGAAATTTAATTCTTATAATCCATTTAAATATTTTTAAAATCCTTAGAAGAATGTCCAATGCTTATTATGTCGGATTTCCAGGAGTCGTCTATAAGTTCCTAGATGAATACTCTCGAAAATTGAGAATGTTTGCTAGAAAAGAATACGTACTACGCATCTTAATTATTCTATTTATCATATCCCTTAAGTTAGGCTCTAAACTGAATCACAGCTGAATCAGCTCAGAAATGAAAAGGCTGGTCCTGAATTCATGACATCATTTTTATAAATTTCCGCCATGGATTTTACTCTGACATGTCCTACTACGTCATGCCCTTAGTTGATTTTAGGCATGATTTCAGTCAGACAACTGAACCGAACCGAACCGTTTTTATTTGTGGTTTTCGGTTCGGTTCAGCAATTCTGAAAGGAAGCCGGTTCGGTTTGCGGTTCGGTTCACCGGCTGGAATAAGCGGCTCGGTTCGGTTCAGAACCGGTTCGGTTCAGAACCGGTTTGCATCCCTGAATAAATAAGAATATGAATGTTGCCAAACTCACAAAACAGCCCTCTATTGTATTGTTTGTAGGCATATGAAACTGAGAAAGCGAAAGCTAAGCAATTGTCCAACTTATAGTTAAGAACCATGCCTCAAATGGTAACATAAAATTGTTAATTTTGAAAAATAAAACTTGAAGAACATTGTTTTTAGATTCCTGATTCAAAAAAAAAACCTGTAATGAAGCTGAAAAAGTGGCGTGCCAACGAATGTTCCAACAACTCCAAGTTTTTCACTTCAGTTATAAAAAAAATTGTGCAGCAATTAACTGGAAATCATAGTGAAACTTCCCAACAACAAACTGTTAGTCCATATTTTTAATGATGCCAAGTAATTTCAGTTATCAAATGTGGCCACATTCGTTCTACAGAAAATGTGTCCACTAAAGGTGATAAGATAATTGCATAAACTAAAAAGATTTGCCATGATGTGATCACTGATGATCATTTGGTTGGGTTGTAAAGGGGGCATTGGAATTTTGGCAAGGGCACATTAATTACATCTAATAATAAAAAATTATGTTAAATCGGGCTACCAAAATATTGTTTGCGCCATCTATTGATACGTCTGCTCTATGCCAAGGTCAGGGACAGTAACAGTTTTCCAACCATTCCATTCATCATTCAGTCCATGAGTGTGTGTGTGTGCGTGTGTGTGTGTGTGTGTGTGCTTAGCTCCAATTGAACCGTATGCTCTCTCTCAAGTGATGGCGTGTGTGGACCGACTGAGAGATTCTTTTGTACTAAGACCGCCAAAGCAGCTTTTTATTTTTAAATAGAAATGAAATACAAGTGAAATGGTTCATTTAAAAAAGAAAGAAACGTAAAAAAGTATTCGTTCGCTTTACAGGAATAAATCATAAAATGGGGTGGCAACGAATGCCGAATACCCTGGAAATTAAATCTTTTGAAAACTTACCAAATTCAAAATTTATAAGTTTTCAAAGTTTTTTCATGATCTCATTAAGAAGAAAACACTTTTTTATTATGTGCTTTCAGACCAGCGTTAAAAGTTTCATTCAAATCCGAATGACTGCACAGAAAAACTAAAGATTCAAATGAAATTGATGGTTTTTTTACATTAAAATATCCATTTTTCCAGGGATGCAAACCACTCGAAAATAAGGACTGGTTCGGTTCAGTAGTTCATACAGTTTCTAAACCGCCGGTTCGGTTCATTACATGGTTTTTGGAGCTAGCTGAACCGCGGTTTCGGTTCGGTTCAGTGGTTCACAAAGGCACATTATGAAATATTATGATTGTTGTAGTAATGTGACTTGTCAGACACTTTTGAAATTTAATTCTTATAGTCCATTTAAATATTTTTAAAATCCTTAGAAGAATGTCCAATGCTTATTATGTCGGATTTCCAGGAGTCGTCTATAAGTTCCTAGATGAATACTCTCGAAAATTGAGAATGTCTGCTGGAAAAGAATACGTACTATGCATCTTAATTATTCTATTTATCATATCCCTTAAGTTAGGCTCAGAACTGAATCATAGCTGAATCAGCTCTGAAATGAAAGGGCTGGTCCTCTGAATGCATGACATAATTTTTATGAATTTTAGCCATGGATTTTACTCTGACATGTCCTACTACATCATGATAGTTGATTTTAGGCATGATTTCAGTCAGGGAACTGAACCGAACCGAACCGTTTTTATTTGTGGTTTTCGGTTCGGTTCAGCAATTCTGAAAGGAAGCCGGTTCGGTTTGCGGTTCGGTTCACCGACTGGAATAAGCGGTTCGGTTCGGTTCAAAACCGGTTCGGTTCAGAACCGGTTTGCATCCCTGCATTTTTCCTATTCCTTGTGTGATTTTTAGCTCCATTGGATAAAAATTTAAGATCCATTTAGCACTAAATCGGCATTTTCATTCCAAAAAGATACCGAAATAATCCAAAATATATATTTTAGTATCCTTTCTTTCTCTGTGTGGAGTATATATCCGAGAGTTCTGGGACCGTTCTGTCGTAAAATGATTTCTGATGTATTTTCGGTCGGATTCGATCCCTTGGAAATTGTGTCTATCGTGAGAAAAACCGATATGGGGCTTCAAAAATTTGGGTATACGACTTTTTCTGTCAATTCTGTCAAAATAACAACAAAGTGATACAATCAGTTCAGAGTTTCAATAAAACTCTTATCTCTCTTGTAAAACTACTGAAAAAAAGAAATCAGTAGAAGGTAAACCTGCAGATCCTTAGTCCATTTTCTAACAAGTTCACTAAAATTTAAAATAAACTTCCCTAAAAGTTGCAAAATGTCAGATAAACTAAGATATTGCTTAGTAATTTGTAGGTAAATGAGATGATCACAAGTCGCCCCTTACAAACTTGGACTAGAAGCTTCTTTAAGCTTAGCAGCGGCAGATATATGAGAGCTTTAAAGCTTGTTGGTTCGCTGACTTAATTCTGCCGCTGTCTCTGCTCACACTGCCGACCCCTTTGGCATAGAATTAACACTTTCAACTTGAACAAAATCTTCTGCTCTCCCATATTTTATTGACCCATTTGAGCATGCCCTTTGCCTCTGCATTTCCCTAGATATATTTACTCTATCTATGTGTGTGTGTGTGTGTGTGTGTGTGTGTGTGTTTGTGTAGAGAAAACTTTTGCTCAGCTGATGGCTGAGTGACAACCTGTTGCGCCACGAGCTAAAAACCTGTTACAGGGGGCGCCGCGGCACTCGGGTGGGTGGACATTAGAACTTCGTCATCAGACTACGGTACTACGAGTATTACGCATAGTTTTGTCAGTGAGGCGGCAGTCACACCGACGACCGAAAAGAACCAGGCTAGCAGAGGCGCACACCGACATCTCCTACGTTACGGCAGAAGATTACAGGCGGTGTCAACTCTCTATGGTGACGACAAGCAAACAAAACGAAACGCGGACCGGATCCGCAGCCAGTGAATACGGCGGCGGCCCCGCATTTTCAGTCTTGATGATTTCGTGGAGCGATTAACAACACTCGCACCGCTCGCCACACATTGGGGCAAAAAAAAAAAAAAATAAATATATATCACAAAAGACCAACAACAACAGCAACAAAACGTTTTGTGCACCCTCCCGCAACAGCAACAACCACCAGAAATGCCATAAAAATAAATCATTAACAACACAACAAAAATTACGTTAAAAAAATAATACGAAATTTGGCCACTTTTTTGAATTTTTTGTTTGTTTGCTTTTTGTTCGCGTGCATTGACCGAGTTTTGGGACGACAACAGCAACAACAACACACAAGAAATGGATGCTGAGGTTTGTACACCATTTTTTTTCTTAAATCTTAAGCTGAATCTCCAAAAACAAAAGATTGAATATCCAAAAATCAACAGCCACAACTACAATTCAAGTGAAAAGTCAGCAAAAGTCAGCAACAGCAGCAACAGCAACAGCAACAACAAAACCAACGACAGCAATCGGCAGCTGTTGCACATGTCACACAGTGGCGTCCTTTTAGAATTGTTGCATAGGGGGGGTCCAGACTTCCAGTCGATATCTAGAAACCAAAGGATAGCCAAAACTATAAAGTATTTTCAAATGTGTATTGGTTCTTTTACCATAACATTTACATACGTGAAACATCTCATTTGTCTGTGCTATGTAGAGCCTAGAAGGCATATTATGAATATGTAAGCACCATCTGGCTGAAAAATACTTTTCCGACATACCTAAGGACTCAGTTTGGTCTCCTCTAATGGTATCTTATCAAAAGTGGCGACCGTGCGGTGACTCAGTTTCTGGTATTCGAATTCCTATTCGAGAAAGATTTGGGCTGAAATACCAATTTCTATTATTAGGGACAGACTAAGCTAACTTTCTGTATAACTTTACTTGAGATTCTGTTTCGAAAACAATCAGGTTGATTGGCAGGTTGCCTTAGGTGTTACGATTTCGGGGTTATCGTACTCCAAGATAATCAAAACTCCTACACTCCGCTTTCTCGGAGCTTTTAAAGATCTAGAGCATTAGTATTTATTGAAAAACGATTCTACTTGGATTCAAAAAGATATATTCTTGAATTTGAGGTTAAATTTCGACAGAGAAATCTCTGTAAGATGAGCTATGGAACCTACTGAGAAAGGATACTACTTGAATCCAATGCATATTGTATTATACATCCATATTTTGTGGACGTATCAAATATGGGAGTTGTGAGTTTTAGTTTAGGATATTATCGACTTTGATCAACTTTATCGTTTGATATTTATCGATGTGTCAATATTTGGTGGTTTTCATATATCGAGAACTATAGTTTTTCATAATATTGTAACTCTTTGATATAAGTTTAGGCAAGCAGAGTCAGGCAAATTGTCGTTTCCCTTTTCTTTGAGCGGAGCTTAAATGCAATCAAGTTTATTCACATATTTTGGACATGGAATTGGTTCGAAAAAGGTCAGTTGATTCTTAAAAATCCCGAATTTCCTGTTTTAGAGGCAGAGGCTCGTTGGGTTTCAATGATTCAGTACATGATAACATGTGGTTGATATCGCCAGTTGTATCGAAAGCAGACACTACCCCATACCATTCTTTCCAGGGAAAACATTTGTTTATAGTTGTCAGTAAACGGCTCTTCCTGGAATTAGATGTTAGAGCAAAGTCTCAGTAATAGTTAACGCTCAAGTTTCTCATTGCTATCCATAAACAATTCTTAGATTTATTGAGCTCATTCCCTTGGGCCACGTTCTTCAAGTGAATTATTTATTAAGCAAACTTCCTGTTGTCAAAATAAACTGAAATTAGTCCATAGATTAAGATCCAGAATGAAGTGTCAAGATTTACAAGCAAAGATAATAATATATTGAACGAAACAAAAATGAAGTACCACCCACCCTGCCCGCCCCACCTCTGTTTTTTTGCAGTTTTTTCCATTAGATACGCCTCAGAGATTAACTACTTAATTGCCAAGTGCGAAATATGGTAATGGAAACTCTCACACAATCTATGAGACCAAGGTCAATAGAACCTGGTTAACTGGTTAACTAGATTTGATTAACTCCAAACAGTGAGGGGATCCATCACAGTCGTGGAAATTTCCACTGCAAGACATTCAATTGAGTTGAGAAAAGAAAAATGTCTGCATTGCCCCCTCCACTCCCATTGCCGCACGCACGCACCGCACTTGAAGACGAAGTGCGAGTATTTTTCCTTAGCATAAAGCTGACTAGTTTAAGTGCCAACACCCCTCAAGGCCCACCGTCTCCCGTCTCCCGTCCCGCCATTCCTTCTCCGAGTGTCAACAAATGTGTGAGAAAACAGAAAAACAATTCATACTTTTGTTTTAACTGCCTTTGCTGCCGATAAGCGTCAGGTTTTAAGATTTGCACCTCTCCATTCTTTATCGGCGCCATGTCCTCGTAATCTCAACGAGCCACAAATAACATGATAGACGCGACCAGTAACTAAATGAGTTGACGACTGAGTGTCAAATATTGATGATGATTCCGCTTATGATTTTTTAAATTGCATTAATAAAAAAAAAGCTTCATGTGAAGTGGCAGCCCATACCACGATTAAGACTGTTGACAAACAGAAGAGCCTGCCCTCCGCTGAATTTCGTTTGCCATAGGGAAAAGAAGTGGTTGGGTTGAGTGGCCCGACTAGAGAATGCCCTGCAAAAGAGCAAAAATGGTTCAAAACTGAACCGAACCAAGCCATTAAACAAAACGGTTCGGTTCGGCTTAGTTCACTGACAATGATTCTTCGTGGAGAGTTTTCCATCAATTTTGTAGCTTCTAAAGATGATGTGTCACCATTATAAAACATCTGATTCCGTACATCTAAATAGTTAATAGTATTTTCCAATAATCTTGGTAGGGAACATTTTTTTGTTTTCAATGATAACGTTTTCAAACTCCACATTTCTTAGTTTGCAATGCGTTTCTATGATTTCACAAAGTTTGGTCGAAATCGATCAACTATATAGTATAGCTGCCATGGCAAATAAAGGTTTTTACCAACAGTCTTAGTAGGGAAAACTTTATTGTTTCCAATGAAAACGTCTTCAAACTCCACATTTATTAGTTTGCCATGCTTTTCGAAGATTCCACAAACTTTGGTGGAAAAGAAAATTCAGAAAAATAAAGTTTTTAAGTATTCACTGCTCTCATTCCCTAGTTAGATAATGGAGTATCCTACATATACGGTTCGATACCGAAAAGTTCTGCATTACTTATCAAACGAGAAAGCTAAGCTAACTTCGCCTGTGCCGATGTTTTTATACCCTTGCAAGTGCTCGCTTAAATATTTTCAAAGAAATACTCTTTAACCCATTTTCCAACCGATTGTTCGTATGGGAGCTATATGATATCGTCATCCGATTTGACCAAAAATTTGTCAAATTGTGTGAAAGCATGGGAAACAAACAAATACAAAATTCCAGGATGCTACCATGAAAAACCAAAAAGTTTTTCTAACTAAGACTGTTTTTCAGACCCATCTTTTGTATGGCAGCTATACCATATAGTTGTCCGATTTTAATAAAACTTGGTAGTATTATTTAGAATCATAGAAATACTACGATTACAAAGTTTGGAGACAATTCACTTGAAAAGAACAAAGTTTTTCTCACTAAAACTAGTTTTCCGACCGATTGTGCCTCTGGGAGCTACAAGATATAGATATCCGATCCGGTCGGTTCCGGCATATTAGTAGTGTGCAGCAAAAAGAAGACTCTGTGCAAAATTTCAGCTCAATAGCTTTAAAACTGAGAGACAAGTTCGCGTAGAAACAGACAGACAGACGGACGGACTCATCCCGTCACCCTGATCAAGAATATATATATATAGTTTATGGGGTCGGAAATGAATATTTGTAGGCGTTGCAAACTTCTGGGTGAAAATTATAATACCCTTTGCAAGGGTATAAAAAGGCCTCTGTGTAATACGGATTGTCGTCACGAGGCCCAACCAACTTGTTAAGAGGCTTGAACACTTTCGACACCAAATTGCATGTTTTGCGCTTATCTGGGAATGTGCAATTGTGGTTTATCTCTGGGCACGTGTCTGAATGCTATCGAACCACTGTGGAGAGCTGTTTGTGGTTGTTGTTGCCGCTAATGCGGCTGCTGTTGAGTTGGCAAGCGTTTTGGTGTTATATATAGCCGATATATGCACTTGGTTAGTACCCTATGTATGGTAGTATGTAAGTATGTGTTCATTGATAGCAATTTGCTTCGTTTTATGAATCGCCTAATGAGCTCTATGGTCAATCTCAAAATAGTGCTCCATTGATTTATTCGGGGTATCCGGTGTGATTTCCCTTCCAGCAGATTAAATCGTTCAATTTATTACAGCACTTGATGAATTCTAATTGCAATTTCATGCCATGAATAATTAACGGGCACGATCCAAGATTAGGTTAAGCCCTGGATCCAGTTGTAGAGCTCTATGTGTGTTATTTGATAAGTGCCCAAAAGGCGGAAGCATTTCACTCACTTCACCAAAAAGCGTCGCATTCTGTGCGTACATTTTGAAGGCAATTAAGAGTCATCAGGGTTTTTATGGACAAATTGAATGAAAATGAATTTATGAATGAACCACTCACCACTTACTTGTCTTTCCTACAACAACAACAACAACAATGACAACGACAACTACAACAAAAAATACCACCACAATCGACATAAAGTCACAAACAACGACTGCAGTTAATCCCGATGGGAATGCAAAGAGGCCCGGCGAAGAGGCCGAGGGCACGGCAACTGGAGGAGATGAAACGTCAGTGAAAACCAGCAGCGCCTTGGAGGAATATCATCCGCCCACAAGGTATGACTTCAAAGTTGGCAACTTTAAGACTAACCAGATGAACCCGAAGAAATCCCGCTCCTCCTCCCACTAACAAAACCAAAACAAATATTTCACTAACTGCTTAACTCAACAATTGGCACCCTAAACTGCTCCAAAACCTATGATTTAGTAGTGTTAACCAAATAACCAAGTTCGGAACTTTAATATCAAAGATTCTGTACTGAAATCAGAAAACATTAAGGTTTTTTTTAGTCCCATTAAACTAGATATAAGATTTGTTGGCAAATAACATTCATACTTCACTCATATTCGAATCGTATCTTAATTTAACCACTCACACATTTCTGTTGAACTCATTTTCTATTATGTTCCCTTCCTTCTCTACTTTAAAATTGTGTAAAAAGTGGGTAAAGTGGGGCCTTTTCCCAAAACACCTACCAGAAATCACAACTTTTTGAATGGGTTTTGAATCAAGGTTCGACTTAAACCTCAATTTCCTTTCAAAAATGAACCTTAAGCTTTAAGACGGGTTTCTTAGAATATAAAATATGGCTACGACTATTATCTGACTGATCTGAACTTAACTTTAGTTGAAAAACATTTCAAAATCTTCGAAAACTTTACGGTACCAATTCGAAAACTAGAATCCGAAATTCCGTTTCGATATAAGTGCAAGATTCCAGTCAATCCCTGGACAAATGTTTGTGAAACAAGTGTATACTAACCCCCAACCAATTGCCTTGCCTGCTTGTGCCTAATCCTGCCCGCTATCCTTGCCTGCCTCCTCCTCCTCCTCCTCTTCACTCAACCATTCGACGTTTACCCAAACTCTTCCACTTCTCAAAAGCTACCTGGAAACCATAGTGCATCTGTTCAAGGGCAACATTGGACCCGGCCTGTTTGCCATGGGTGATGCCTTCAAGAATGGTGGACTCCTGGTGGCTCCCGTGCTGACTGTCATCATAGCCGTTGTGTGCATCCATTGTCAGCATGTGCTGATCGCCTGCTCCAAGAAGATGCGTGATCTGCGCGGTGAGTCGGTGTGTGCCGACTATGCGCTCACCGTGGAGCATTGCTTCGAGAACGGACCCATCAAGCTGCGTGCCTGGTCCCGGTATATGGGTCGTCTGGTGGACGTGTTCATCTGTGTCACCCAGTTGGGCTTCTGCTGCATCTACTTTGTGTTCATCAGCACGAACGTGAAGCAGGTGAGTGGACTTACAACAAACACCTAGACCAAGCCCCCATATTGATGCTGGACCCGCCAAGATCTTGCAAGCCTACGATATAGACCTGGATGTGCATCTGGTAATGCTGTTGGCCTTTGTACCCGTTCTGCTTAGCTCCCTGATCACGAACCTGAAGTGGCTGACGCCCGTCTCGATGTTCGCCAATGTGTGCATGATCCTGGGCCTGGCCATTACCCTGTACTACGCCCTCAAGGATGGACTGCCGGAGGTGAGGGAACGCGCCTACTGGACAAGCGGATCCCAGTTGGCACTGTTCTTTGGCACCGCCATCTTTGCCTTCGAAGGCATCGCTCTGGTGATGCCACTGAAGAATGCCATGCGCAAGCCACTCCAGTTTGAGAGCACGTTGGGTGTGCTCAATGTGGGCATGTTCCTGGTCTCTGTCATGTTCATGTTTGCCGGATCGGTGGGCTATATGAAGTGGGGCGAGCAGGTGGGCGGCAGTCTGACGCTGAATCTGGGGGACACCATGTGAGTGGAGCGGGAGCGAGTGCCAAGAACAGTTGACTTGAACAATTCCATTCCCCAACTAGACTGGCCCAAGCCGTGAAGCTGATGGTCTCCACGGGAGTGCTCCTGGGTTATCCGCTCCAGTTCTTTGTGGCCGTGCAGATTATGTGGCCCTCGGTCAAGCAGATGTGCGGCATCGAAGGTCGTTCCCTGGTGGGTGAGCTGACCTTCCGTTCGCTGCTGGTTCTGGTCACGTGTAAGTAAACGCCGAGAGTTGTGTGCCGTGTCTATTCTCGAGTCTTTTAGTGGCCATTGCCGAGATGGTACCAGCCCTGGGACTCTTCATTTCCCTGATCGGTGCCCTCTGTTCGACCGCCCTGGCCCTGGTTTTTCCACCCGTCATCGAGCTGATTGCCCGCAGTGAACCCAACAAGGGTCCTGGTATTTGGATTTGCTTGAAGAATCTCTTGATCTTAGTATTGGCCCTATTGGGTTTCTTTACCGGCTCCTACGAGAGTCTCAAGGAGATTGTCAAACATTTTGGGGAGGAGGAGAGGCACTAAATCGGAGAAGGAGGAGAAGCAGGAGGAGGATCGAAGGCTTAAAGGCTGGCTCGAATTTTGAAACTAATAAAGCGAATTTACTCTGATCCAAAGTGCCGTAAAGTTAGTGTTAAGCACATCATATTTTATAACAAATACAAAAACCATTTTTTTTTTTGTTTAGTTCTTAAGTACAGAAATATAAATACAAGAAAATGGAATGTGGTTTTGACATTCTTAAAGAAATTGAGTTGAGATGGGCGTATGATGTTACGGGAATCAAGAGTGAAAGGTTAAGTATGACAGATGGAAGACTGTATGTTTAATGGAAGCGAATACTCCATTGACTGATACTCAAGCCCATACGAAGCTGACATAAAGTTCATCGTCACCTTATCACCTTATTATTTAAGATATTGACTATAAGGCCTTACAGCAGAATGCCTGAAGAGAAAGCTCTGTTAACAGTCATAAAACCATTCGGAAACCTTGAGTCTTAACACTAAACAAGTAAGAAAGTCGGTCAAGCCAGACAGTGTATTAAACACAACGAAAGTGTATGCTCAGCGGAGCATTAATTCCAGTATATAATTACTTTCTTGATTATTCAGATAATATAACGATATTTTAAGTATTCGCAGCTATAACTTGGAATTAATTGTAATTACTTTTACAATTACTCGAATAATTGTTCCTGTAAAGTGGAATTATGGAGTAATTGTGCTTGAAAAGTGGAATTACACATGTAATTGTGGTTAAAATCTATGAATTTTCACCAATTAGTTTTGAAAAACATCAAATTTAATTACAAGTAATTACATTTTGTAATAATCACTGAATGTAAGCGGACTTAATGTCAGTACCACAGAATGTTCTCGAAAGGTGGTCTTCTATAGGAGAGCCTCCAACAAGCTTGGCTTAAAATAGAATCGTAAAATGTCCGCATTAAATAGATTGAATTGTTTATGCGCCTTGCATAAGAGGAAGGAAGTGGTTGAGGTTCAAGGACTGCAATTGCCTGGTACTGATATATCTATATATATATATATATATACGTAGACGTACAAACGCTCGCACGTGCCCATCAAAGCTGAGGCGTACGAATTCTTGGACGTTTGATATTGCTTTTTATGTTACTTTGTTACTTTTTTGTTCGCTCAACATGAATTTTAAAGCGCACCAAGTTCGTGATCATTGCACCTGTTCGGTACCGCCCTCCGCGCCTTCATTGGAATTGTACCGCATTGATTGAATGGCGTTTGTTTTGTTGCTTTTGTTTTTGTCGAAGCGCCAGTTAAAAAAAATGAATTGCAATGACAATCAATGCAGCCAACGGTCGATCGATCGATCGTTCGTTTTGATCAATGTTTACGGAATTCAGCAATTGGATTATGTAAGGGTTATACGGGTAGGCGGCCTGGAGCGGAAATGCAAGCGATCGCCGACCCAGTCGAAGGCTGAAAACAGTTACGATTAGATTGAATCAGTTCGATTTGGATTTGGATTTCGATTTGGATTAGATTAATTGATCGTGAGATACGCGAAATACTTGGAAAGATAACGCTCAAACAAAATTCCAGCTCACGTTCTGTCCATAAACCAAAATTCAGGTCAATGTTAATCAAATAAATTGAAATTCAAGATTTTCTCATTTCATTTGATGAGTGAACTTGATTAACATGTTGGCTGTATCGTCGACAAGTTCAAGGCCGGAACAGGGGGGTGAGAGGGATATGTGTATTAACAAGCAATTTTAATTAGTTTTCTATGAACAACTGTTATTAAACTGAACTGAAGCTGATTTCCGCATTTAAGGTGGGGAGTGGGATTTTGAAGTGTTCAGTTAGATCTGATATTGAGAGTCTTTCCTTTTTGAATTCTTAAGAAGTATGGAGATGAAATCTATAAGTAACTTACTGAAATTGAATGAAGAAAGTCGGTATCGAAAGAATATTGCTTAGAACAGGAATCTCTCATTTGGTTCAAGAACTCAGAGATGATCGCTTTCCTTATTAAAGCCAGTTCGTCCGCTGTTCAAAGAATCATTCGAAATGCCCAGCTCACAAATACAAATGTGCTGGATGAAGGAGTAGTGGGAATACTAAGCTAAGCTAAGCTACTAAAAAATAAGTTTTTAAGAACTATATCATATTGTGAAAAAAAACCCAGCTTTGTTAAGATATTTAAGCGTTTTCATAGCTTCATGGCTACCCATCACGGTCGCCAACTTTTAAAATAACCTAAATATAAATAGCTGGTAAGATCGAACAAACTTTAAAATGGTTAATTTTGTTCTCCTATCACAAAAATACATTAATAAATATATATACTAAGCAACAAATTCAGAATTTCGAACTTGTATCAAAAGTGTTTGAGGTCTGACGATTGGAAGTTCTTTATCCCAAGTTATTGACTCGTGGGTTTCGAAACCTCAGCTGGTGTTGCTCTCTCCTTCTACCTGTCATTTAGTTATCAGCATTATCCCTATGAGTAAGCTATATTCATGATAAGCCCAATCATAATCTACATATTTTTGATTTGCAATCGCGAAACACAATTAACAAATCGCTTAGGGTACAAAGTGGCAAGAAGTGCGACTGGGCTATAACCGATTTGAACAGCTTTTTGAGATAAAAATCAATTAAAGCAGTACAATCCGAATCAGAATCCCCCAAATCCCAATCGCCTCCCCCCAACCCCACCTTACCCCAAGCCCCGTTGCGCCAAGACGCACACACGCACGCACACAACAACGTTCGCTCGATGAAGCTTGCTTTGCTTGCTTTTGTTGGCCAATTCGAGCACTGAGTCTGGTTTGAGTTCTTGACGCGCACGGTCCGGGTCGTTCAGTCGGTTAAGCATTACGAAAACGTCATTCGCACTCATTTCTGTTTTTGTGATTGTACTTAGGTTGTGAATACGAATTGAAAGGTGCCAATTAGTTTTGGGGAAAACATATGCATCAGCAGCCGAGTCAGAGTTACAAACAGCCAGCCCCGTGCAGTCAACTCCAAAAGTAACAAGAAAGAAAGTCGGTCAAGCCCGACTATAGCATACTCTGTACCAACGAAATTCTACGCTCAGCATAAATTTTGATGCTGCAGTAGTAGCTGAAAGCAGCTCTGCTTCTGCGCTGCTTTTGTTAAATTCGGTTCCAAACCGGTTTAAATATTTTTCTGCTGTTCAAAATTGTGTAAAAAAGTTATTAAAAAAATTTTTTACAGTAATTTAAACCTCCCAAATTTTTAAACGCCCATAACTCCCTTAAATGAAGAGATAGGGGCTTAAAAGTGGTTTTAAAAAATCAAAATTTTCATATTCCAATTTTTGATCAAAGAAAATATTAAATTATAATTATTATAATATTTTTTTGTCGGTATCTTAAGCCTCCACTATTTACACTTTTCGTTCCATTGAAAAGTGGTCTGCAAAGTAGTCTTAGTGAGAAAAACTTTTTTGTTTTCAATGGTAACGCCTCTTAACTTTGTATTTCTTAGTTTGCTATGCTTTTACATGATTCCACCCAGTTTGGTCGAAATCGGTCATCTATGTAGTATAGCTGTCATAGAAAAGTAGAGTCTAATCTTTAAACGCCCATAACTCCCTTAAATGAAGAGATAGGGGCTTAAAAGTGGTTTTAAAAAATCAAAATTTTCATATTCCTCCCAAATCTTTAAACGCCCATAACTCCCTTAAATGAAGAGATAGGGGCTTAAAAAAGGTTTTAAAAAATCAAAATTTTCATATTCCAATTTTTGATCAAAAAAATATTAAATTATAATTAAATTAATTATTATTATAATATTTTTTGTGTAAAATAGTTATAAAAAAAATTTTTTACAGTAATTTAAACCTCCCAAATCTTTAAACGCCCATAACTCCCTTAAATGAAGAGATAGGGGCTTAAAAGTGGTTTTAAGAAATCAAAATTTTCATATTCCTCCCAAATCTTTAAACGCCCATAACTCCCTTAAATGAAGAGATAGGGGCTTAAAAGTGGTTTTAAAAAATCAAAATTTTCATATTCCTCCCAAATCTTTAAACGCCCATAACTAAATGAAGAGATAGGGGCTTAAAAGTGGTTTTAAAAAATCAAAATTTTCATATTCCCCCCAAATTTTTAAACGCCCATAACTCCCTTAAATGAAGAGATAGGGGCTTAAAAGTGGTTTTAAAAAATCAAAATTTTCATATTCCTCCCAAATCTTAAAACGCCCATAACTCCCTTAAATGAAGAGATAGGGGCTTAAAAGTGGTATTAAGAAATCAATTTCATATTCCTCCCAAATCTTTAAACGCCCATAACTCCCTTAAATGAAGAGATAGGGGCTTAAAAGTGGTTTTAAAAAATCAAAATTTTCATATTCCTCCCAAATCTTTAAACGCCCATAACTCCCTTAAATGAAGAGATAGGGGCTTAAAAGTGGTTTTAAGAAATCAAAATTTTCATATTCCTCCCAAATCTTTAAACGCCCATAACTCCCTTAAATGAAGAGATAGGGGCTTAAAAGTGGTTTTAAAAAATCAAAATTTTCATATTCCTCCCAAATCTTAAAACGCCCATAACTCCCTTAAATGAAGAGATAGGGGCTTAAAAGTGGTATTAAGAAATCAATTTCATATTCCTCCCAAATCTTTAAACGCCCATAACTCCCTTAAATGAAGAGATAGGGGCTTAAAAGTGGTTTTAAAAAATCAAAATTTTCATATTCCTCCCAAATCTTTAAACGCCCATAACTCCCTTAAATGAAGAGATAGGGGCTTAAAAGTGGTTTTAAGAAATCAAAATTTTCATATTCCTCCCAAATCTTTAAACGCCCATAACTCCCTTAAATGAAGAGATAGGGGCTTAAAAGTGGTATTAAGAAATCAATTTCATATTCCTCCCAAATCTTTAAACGCCCATAACTCCCTTAAATGAAGAGATAGGGGCTTAAAAGTGGTTTTAAAAAATCAAAATTTTCATATTCCTCCCAAATCTTTAAACGCCCATAACTAAATGAAGAGATAGGGGCTTAAAAGTGGTTTTAAAAAATCAAAATTTTCATATTCCCCCCAAATTTTTAAACGCCCATAACTCCCTTAAATGAAGAGATAGGGGCTTAAAAGTGGTTTTAAAAAATCAAAATTTTCATATTCCCCCCAAATTTTTAAACGCCCATAACTCCCTTAAATGAAGAGATAGGGGCTTAAAAGTGGTTTTAAAAAATCAAAATTTTCATATTCCTCCCAAATCTTAAAACGCCCATAACTCCCTTAAATGAAGAGATAGGGGCTTAAAAGTGGTATTAAGAAATCAATTTCATATTCCTCCCAAATCTTTAAACGCCCATAACTCCCTTAAATACAGAGATAGGGGCTTAAAAGTGGTTTTAAAAAATCAAAATTTTCATATTCCTCCCAAATCTTTAAACGCCCATAACTCCCTTAAATGAAGAGATAGGGGCTTAAAAGTGGTTTTAAGAAATCAAAATTTTCATATTCCTCCCAAATCTTTAAACGCCCATAACTCCCTTAAATGAAGAGATAGGGGCTTAAAAGTGGTTTTAAAAAATCAAAATTTTCATATTCCTCCCAAATCTTAAAACGCCCATAACTCCCTTAAATGAAGAGATAGGGGCTTAAAAGTGGTATTAAGAAATCAATTTCATATTCCTCCCAAATCTTTAAACGCCCATAACTCCCTTAAATGAAGAGATAGGGGCTTAAAAGTGGTTTTAAAAAATCAAAATTTTCATATTCCTCCCAAATCTTTAAACGCCCATAACTCCCTTAAATGAAGAGATAGGGGCTTAAAAGTGGTTTTAAGAAATCAAAATTTTCATATTCCTCCCAAATCTTTAAACGCCCATAACTCCCTTAAATGAAGAGATAGGGGCTTAAAAGTGGTTTTAAGAAATCAAAATTTTCATATTCCAATTTTTGATCAAAAAAATATTAAATTATATTTAAATTAATTATTATTATAATATTTTATGTGTAAAAAAGTTATTAAAAATTTTTTTACAGTAATTTAAACCTCCCAAATCTTTAAACGCCCATAACTCCCTTAAATGAAGAGATAGGGGCTTAAAAGTGGTATTAAGAAATCAATTTCATATTCCTCCCAAATCTTTAAACGCCCATAACTCCCTTAAATGAAGAGATAGGGGCTTAAAAGTGGTTTTAAAAAATCAAAATTTTCATATTCCTCCCAAATCTTTAAACGCCCATAACTCCCTTAAATGAAGAGATAGGGGCTTAAAAGTGGTTTTAAAAAATCAAAATTTTCATATTCCTCCCAAATCTTTAAACGCCCATAACTCCCTTAAATGAAGAGATAGGGGCTTAAAAGTGGTTTTAAGAAATCAAAATTTTCATATTCCTCCCAAATCTTTAAACGCCCATAACTCCCTTAAATGAAGAGATAGGGGCTTAAAAGTGGTTTTAAAAAATCAAAATTTTCATATTCCAATTTTTGATCAAAAAAATATTAAATTATATTTAAATTAATTATTATTATAATATTTTATGTGTAAAAAAGTTATTAAAAATTTTTTTACAGTAATTTAAACCTCCCAAATCTTTAAACGCCCATAACTCCCTTAAATGAAGAGATAGGGGCTTAAAAGTGGTATTAAGAAATCAATTTCATATTCCTCCCAAATCTTTAAACGCCCATAACTCCCTTAAATGAAGAGATAGGGGCTTAAAAGTGGTTTTAAAAAATCAAAATTTTCATCTTTAAACGCCCATAACTCCCTTAAATGAAGAGATAGGGGCTTAAAAGTGGTTTTAAAAAATCAAAATTTTCATATTCCTCCCAAATCTTTAAACGCCCATAACTCCCTTAAATGGAGAGATAGGGGCTTAAAAGTGGTTTTAAAAAATCAAAATTTTCATATTCCTCCCAAATCTTTAAACGCCCATAACTCCCTTAAATGAAGAGATAGGGGCTTAAAAGTGGTTTTAATCAAAATTTTCATATTCCTCCCAAATCTTTAAACGCCCATAACTCCCTTAAATGAAGAGATAGGGGCTTAAAAGTGGTTTTAAAAAATCAAAATTTTCATATTCCTCCCAAATCTTTAAACGCCCATAACTCCCTTAAATGAAGAGATAGGGGCTTAAAAGTGGTTTTAAAAAATCAAAATTTTCATATTCCTCCCAAATCTTTAAACGCCCATAACTCCCTTAAATGAAGAGATAGGGGCTTAAAAGTGGTTTTAAGAAATCAAAATTTTCATATTCCTCCCAAATCTTTAAACGCCCATAACTCCCTTAAATGAAGAGATAGGGGCTTAAAAGTGGTTTTAAAAAATCAAAATTTTCATATTCCAATTTTTGATCAAAAAAATATTAAATTATATTTAAATTAATTATTATTATAATATTTTATGTGTAAAAAAGTTATTAAAAATTTTTTTACAGTAATTTAAACCTCCCAAATCTTTAAACGCCCATAACTCCCTTAAATGAAGAGATAGGGGCTTAAAAGTGGTATTAAGAAATCAATTTCATATTCCTCCCAAATCTTTAAACGCCCATAACTCCCTTAAATGAAGAGATAGGGGCTTAAAAGTGGTTTTAAAAAATCAAAATTTTCATCTTTAAACGCCCATAACTCCCTTAAATGAAGAGATAGGGGCTTAAAAGTGGTATTAATAAATCAATTTCATATTCCTCCCAAATCTTTAAACGCCCATAACTCCCTTAAATGAAGAGATAGGGGCTTAAAAGTGGTTTTAAGAAATCAAAATTTTCATATTCCTCCCAAATCTTTAAACGCCCATAACTCCCTTAAATGAAGAGATAGGGGCTTAAAAGTGGTTTTAAAAAATCAAAATTTTCATATTCCTCCCAAATCTTAAAACGCCCATAACTCCCTTAAATGAAGAGATAGGGGCTTAAAAGTGGTTTTATGAAATCAAAATTTTCATATTCCTCCCAAATCTTTAAGCGCCCATAACTCTCAAATGAAGAGATAGGGGCTTAAAAGTGGTTTTAAAAAATCAAAATTTTCATATTCCTCCCAAATCTTAAAACGCCCATAACTCCCTTAAATGAAGAGATAGGGGCTTAAAAGTGGTTTTAAAAAATCAAAATTTTCATATTCCTCCCAAATCTTAAAACGCCCATAACTCCCTTAAATGAAGAGATAGGGGCTTAAAAGTGGTTTTATGAAATCAAAATTTTCATATTCCTCCCAAATCTTTAAACGCCCATAACTCCCTTAAATGAAGAGATAGGGGCTTAAAAGTGGTTTTAAAAAATCAAAATTTTCATATTCCTCCCAAATCTTTAAACGCCCATAACTCCCTTAAATGAAGAGATAGGGGCTTAAAAGTGGTTTTAAAAAATCAAAATTTTCAGATTCCAATTTTTGATCAAAGAAATATTAAATTATAATTAAATTAATTATTATTATAATATTTTTGTGTGTAAAAAAGTTATTAAAAAAATTTTTACAGTAATTTAAACCTCCCAAATCTTTAAACGCCCATAACTCCCTTAAATGAAGAGATAGAGGCTTAAAAGTGGTTTTAAAAAATCAAAATTTTCATATTCCAATTTTTGATCAAAGAAATATTAAATTATAATTAAATTAATTATTATTATAATATTTTTTGTGTAAAAAAGTTATAAAAAAATTTTTTTACAGTAATTTAAACCTCCCAAATCTTTAAACGCCCATAACTCCCTTAAATGAAGAGATAGAGGCTTAAAAGTGGTTTTAAAATATCAAAATTTTCATATTCCAATTTTTGATCAAAGAAATATTAAATTATAATTAAATTAATTATTATTATAATATTTTTTGTGTAAAAAAGTTACTAAAAAAATTTTTTACAGTAATTTAAACCTCCCAAATCTTTAAACGCCCATAACTCCCTTAAATGAAGAGATAGGGGCTTAAAAGTGGTTTTAAAAAATCAAAATTTTCATATTCCCCCCAAATTTTTAAACGCCCATAACTCCCTTAAATGAAGAGATAGGGGCTTAAAAGTGGTTTTAAAAAATCAAAATTTTCATATTCCTCCCAAATCTTTAAGCGCCCATAACTCTCAAATGAAGAGATAGGGGCTTAAAAGTGGTTTTAAAAAATCAAAATTTTCATATTCTTCCCAAATCTTTAAACGCCCATAACTCCCTTAAATGAAGAGATAGGGGCTTAAAAGTGGTTTTAAAAAATCAAAATTTTCATATTCCAATTTTTGATCAAAAAAATATTAAATTATAATTAAATTAATTATTATTATAATATTTTATGTGTAAAAAAGTTATTAAAAAATTTTTTTACAGTAATTTAAACCTCCCAAATCTTTAAACGCCCATAACTCCCTTAAATGAAGAGATAGAGGCTTAAAAGTGGTTTTAAAAAATCAAAATTTTCATATTCCAATTTTTGATCAAAGAAATATTAAATTATAATTAAATTAATTATTATTATAATATTTTTTGTGTAAAAAAGTTATAAAAAAAATTTTTTACAGTAATTTAAACCTCCCAAATCTTTAAACGCCCATAACTCCCTTAAATGAAGAGATAGAGGCTTAAAAGTGGTTTTAAAATATCAAAATTTTCATATTCCAATTTTTGATCAAAGAAATATTAAATTATAATTAAATTAATTATTATTATAATATTTTTTGTGTAAAAAAGTTACTAAAAAAATTTTTTACAGTAATTTAAACCTCCCAAATCTTTAAACGCCCATAACTCCCTTAAATGAAGAGATAGAGGCTTAAAAGTGGTTTTAAAAAATCAAAATTTTCATATTCCAATTTTTGATCAAAGAAATATTAAATTATAATTAAATTAATTATTATTATTATAATATTTTTTTGTCGGTATCTTAAGCCTCCACTATTTACACTTTTCGTTCCATTGAAAAGTGGTCTGCAAAGTAGTCTTAGTGAGAAAAACTTTTTTGTTTTCAATGGTAACGCCTCTTAACTTTGTATTTCTTAGTTTGATTCCACCCAGTTTGGTCGAAATCGGTCATCTATGTAGTATAGCTGTCATAGAAAAGTAGAGTCTAAAAAGTAGTTTTAGTTAGAAAAACTTTTTTGTTTATAAAGGAAATGTCCTTAAAATTGGCATATATTTATTTTCTATACTTTTACACAATTCTACTAAGTTTTGTTCAAATCGGATTACTATAGCATATAGCTGCAGTACGAATGATCGGTCGAAAAACTAGTTTTGGTGAGAAAAACTTTTTCGTTTACAATGGAAACGCCTCCAAAGTCTGTAATGCTGAGTTTAATGTGCTTTTCCATGATTCCACTAAGTAAAGTCGACATCGGACATCTATATAGTAGGGCTGTCATGGAAAAGCAGCGTTCAAAAGGTAGTCTTAGTAAGAAAAACTTTTTTGATTTCCATGGAAACTCCTACAAACTCTGTTTTTCTTAGTAAGTTATGCTTTTTCTTCAAAAAGTGTTTTAAAAAACAAGAAAGAAAGTCGGTCAAGCCCGACTATAGCATACTCTGTACCAACGAAATTCTACGCTCAGCATAAATTTTGATGCTGCAGTAGTAGCTGAAAGCAGCTCTGCTTCTGTGCTGCTGCAGCGAACAGTCTTTTGATCATAACTCGAAAACCGTTCATCCAATCTTCACCATTCCTGATCGATAAGTTATCCTTATTACTAAATATATCTAGAAGGAACAACCCACCTATCTTTAAAACTGTGGGAGATATGACGTTTTTTCTAAATTGCGGGGGCGGCAGGGGGCGTGGCCAAAATTGAAAATAAACTTGATCTGCCTGCAGACATAAGAAGCATATGTCCCATACATGTCAAGCCTCTATCTCTTACCATCTCTGAGATCTGTGCGTTCATACGGACAGACAGACGGACAGACGGACATGGCTATATCGACTCGGCTGTTGATGCTGATCAAGAATATATATACTTTATGGGGTCGGAGATGCTTCCTTCTGGATGTTACATACTTTTGCACAAACTTATAATACTCTATGTACCTACGGTACAGAGTATAAAAATCACACCAATTAAATGCAAATGGAAAACAAAAGCAATTAACTGACCTTGGCCAGAGTCGCAATTGAGCGCCAGCTGTAAATCGAAATTGAGCTTAACCGGCATTCTAGGGTTAATCCAACTCAACTTGCACACCCACACACACAGACACAGGCCAGGCAACGGCTTATCCCACACTCTCTCTCTCTACCTCTCTCTCTATTGCTCTCGCCTACACAAAAACCGTTAACTTTGATCATCCCGTTGCGACAAAGCAAAGGCTGAAAAGGAAGAAATCAAAATTTTGACAAGCAAAAACTTTCCATTAATCCACCCGCAGCAAGAGCAACGGCATCAACAGAAGGCCATCGAAGCTGGCGCCATGGGCAGAACACTCGAGATTACCCCACCAACAGCAAACAGCAGCAGCAACAACGGCCAACAACATGCCCAGCCAGCCGCAGGAACGGAAAAGCAGCCGGCGGATGTGGAGAGCAGCATGGTGAAGCGAAGACATGCCACCAGCAATCTGGAAGCAGCCACACATCTCTTCAAGGGCAGCGTTGGTGCCGGCCTCTTTGCCATGGGCGATTGCTACAAGAATGGCGGACTGGTGGGCGCCACCATATTGTTGCCCATTATCGCCGTGATGTGTGTCCACTGCGAACGCCTGCTCATTCGCGGCTCCATGCTGGCCGTGGAACGGACACCGGGTGCCATATTCTACGACTATCCGGAAACGGTGGAGAAGTGTTTCGAGTATGGACCAAGGCCGTTGCGTTGCATGTCGCGAGCGATGAAGCTGATTGTGGAGATGTTTCTGTGTGTGACGCAGTTTGGATTCTGCGCCATTTACTTTGTGTTCGTCACGGAGAATCTGTATCAGGTGAGTTTCGAAAAAAAATGTCGATATTAAATTTAAAAGAATGGCGAGGAACGAGGGCGGTGCCAAAAGTTAGACAGAAGTTTAATTACTGCAGGATGTTTCAATTATGTCAAGTCGTTATGCGGCTCTTGGAGCGGTTCATTGGTTTCTAGAGATTTTAACTAATGTTTTAAACAACAGACTGGTTTTTGAGGCAATTCAGTGGATTTGAAGCCCCTGGTTTAATATTATACCAGGATTTTGAAGCAATTCAGTAGTTTTCAAAGATTTCAAGCCACTATTTCGGCTAATTAACACACTTTTGAAGCGGTTCAATGGTTCACAGAGGATTTTGAACCACAGGTTCGGTTCATTAGCTGACTTAAAGCGGTTCCATGAACCTTTTTCAAAATGGTTTAGGTTCGAACATTTTTGAGAAACTAGAAACTGGAGGTATGCCTTGTAAGGGCACATGCAATGCAATTATTCCATGTAATTGTAACCGAATTTATGAGGTAAGACAACAAAAGAAAAGTGATTAATAAATTGTGATTCTATATAACAAAAGCTTACGTTAAACATGCAAACTGGTTTAACAAGTGTGGCGAATTTTGAAGGTCATCAGCTGAAAATCTAGCAAACCTTAATGAATGAAAAATAGAGGAAAGTTAACTTCGGCTTGGCCGAAGTTTGTATACCCTTGCAGCACGCTTTTCTAACTAATTTGTAGGACATTTCCATTAAAAACAAATAAGTTTTTCTCACTAAGACTACATTTCTGACTCTACTTTTGTATGACAGCTATACTATATAGATGTCCGACTTCGACCAAACTTAGTGGAATCATGGGAAAGCATGGCAAACTAAGAAATACAAAGTATGAAGGCGTTTGCTTTAAAAACAAAAAAGTTTTTCTCACTAAAACTAGTTTTTCGACCGATCATTTCTATGGCAGCTATATGCTATAGTCATCCGATTTTGACAAAACTTTAAAGAATTGTGTGAAATCCTAAAGTATAGTTATATGCCAATTTAAAAGAGTTTTACATTGAAAAGGAAAAAGTTTTTCTCACTAAGACTGTTTTTCTAAACTTACTTTTCTATGGCAGCTATACTATATAGATGTCCGATTTCGACCAAACTTGGCAGAATTATGCAAAAGCATAGAAAACTAGTGATTACGGAGCTTGGAGACATTTGCATTGAAAACAAAAAAGTTTTTCTCACTAGAACCAGTTTTTTGACCGATCATTCCTATGGCAGCCATATGTTATAGTCATCCGATTCGGCCGGTTCCGACAAATGTGCAACTTATTTGTACCAGAAGACTTAGTGCAAAGTTTGGTAGCGATAGTTTTAAAACTGACGTAGAAGATAGCATAGAACAGACGGACGGACAGACGGACACGGCTAAATCAACTCTGATCAAGAATATATATGCTTTGTGTGGTCGGAAATGCTTAATTCGATGCGTTACAAACAACTGTACAATTTCAATATACCCTCTGTAAGGGTAACAAATTGCTCTCAAACTCAGACTGACATTATTATCTCTCTCCACTCTCCACGCTCGCAGGTGCTGCAGCAGAATGGCATTGACATTAGCATGAGCATGGTGATGCTCATCACTTTGCTACCCGCCATGATACCCTCTCTGCTGACCAATCTCAAGTACATCTCACCCGTCTCGATGTTGGCCAACTTTGCTTTGATGTTCGGTCTAATTGCCACCCTAACGATTGCCTTTTCCGAGGGCCCCATGCCGTCCATAAGCGAGCGTCATCTTTTCACGGGCGGAGCTCAACTATCGCTATTCTTTGGCACCGCTCTCTTCTCGTACGAGGGCATTGCCCTGATCCTACCCCTGAGGAACTCCATGAAGACACCCGAGGACTTTAGCCGTCGATTTGGTGTGCTGAATGTCACCATGTTTTGTATTACATCCTTGTTCATCTTCACGGGATTCGTCAGCTACATGAAATGGGGAGAGGATGTGGCGGGCAGCATAACGCTCAATCTGAATGTGGAGGAAGTGTGAGTAGAGAGTGGACTCGGCTGAAGGAAACATCCAGCTAATGGTATGATTTGGTCTTCTCTATTCGTGTCTGTCCCAGTCTCTCGCAGGTGGTGAAGATTGTGGCCGCTTTGGGTGTCTTCTTTGGCTATCCCATACAGTTCTTTGTGATGATGAAGATTATTTGGCCGCCGGTGAAACGTTCCAATGGCTGTGCCCAAAAGTATCCCATCAGTATGCAAGTGGTGCTGCGATTTATCATGGTGATGATGACCTGTGAGTATGCACGAATAAGCACGACCCAGCACGACTTGCAGCAAACTCCTACTCCCACTCAGATCTCTAAACTCCCTTTCTCTGCTCTCTCTCTCTCTCTCTCTCTCTCTTTTAGTCTGCGTGGCCCTGGTGGTACCCCAACTGAATCTATTCATCTCGCTCATTGGCGCCCTCTGCTCCACCTCGCTGGCCTTTGTCATTCCCGTCATAATTGATTTCGTGTCACGCGCCCAAGTGCCCAAGGGTCTGGGCAACTGGATCTATCTGAAGAACATTGTCATTCTCACGGTGGCCCTGCTGGGCATAGTCACCGGCACCTATCAGAGCATTGTGGAAATTATACGAGAATTTAAATAGAAACTAAGTGTGAAGAGCTTGCCAAGTATTTTGTGTGTAAATAATCGCCGTAATCGATGTAATCGCTGTATTTTAATGTTAAATCTAGAATAAGGAATGTATTTTTTTTTTTTTTTTGTTTGTTTCCTAATTTTAAGCTGTTCCTTTTGGTTTAGTCTGTCCAAGCATAAATTGTAAATTGTTTATAAACGATCTGAAAAGCGCAAAAACACCAATTTTTAATAAATGATCAATGATACGAGTATGCACCATCCCTTGTCCAGTCTATTGTCCCGGTCCCGAGAGGCTCTTCTCCATGAACTTTTTCTTCGCAAAGCAGATCCACCATTTGTTGGGCTTATCATCCGCCGTGTCGAAGACCTTCTCCAGCAAGCGATTGCCCGTCTCGTGGCGCAACTGCAGCAAATACTGACGCATCAGCTCGGGCTCCTCGGGCTTGGCATACACCGAATTTAAAGGGAAACCCGCCTCGCCGGGCAAATCGAATTTGGCTAGGGCCAGGCTATAAAGCTCCTGTTGGCCCTGCGCCTTGCTCGTGCAGCGAGCCAACTTCTTGAGGCATTCGGTGATGTACAAAGTGACATAGATAAGCACACGATCCACTTCCGACTGTCGATGGGAGTTATAAATTAATGTTCGATGCATTGGGGTGGGGGGGTCTCACTTGCCTTCACTTCGTAGGTGCGAAAGAAAACGTTTGCTTTGAAATAATACAGTGACTCATCAATGATATCGTTATCTATGGAAACACTGGGCGCTGGTCCTCGGACTTGAGTACGAAGCGGCAGAACGGCCATGTTACCCACCAGCCGGGGTACATCTTCTATTTCCGAGTGATAGGCCTGGGATAGAAATGGATTTAAGAAGCGACCTCTATTTTTGGTTTTTGTGTGTACTTACAGGCATTTCTAGGGTACGTGGAGATGACTGTCAACTGTTGTCGTTGGTCTTACTAACTTCAATTTTCGGTTTTTTTATCAGTAAAAAGCTCTTGAAAGAGCTGAACTAGTTCATTTAACGTCTCAGTGTTGGCTAATGTGGTTTAAAAGTGAATCAACTGAGCGGAGGGCGCGAATAATTCCCAAATAATAGACTCGCCTTGATTGGAAAGTCCATCGCTACTGGCAGTGTCCCCCCAAAAAGGCTGGAGAATTATCATTATTTTTAATCTGGCTTATATGCAAACATCGCCTCTGATCGACTATATTACTGCAGTGTAGCTTTTGCTGTACTTTTGTTGTCCGTGAGTGTAAAATTCATGAATCCGTTACAGCTGATTCAAATTTCCCTCGCTAAGAACAGTTAAAATTTAAATCTCTCATCTCTAAAACAAAAAACAATTCATATTGGTACATTTAAAATCGATAGGTCTCATTGACTATCGATGTTTCAGCTTCTGCAACAGTGTTGCCAAGTCAGCTTGTTTTTGCTTTAAGTGTGCCCTATGCCGAATTCTGTTTAAGTGTTGCCTATTTTGATGCTCTAAAGTTGGCATCACTTGTCAGGAGAAAACTGTCATCCTAACAGATTAGTTAAACTAACTACCATTCCTCCTTCCATTTCTATTTCGGAGCTACAGCAAGCCACATCGTCGTCAGCAACATCAACGTGCCTCTTTTAATTTTTCACTTTTTCAAGATTCGTTCAAGCTGCAAGTTGAAAAATCGTCTAAAATGCGTCCGCATACCCAATATTCCAAGGAGGAAGGTGAGCTTAAGGTACCGCTGCAGCTACACCAGCACGGGGTGCGCTTCTATCACCCCTTTCCATCCATGAGCCGTCCCTATGCCGTGGGCTGTTTCTCGGTGAATGGCAAGCGCGAGTTTCAGAATAATGCCCAGAATGCAGGCTATCTCCACATGCCGAAGGACACCGACTTCCCACTGGACTTGAATGAGGGCATCCAGCAAGTACAGCGCAAGGCACACGACTCTGACTACCACGATCTATTGATGCTGTGTCAGTACATTTATAACAACCAACAACACTTGCGTCCAGTGGGCTGCTCACCGTATCTTCGTCAGCTGAAGGCCGACTTCGTCACCCTGCGCGGTGTGCTGCGCCAGATCATGTGTCTGCCGTACGAGTCTTGTGGCGATTTCCGTATGCAGGCCACGCGGGTCAATGGGAACATTTATATGACCAAGATTGAGACGGAATTGCAGCGCGAGGATCGCGAGCAGATGTCTCCGGAGCATAAGACCATGTGCTCGTGGGGCTATAAGTTCGAGCAGTACCTGACCTCGTCCACGCCTGACGAGAAGCCGGACACCAGTGGCCCGGTCGTCGAGTCAGAGGAACTGGTAGCCATGTTCAAGTGCCACTTTGGCAAGATGAAGTTGTTTTACGGTGCCGAGATGGATTGCATTAAAAGCGACAAGCAACTGTAAGCACATAACTCCCCCTAAATTCCCCAGGCTTCTTATGCTTCTGTTTTGCAGCAACCTGGAGGATCCAGAGACCTTGCGATCCGTGCAGTTTGTCGAACTGAAGACCATCGCACAGGACATGAATGATCGTCAGAAGCGCAGCTTCGACTACTACAAGTCGTCCAACTGGTGGAGCCAGTCGTTTTTGGTGGGCATCGGGACCATAGTGGCCGGTCAGCGAGACCAGGATGGAAAGGTGCGTGCGATCAAGGAGTTTGTGGTCTCGGATATGCCGTGCAACAAACCCTGGAGCTCTGCTGCCATGGGCAAATTCCTGGAGAAGTTCCTAAGTGAATTGAAGATACTAATGGAAACTATTGACGACCCCTCGGCTGTGGTCCAGTTGGATTATACTCCCGACGAGCCCAAGGTAACTTATGTGGTGCTCAAGAATGATGAGGTCAAAGACATCTTACCCAAATGGTATCGCAACCTAATTAACGGCACCCAACCCGAGCCGGTCAACAAGAAGAAACCCAAGGAATAGAATGGAATCATTTACAAATAACACTAATTATAAATAGGGTGCCATAGACAAACGATCTATGAGAAATACAATCATGCATAATAGATAATAATATTTGGCTTAAGTTGTTTAAGTTTAAGGATATTTTATGAGTTAGAGAGGGGAGAGAGAGAGCGCCCCAAAGACTCTGGCAACCCTGATTTGACATTTGAAAGAGCCCAAAGGAGCGCACAAATGTCAAATCGTGGGACTTTGGTTTAGTCTATGACATTTATTAGAATAAGCAGGTTTATATTTAACTTTATTCTGGGAATTGTATGTAAAAGTATCCACCTAGCCCCTAGGACAGCGAAGCAATACCAGCAGATGAGATGCCCCCCCGGGGTACCTACTCTACTTACGTTTACGCACAAGAGGATATTGTGATATTATCTATGAGGAAGAACCAGTATCTATTTACAAATAGATGACAAGGAGTACAAAGTTTTAAACTATACATAATTAAATAAACGAATAAAACAGCAAAGCAATCGCCTGAAATGTAAAATCTTTGGTCTGCCAGGTCATTCTTGTTCCCAGGAGTCGCACTGAAGCAACTTTTCATTGAGCCATTGCGGTGCAGGAGCCCTTCTTCGGCTTTTGCTGCAAGCAAGCAAGCAAAGTGTTATCGTCCGGATACGGTGGCAGATCCGCGGTGAACAGAGCATAACGAAGAGCAGGCACAGGAAGGACTTCAGTCGTGGCCGCATCGGTAGACGCTATTCGAAGCCAAATCTCAGTAACAATATAGAAATATAAAGCAGACTAGGTGCAACCGCCAGGCCTTGGACTTTTCCAGAAAGCTTCTTCCCATCATCTCAATTTGCTTGAGGAAAATCTTTTTTTTTTAGGAAAAACAATTTAACGGTTTATTAATTTGATAGAAAAAAAATGTATAGAAATATGCGAAATCTTTGACGAGAGGCCATGGCCTGGATCTATTGCTGTTCCGGCTGCTGCATTTCGGCCGAGGTGCGCCTCAGGCGCTCTCGACTCTCTTGCGGATTCAGCAGCACCTTCACCAAATGCTCAACCGTTGGCCTTTCGGCCGTGCAAAACACTTTCAATCCCTGCGACTCCAAGGCCCGCCGTGTGCTCGGCCCAATGGCCACCAGCTTCCACTTATCCAAGTCGATTTGTTGACTCTTGAAATAGTCATGGGCGCAAGTAACGCCCGAGGGCGAAAAGAAGGCCAAGAACTCGATGTTCTCCGCTTGCAGGGCCCGCTGCATGTGCTCGGCCAGCTGGGGATTGCACTTGGTCTCGTACACCTCGCAGGCGTCCACACAGAACCCGTTCTCGGCCAGCTTGGACAGCAGCGTGTCTGTGGCCAAATTGCCGCAGGGCAGCAACAGCGGCAGGTTCCGGGATCCGTCGAATGTGTCCACTATGAAGTCAGCCAAGTTGCGTGCATTTCCCGTCTGTTTGCCGTGCGTGAACAGCTGCTGCAGCGTGCTTAGGGCCAGATTGTGGGTCACCTCGCCCACGGCATAGTTATGCAACAGATTCCAACCGCCGGGCAGTTCGCTCAGCTGCAGCGCCTCCGACACGGCCTCCACACAGCGGGGACTGGTGAAAATGATGCCGGCATATTTGTCTGGCGTCTGCAGTTTGGCGCGCAGCACGTCCAGTTGCTTGAAGCCAAAGGTCAGGGTGGGCACGAACAATGGATTGAAATTGTGGCCCAGCAGGGTCTCCGCGTAGACGTCAGTGCTTTCCGATTCCGATTTGAATATAATCACCGTCCGCTGGCGACTCGTCATGTTGACAGATCGAAGAGGGTTTTCGCTCAATTGGCACACGCTAACGCATTAAATGCCAATTGCCTTGATGCTTCCTCTTACCCTCCGCCTGCTCCTCCACCTGCACTCGGGGCTGGCGGTAGTGGATGAAAGTATTTAGCATTTACTTTTAGACTTGGCTCGTGGCTAAATTTGTTTTGTTGCACTCACAACAAGCAGTGTGACCGTATGTGGCCAGCTGGGAAATACCAGGTTGGTGGCTGCTATCGATAGGTCAGTGAGTGGCAAATTCGTGCGTTTAGCGGAAAAAAAATTCAAATTTATTATTATTTATTCTCTTTATCTTATTACTCCTGCTTTAGGTGTAGGGTAAACCTATTATAAAAATCGAAAGTAGTTATCTAATTTGAGTATTTTTTAATTAAATGTAATTAATTTTGTAATTAATGAATAATTTTTTTTTTTCAATTCCAGTGCAAATGCAAACGTTTTCGGATACAAGCTGAAGTCAACAAAATTATATCCGAAAGTTATCAGCAACACTTAAAAACTTGTGAGGGCGGCGCAGGATGCGTGTCGAAGGACATTAAATTGATTTGCTTACTCTGCAACTGGAGGATTTGGATTTTGGAATACATTAAGCTATCTGTCACAGTACAGCACACCGCAGCTATTTAGAACATGTGAAATCGGCCCTTGACTGTTTTAAAGCACTCAATACTCACTCACTATATAAGCTTAACAAATTTTGCAATTCAATTTGGTTCAATAAAATTAATTTACATGTTTTCTCTTAGGTGCCGTAAGTTTGAATTTGGCGCCATTTAGCCATGATATGTGCTAGCGCCCCCTGGAGCTGAGCACAGTCATTGTCTACCCTGATGACATGCATTTACCACGCTCATTCAGTATTTTAGGGTTTGTGACCAACGGTCACACTGTTTGTTTCGTTTGCTCCTCTTTTTTTGCGTTTTTTTTTTTGATTACTTTTTTACAACCAATCGTGAATTTAAAAAACAAAAAGTAAAGTTGTGATAACAGTAAACCGATAAAGTAAACCTGCAACCATAAAGCTTTAGAAAGAAAGCTGCGAAATGTAAGTTAAGCAAACACCAAAAAATTCCGCCACAGAAAAAAAAAGCGCAACAAGCGCTGCCGCTACACAAAGGCCACTGCTCACACACACACACATACACACACATACAAAACAGTCAGCCGCACCGGCAAAAGCAAGCAGCCAGGCGGTTTTGTGTGCTCAGCAGCAACGACGACAACGAATTAAAGTAAAAAAAAAAGTAATTTATACATAAACATATTAATGCATTTTTGGCAATTTCGTCAATAAGTGGGAATAGGTGAGTGTGTGAAATACCGGTACCGGGACAAAAGTTGTTAGCTGCCAAGAGAGCGCCCTGTTCGTTGGCACCGGTAAATGTGATACTTGCGAGAACAACTTGAGTGTGTGTGAGTCATTAACCGGCCTGCAAAATGTTGTTGCAAAATAAAATTAAAATAAATACTAATATGTAAAAGCTGCGCAGTGAGTTGGCATTTGTTGTCGTTGTTTCTGCTGCAGCACTAGCTGCCTCATAAATCACCAAGCGTGTGAAAATTGCAGCCGCTGTTCGCTACCTTCTTGCGCCACTCACCACCACCCAACCACCAATTTCCCCAAGTTTTTCCACTCAAGTTTCGTTTCTTTTGTGTCTGACGCTGAGAGTGCTGCTCACTTCCGTCTTTTAACAAATGTCTCCTCTCCTGTCTATTA
Organism: Lordiphosa andalusiaca; assembly: GCA_035044965.1. Lineage (NCBI taxonomy): Eukaryota > Metazoa > Arthropoda > Insecta > Diptera > Drosophilidae > Lordiphosa > Lordiphosa andalusiaca. The sequence continues at coordinate 86,827 of JAWNNM010002635.1, forward strand.
TCTCATTAGCATTGAAGGGGGCGCGCATTTTCCAGTTAGAAACTAGAGATGGACTATTGCAGCCAGCGATAGCATCGATCGGTAACGTCTCACGCGGTTTTACCGTTCTCCAGTTAGAGTTGATATCGGCTAGGGATGGCCAAAAATATCGCTACGATATTGAATTAATTAATCAAATAAATTCGAAGGATCAGAAGGGGGCGAGATCTTCGATCGATAAAGATTTACGTTGAATGGTTGTCTAGCTTTAAAAATGTAATTAATACGGACCCATTTTGGATGTCCTATTGCAGGGCCAAAGCTTGTACACTTTGTCAGTTTGAAGCAAGTCAATGATACCAGTAATCTAAACTTTCACGTGCTCATCTCTAGGATGGTAGCATCGTATGCTGGTCCCCTTTTTTTTATTTCCATTGAACCGGGGCATTTGCAAGCGGTTCTCTAATTTCTGGTTTTCTTTGCTTCTGTTTTGTGTTGGCGATTTGTCAACTGATAGCCCAGAAGCGGTTCTAATTTGTAACGGTTTTGTTGGGGCAACGCTAGAAAGAGGCAAACAAAAAAACTCAGCCCCACTTATGTCTGTCTCTTAAGTAAGCTAAAAGCTTGAGGGGATCTCTCTTTTACTCTCTCTTTGTTGCGCTTGGCCCATTTCCATTTGGTCCACATAAACACCTACGTGAACGTCGGCAGCGGATGCTGTCTTTGCTTTGTTTACACTGCGCTCTCCCTGTCTCTTCTCTTTCTGTGTGTTTGTGCTGTTCATTCATTATTTGATTTATCGTTTGTAATTTCTGGTCAAAAGAAACAACAGCAACTGTAGGATCCTCCTCTCAATTAGCACATGTGCTCTTTGATTTTCAAATTTGTTCAGCGTCTTTTCTTAAAAATATATCAAATAAATTGAATTGAATAACCTGTTTTTATCTGCCAGTGTTGCCATTTAGTTTGAAATTTGCGTAGTTGTTTTGTTACTCCGCTTATCCCCTCCCCACAAAAACAAAGCGCAGACAGCACTCTCTGTGTTGGTGGGGGGGCAGGCAGCGGCAGGTAAGCTCACTCGACGCCACAGCACCCAGAACGCTGACGTTGTTAGAGACTGGAGCGTGATGATCGTGAGTGAATAGTTCGGAATCATGAGTTTATTAATAAATTGTCTGAAATTAATGATACGGAGAGTTGTGGAGACTTTAAATTGGCGTTTCATTCCTGTTAAGTTTTCTTCGTTTTGGAGCCTAAATTGTGCCGGATTGCTTTTTGAATTCTAACCCCTCTCAAAGTTTTGCCTGCTATTGAATGTTGGACTATTTTTCGCCCGATAGTTTCTGTGTGATCGTTTTATCACGAGGCTTAGTACCATCTCTAGTTGGCGTCTGTGTTTTGTGTGTAGGCGATGGGGAGGGGGGTAGCCAGCAGCTTCTGCTTTTGCGGCCTGTTGTTGTTGTCTCTGTGTGTTTTTGGCATTGAATACACAGAATTTGCACAAACGAAATGTGAATGCGGCGGCGTCGGTGGCACGACTGACGTCATCGAATATTATTTTTATACTTATTTATTTTGCTTGCATTTTCGAATATATCGTTCCTTTCCAGACGCAGCAGCAACAAGTGTGTGTGTGTGTATGTTAATTAACCCAAAACGAGTTGCTGTTGTTGTTGTTGTTGTTTATGCTTGACTAGTTAAGCGGGCGCAGGAGGCAGCGACGCGTAGAGAAGAGCAGAGAGCATCGTTGTTTGTTACGTAATGAGAAACGTTATAAAAAAGCGTTTCAAATTTTTAAGCCTGCAGAGTTGCCACCTTTGAGGGCTAAAACACACTTGTTACGCTCTGCGATCTTTGATGCTGCTGCCGCGTGACTTGGCGGTCTCTCCCACTCTCTCTCTCTCTTACACTCTCTGTCGCCTGTTGCATTCATTTTTCATATATGGGAGGGGAAGCTTCATTTCGCATTTGACTTTCGGTACGTGCAGTGGTCATTGGGTGTTTAAAAACGGTTATCCGCGAGAGCGAGCGAAAGAGCGAGAGCCAGAGCCTACTTTTTTTTCGGTGTGTGATATTTAAACAGAAAATTTGCATATGTATATGTGGGATTTAGACTGAAGTAAGTAAAACACCGCCGCCGCCCCCGCCCCACCCCTTTCAACGGCGTGAGAAATTAATCAAATGAGTCACGGACGGACGTCTGGCTTCAGTGTTTTAGTGGGTCAAACCGCGTCTCGTTGACGGCGACCTCAGAGAGCAGGGCTCTTCTCCCCACGCACTTTAGATACTACGTTCATATCTTATCTCTCTTCCTCTTTCTCTCTCTCTGAGGCTTGCACCGTAATTGCGTGGGCTTTTACTTTTAAAAGTGAAAGAAGTTGAGATTTGTTGTTTTTTTTTTTGTGATAAAACGGATCTTTCAAATTCAAGTGCGAGGCGCCTGTCAATTAATATTAATTCAAATGTCACAACTTTTGTGTGAATATCAATGGCATTTAAGCTGAATAATTGATTTAGATAATTTCACAAAAGTTTCGTTACTGAGCAATTTTACAGTTGCTATTTTGCTCACAAATTCAAAACTTGGAACTCGGAGAACGATTTGATTTTGCTAGAGTATTACACTAGGGCTAGGTCGTGCATCTCTCACACATGACTGGCATAATATGGTGAGTCGAGATGTTGAAACACAACTTGTTACTTTTCATACCCTGTTTCCATTAAATAGAAAAATAAAGGTGATCATGAAGTTGAAACAGAAGGAAAAGAAAACATTTCCGACTCTATAAAGTATCGAGTTTCTTCATTTATAAGATCCTACGAAATACAAGTTTTTTTTTTGTTGAACATGAGAAAGCTGTGACCCTGATCCTAGAAAACTAACAAACTCCATCTGAAACTATTAGTCAGAAATGCCTGCCTTTTACTCTACAAATAACAAGTATATCAACAATTGCGATTAATTAACGCCAGATGGCGTTTGAATGGTTACTTGAGAAGCTTTTTGAGTTTCTGTTGTAGATTAGCTAGAACTATATTTGTATGTCTTATGTACAAATTAGGTATTTTGATAGCCCTAGAGTTTTTGTTTTTCTCTTTTAATTGGCATTTCTAGAAGTATTTCTGGTTTCAAATGATAACATACTTTTTTTTTTTTATCAAATTGATTAACTTGTTCTCTCTCGCTCTTGGTCTCTCTCTTTGAACGTAGTACGTTTGGTACTACGTAATGTTCTAATTTGGTTCAAATGAGCCTTACCTTCCACTGCTTGCAGCTGCACTCAAGCGACACCTATTGGCACTCATTTGTTTCAAGTTTGCTTTCATCCACAGACAATCATGATAAGAATTCTATGAAGGAATAGAGAGATAGATTATGGTGGGTGCGTCAGCTACAACTTCCCAAGGAATGTGATGATGCATCAATAGTGGTTAGATATTTCGGGAAACGTTCTCTTATCAAAGTACGCCGAAATCAACATATATCTCAAAAATATATTTTGATTGCTAGTTAACTAATAGTTGGGGTTTTTTTTTATATCAAACATCCTTTTCCTGACCACAAATATCGCTTCCTTCCAAAAATCCAACTATACGATCGAAAAATCTAAATGGGGCAGGTCTTTAAAGGTTTCCATGGTTCCACGCCTGTTCAAGAACCATTTGAACCGTTTACAAGTAGCTGTTATTGTTATCGTTTTAAGTGTAACTCTAAATTTAATGTCTCCGGTTCGATACCGGTTCCAAAACAAGTTAATCCGGCTTAAAATATACTTGGATTGAACCGGTTGAAAAATAGCCTTGATATTTTCAATGTTTTGCCTTATAAGTTTCAATGCCGATTCCAAAACCAGTTGAACCGGTTCTAAAATGGTTCGGGTATTTTTCTTTTACATTAGTCTTAGACTTAAAATTTTTTGCTCCTCTTTCTATACCGGTTCCTAAGCCAATTAAAACCGGCTTTAAAGTGGTTCATTAAGTAATGACCTTGAAATTTGGTTTGTAAGTTTTGAATAAAAAGTTGGATATTCTCCCATTTTATAATAAGGCTTAGAACCCGTTTTCATCGGTTGAATTATGTGAGGTAGTTTTAATTTTGCCCAAAATCTTAATCGGGTTTATTTCACTCCAAGACTTGTCATTTTGTTGTAGTGCACTTTTAAAGGGTATCAGTTATCCCCCCACCGTAAGAGCAAGTGTATGTGTGTGTGTGTCTGTGAGATATTATTTCCTGTGCTATCTTAAAGCCCCGCAGCAACACAAACTGTGTGTAGAGTCATAGTAAGTGGCCGCCGCCTGTTAACTGTCTTCGCTCACACTCTCTCTTTCGCTTGCTCTCTCTCTCTCCTCCTCCTCCACCTTCTTCTCCACCTCTCTGACTGTGTTAAGCTTCGTCTTTGGTTGCTTGGTTGGTTTCAGGGCACACAATTTTGCCATTTAGTCAGCAGCAAACTTGCTTACGCGTCTGTACTACACGTAGCCGCAAAACGCCGCAGAGAAAAAAAAAACAGAAAAAAGTTGGCACCCCCCTCCTCCACGCCCCACACACACATACTCTTTCTTTATCTCTCTCTCTCTCTCTCTTTAAACGTAGCGACGGAGCAACAGCTTTAAAGTTAGTCGCGACGGCGCGCTCGTTTCAAGCAGACGCGAAGTTTTTTTTCTGACTCTACACGCTGGTGACTCCCTTTTTTTTCGTGTGTTGTTTTCGGTGATTTTTGTTTGTGGCAACCAGAAAAATTTTTAAATAAAAACTGCGGTTGGTATTAAAAAAATGTTAAATTATAAATTGAACTGACAAGTGCAGGTGTGTCTCTGTGTGTGTGTGTGTGTGTGCAAGGCCTGTGGACAGTCAACGGCTTTTCTAAATTGACATACTTTCTAAAAGCAGCAAACTCTGACCAACAACAAGAGTCGAGTTGAGGCTAAGTGCCGCTTGCAGCAGGTTTCCCACATCCCATCCCCCACCCCACCCCAACGAACACCATCTCCTCCTCTCATAAACAAGTTGAAAGACTCGCCTCAATGGGCGGACACTGTGTGCTGCTGCTGTGTGTGTGTGTCTGTGCATTAACCTAACATAACTGTAAAGCAAATGCAGTTTTATTACCATTTGGGGGAGATCAATTTTGCTACTTTTTTGTCTTTGTTGGTTTTTGTAAAGGAAAAGTTGAAGGGATGAGCTTGAAATGTTGAACACACTTTTAAAATTGCCCAACAGTGAAAAATGTCATCAAATTTAGTGAGAAACAATATATTTTGATGCCAAGGATGAAACTCCATTGAGAAGGTCGAAAAACAGCTACACAGGAAGAAAAACTGTTACTCAAGCTCGGTCTTGATTTAAGAAAAAGGGATTACAAGAAAACGTACTTAAAATGAGTTTAAACCAACTTGAGTCTGAAATTGATTGTTTGTTTCTATCTTAGTTGGTTCTTCAAACCTCACTAAGGACAGCTTGGTACGGGACTTCGCGCCGATCTCTACTAAAGAGTTGATCTACCTTGAAAACTTTATGTAAAAATTCATTTGTTTTGACTGTTCAGTCAGTTTAGTCAGTCTCATCATAATGCTCTTGAAATCCATTTATAACATCAAAAAGCAATGAAGTATGGACATTCCATTGCAAACTTACTTCAACTGTATTCTGTAAACCTTTGATGTATATGAGATCATACATTTTTGAATCAGAAGCATCAAAAATTACGAGTCCTTCTTAAAACTCTTGTTGTATCACTCCGATCTTTACTAGAAAAAGGTTTTACTTACTATGCTGCATCGAATTAACATCATAAGATCTACAAATGTGGACATTCTATCGATTTTGTATCTAAAACATACTTAAACTGCTATCTTTAAACCTGAAATGTACTCTATGGTTTGCGTTTCTTGTCGCATCACTCCGATCTATACTAGAAAATTGATTTATTAATAATGCTGCATCGATATGACTTAACAAGATCCTCCAAAGTAGAAATTCTGTCGATTTTAAACCTTTACTGTGCTCTGTGGCTCACAGTTTCTTCTAACCTAAGGGTATAACAAATCATGCTGCCCTTCAAGATCCCCCAAATGCCTCATTCCCAACTGTTTTATGGAAAAAACCGATCTAATTAGATCCAATTTTGACCATAAGATGGGATCTATTACGATGAGAGGAGGCAACGTTGCCAATTTTCAGCTGGTTGGCATGCCATGCCAGTTGATTGCGCGTGTTTCACTGCATTTAAATTCGCTTTTTAATAATTCAAATAATAGAGTGAAGCACATTAACGTACATTTTCATCATCCTCTGTGTAATGGACATTAAGTTTGAAATTAATTTGATGGCCAAACACTTATTAAATGATTTTCAGTCTCTCTTAAGTAAAAAGAGACCGCCTCACGCTCTTCGTTCGCTCTTCTACAGCTGAAGTTGAAGCTGCTGCTGCTGCTGGTACTTGTCTAGCTGGTTGGCTTGGCGGCTTGTTGTCGTTTGGGGGCCATTGGCCATCCATCGTGTTGGCCGCATTGCTAAAATTCCGCAGCTTTCTTTTGTGGTGTTGTTTTGTAGCTTTCTCAACATTGGCTGCTGCTGTTAGACTGTTAGCTAAATATTGTTAATTTCTGACGGTGGTTTTAAACCGCCGCACCCCTTGAAGGTCAGAGAAAAGAGTTCTGCCAAAGAGCATACAAACTATAGAGGGAACATCTTGGCAATAAGCCAGTGCGAGTGGTGCAGAATACCCTTTGTATAACTCTAACCCGTTTGTTATATCAAGCATGCCTTGAGACACTTGTTCAGATTGTTGCATCTGCATAATTGCATAGTCTTTGGTTCCGACAAACAATTCAATGAGTTAAACGCACATTTTCAAGCTTCATTGATTCTCAATAACTTATTTACATAGAGATATTTCTGTGTGTGTTTTTTCATTAGCGCTAAAAATGTCAAAAGCAAAGAAAAAACAGGTTGAGGTTGTTAAAAAAGAAAATAGTGTGACTGCCTGTTGCTAAGGACTAAATACCACAACTCTCCGGACAAAGGCATCTTCTTGTATTACAGCTGCTGCTGCTGAGGTTGCACTTCAAATTCACCTTCGACGACGACGACGACGACGACGACAACGAGCTTTGCGAACGTTGCGTCAAAGTTCAAGGTGTAAAAAATACGATAAATCTTCCAACCTGTTGTTAATAAGCCGCATGCTTTGCGCGTTTGCCTTTTACTAAAATTGCTCAAAACTGAGCTCATCATCGGACGGCGGCAGTTAGCAGCAGTCAGCCTCGCGCGCACGTTTATAAATAGTCAATTATTAATTGAAGAAATGACTAATTGTGCAATTGATTGTTGGTGTATGTGATTTTTTTTTGTTTTGCTTTTACTACTCCTCCCGTCGCGGCGTCGTCACCATTCGCCTCTCATCGTCATCTCGCCAAGGTAATTCAAACTGCGGCAAATTCAATTTAACGGCGCTATGAGTCAGGTGTCAGGTGGTGTCAATGGCAAACAGTTTGATTGAAAAGGAAACCGAATCTTGTATAATTTCAATGCAAATATCATTTCAAGTAAACTTTTCAATTGATTTCGAATTTTGAAAGGGGGGGAATGCCAGAAAATTATATATTTTTGGAGGTAAAAAGTTTAATTCCTAGAATTCAAAAGTAAAGAACTGGTATTGAAACGTCAAAATGAATTTAAAGTGACATTTGTTGTTTGAAAAACAAGTATTAGTAACTGAAAATTAAGAATTCATGAGTAGAATACTGGAATTGAAGCATCAAAAGACTTTACGAGTGATGCTAACATGGAATTTCTTCACTAAAAGTTATGTTGAATGCATAGAAAACCAGCAAAACTCGTATGAGTAGTTGAATATGAAGAGTACCGGGGGGAATGCTGGAATTGAAACACCAAACATCAGTTGAATTCGAGTTTAGGTTTTAAAAGTTATATTGGACTAATGCAAAACTCGTACAAGCAGCTAAATGTAAAGAAATCAAGAGCAGAACACTGGGATTGACATATTGAAGTCATTTCAAGATATGCCTAGATTAAATTGCGCAACTCTTTCATGTATGTTTTGAATTAAACGCCTAAAGACTTTTGACGCTGAAGTTTGGACATATTTTGATGCTGCTTCATAATTGGAACTGGAACACAGTAGTGCGATTTTTAAAGTGCTTGTCCCATTCACGTGTTCCCAATTAACCTAAAAATGTGGCTTAAGTTTATTTTTGAAAAACTGCTTCCGTTTGTCACGCGCTCAATAATTTGTTCAGGGATTTGTTTAGTGATTGATGGATCGTTTTTTCTATTCATAACAATATTGTTTGGTCAGCTTTTGGATTGATTTTCCAGTTTATTTTTTATTTTTCGTAGCGGATGCTGCAATTAATCAACACATTTCCGCCGCAATGCTCTGCCATTTCCTCCATGATTGTGTAGCCGGCCTCTACCTGTATTCACCTGCATTCGTTGCTAGCTTTTGTTTTTTATATTTGTTTTAATGACAGCTGGTCACTCTGTTTTGTTGTTGTTGTTGTTGTTGAATGATAAGACCTACTTACAACTCACATACAAACAATTGAAGTATAGCAATAACGTTTTAATGTGGGACTTGCATATACAGAGATATATACATACTCGTATATGCATAACCTCAAAACTCAATGTCAGGCATTGTCTCATGATGTTTGAAAGCTAATAATTTAAAAATTGTTGCAAATAAATGAAACTAAATAAATAGCATTGAAATTGGCAGATGAGCTATCTTTATGTATTGTTGCATCATAAAACATGCCTTGGATTTTTGGTATAGTTTTGGCATGCAAATTGTTGAGTTTCATAATCTCTCACACCCCCCTCTCTCTCTCTCTCTCTCTCTCTCTGTCTTTCTTTAATTGTTATTCAGCATTATTGTCTGTCTGATGACTGAAAACGAAAGCAAAAAGCCATAAGTGGGCGAGTTTATAACAAGGTACGCATCCAAATATTTATGTGAAACGATGAGTAAGACCTATGTAGTGCACGTACACTCAAGTATTTACCAACCAACACACTATTCTTTGTTTAATGATAAGATCATTGAGCTAAAATTTTGCTCCAATATAGAAACTTATGGACTAGTTACTTGAGGAGTGTTTTTTTGTTGTTGCTTAAACTTTGTGGAGCCAAATGTAGAGTTCAGTGGAGGATAACTGTAACTATTCGTTTACACTTATTTGAGGTTGTTGTTGTTTGACAAACTATTTTGTGCATATCAAATGGCGATATTTTCGTTGCATGATTCACAACTTACTTACAAAAAGGACTTTTGCGTTCTAAAAACTATAAAGACTTGCTTAATATTCGCCCATAGGCTTAAAACGAGCTTTTGTCACTAATTTTTCATTAGAAACATCGGAAATGAACTTATTTCAAGGTATTGGAAACGAGAATTGAGGGGTTTTAGGGTCCGCTTTAAAAACGAACCCAATTCCCGAATACACCCAGAAATATCTAGGACGATTTTCTTCTTGAAACCAAGCAAACTCCATCTTACCGATCGTTTGAGTGTGTGGAAATTGGTAGGTTTTTGGTTTGGAGTTTACTTATTCAGTTTCCGCACGCTCACGAATTTGTTCAAATGTGAAATATGAAATACTCAAATGTTTGCAACACCTTCACTTATCATAATTATTCGAATTAATTCATCAATGGATGTTTTCTCTAACGTACAATGAACCAAGTGTGCTCTTTTGATCACTTTTTCATGTGCTTCCTCTACCATTTGCTAGTCGGCCGTTAATTGTTATTGTCAACAACCAAAAAAAAAAAAACAGCAATTTTGAAGGGCAGTTGACAATTTTGGGTGGTTTGTGTGTGTGTTCAATGGAAAGTTTTAGGCTAATTTGAGAGTTTTTTTTTATACTACGTGTCGCTGATCGATAATCTTAATTGGGTCAAAAATTACACAACACTTAAAGTGCATGATTTGGGTTGCGCCGATTTTACAGCGCAACCAACAAAATTGTCATAAAATCAAACGAATCGTCACTTCCGTTCCATGTGGCTTGTGTGTACAGAATGAAATCATGTGCATATCTTATCTTATGTGTGTGTGTGGCAATTGCTCCAAAAATATTTTATACAAGGCATGTACATATATCACGCACAATTTTTTTTTATATGAACCAAGAAAAAACAATTACAAATTGGCAAATAGACACCAGCAGTTCCTCCTCCTTCTTCTCCGTCTCCTCTCATATAAATTTGGCAAACAATTGGATCGCGTGTTGTTCCCCTAGAAGCACCCTATCAGCGACAAGACACGACGCTGTCTGTTTCTATCGCGATTTGACGCACCAAGCAAACACGCACGCGTGACGACAGCTAGATCAACTGATCATATTCAGCACGATATTTTGTACTTGCTTATAATTATAACCGAAGTGGTGACCCCGACGCGGGCTCATTTCAATTTGCTTATCGATCGTAAGTTATCTTTCATTCTATTTTCCCACTGTTATCAACTACTAGAGTTTTTATACTCAAGATAATGAGATTTTCGACGCATCTACCAGTGCCAGTGAGGAATGTAATACATGGGTTCTACCTTGTATTTTTAGAAGCTCAAGTCACGGTCGCCAACATTTCAAAAATTGTGCTATCGCTCGATTTCTTAGCTTCGCAAAGACTACATTTAATCATTTGGACGTGTTAGCAACCAAGACTCAGTAGGCAAATGCTGACTTATTCATAAACCATCCCACACTTCTCCTGCTTCCTACTCCAAACTAACGTTTCCCATTTGTTTCGAAATGTGCTACCAATAAACAGAACACTCCTACAAAAAAAAGAACTACAAATTGTGGCTATGAGTTGGCAAATTGAAATCATGACCAGAGGCGCAATAGAGCAATGTCATATAATGTCTCTCACACACACACCCAAACCGCAAAGCGAGTGTGTGTGCATGTGTGAGTGTTAATTATGGCCGCGTTGATGTTTTTATTTAACTCTCTGTGTGTGATGAGGTGTCTGTCCCAATGTTTTCGTGTCATTTCTGTCGTGTGGTTTTTTGTTGTTGTTGTTTTTTGTACCTACAAGTATTTTCTTTACGTGCACGAATTTGTTTTGTTTTGGCTATCTAGAACATTTAAACCTAATTTACTTCATTAAATCGTCACATTTGTGTTTAAAGAAGAAGACGAATTGCCGCCAAGTTGATTTTATTTTTAATTAACAGCTGTGTGAGTTTTATGTTTACTGTAATTAACATTCTGAGGTCTGTTTTGTTGCTGCTGCTGCTGTTGTTGTTGTTGTTGTTGCTAGGCGTAAGTTTTTGCTTGCTTGATTGCCTCCAATTCTTAATTATTGACCACAAAAAAACCAACGCACCATGAAAAAGACAAATAATTGTGGAAATTAAAAGTAGCTAACCACCCACCGCCCGCCTTCCCCCTAATATCTCTCATTGTTTTGTGGTTGGCTTGCCGTTTGTTCCACTGGTCAAACAATAAACGTGAACTCATTAATGTACTTAATGGATATTAAACATAAACAAAACAAAAAGCGCAATGGGGGTCGGTCTACTCCAAATAGCGAAACTAAAATGGAAAAAAAAAATTATGTAAACGATGAGGAGGAGGTGGAGGTAAAATGACAAACCATTCATTAAATGTGGCAGCAGCTAAAAAAACAAACACATAGAAGAGCACACACACACACAGAGACAAACGGTTTGCTTCAATTTTTCAGTTAGAAAGTGAAAAGAAAGACGAGACGCTGCGAGGCAGCAGCAGGTGTCTGCACTAAGCCAAGACACGAACCACTTAGCGGATACAAATCGTGAAAAAGAGAACACATCTATAAGACGTGTCGTTTTCGAGTGTTTTTGGCAAATAAAATGGTTCAAATTGTTTAAGAAACTGTAAAAAAAAACCTCAAACCTCATTATAAGGTCCTACTTATCGAAAAAACACAAGAGAATACAGAACCCAAAAAAATGTTTAGAGAAACTCGGCTTTGACCCTGTTGGGTTTGTTGTTGTTTGACAAATGCACTGCTTTACGTACACAAATGTCGGTAAAATTATGGTAATGGCCCATTAAGTCGACGATACCCACCCCAAAAATTCCACTTAAAACTCAGTCAAAAATTAAAACTGTTGAAATTTGAAATCACTTATGTTGCTTTTATCAAAATTGTGTTTATATTCCTTCTCTTTTTTTCTGTTATCAAAAAAACTTCGTAGTCGTAAACATAATTCCATGATTTATCAGCAGGCTAAGCTGCTCTGTGGCTGTGAATTCCTACTGTTGAATCGCCAAATCATTTCCGTTCCCGCAACAGCGGCAAAACTTTAAAGGTTGAACAAAAAAAAGAAGGTTTTTGTTAGGTTTAGAAATAAAAGTCGAAAGGGGCAATTAAGTGCAAATAAGGGAAATGACGCAAATTCTTAGCGGAGTGTACGATTTTAAAATCACAGCCAAAGGAATTTCGAAACGCCTGATTAGAGTAGCTCATTTGGCATTGAAATATGGGATAGGGTAGGGTAGAGTGAGCTCATTTATAAATATATATATATTAGCCTGCTCTCCTCTCTTGTGGCGATAATAAATACCCGAAGGCATGATGTCATCAGTTTTTAGGCAAACAAATATTTGCCTTTTATTTTTGATAAACTTAAGCTGTTGACGTCATTAACTGTTTTTTGTATATATTTTTTTATGTTATTTTGGTCAAGTTCAGATGTCAATTGTGTGTCAAATTTAATTGGTTGTTTTTGTGATAAGCCACCTTGTAAAGAGGAAAAAAAGTGGCATTTTAAATAAAAACCAAATAAGGAAGTTACAAAGATCTAGCAGCACTTAAAAATCCAGTAATTGATTTCTGAGAAAATTACATGCCTACATATATCTGCCTGATTCATTTCAAGTTTATGGTTCAAGGGCAATGCAAAGTGTTGGCTAATTCATTTTTGTTTTTGCACCAGTTCAAAATATGGGTGAAATGTGGCAATTATATTGTCAAGAGGTTTGACTTGGCGCACATTTCAAACAAACAAACTGGTGTCTTATTACTCTGCTCGTGTTTGTTCACTTGATCAGTTGACCACTTAATTGTTCTGTTTGGGTTCAGTTGAAGTGAGAGGTCAAGCCAAGCTCCTCTGAATTTCTTGGCTTGTGTGCTTCTAATTCTCACACAAACGAAGGGTTGAGAGGCTTTTGATAGCTTGTGAAGGTGACCGGGTATGTAAGCTTTTAAAGAAAAAGTTTTACATTAGGTGTCTCGAGGTGGAAGCTCAATTGAAATAATTTGATAACTACAATTTTTTTATTTTTCTGTTGTCTTTACAGTTTTGAGGCCAGCACAACAAAAAGTAACACCATTCAACGTCTAGACTCACTTACACACATAATTCTGAAAAATTCCAACCTAACATCAAGGCGAAAAGACAAGAAATCAGCAAAATGTCACCTAAATCGGTAAGTAAAAATAATTGGCTTAAAAGAATTGCTCAATTTCTGCCTTGAGAGCTAGCTACTATCTGAACGATGGGCGGGAGGTGGGCTGTCTTTTAAAGCGTCGTTACTATCTAGCGGTAAAACTCAAACTGAGTGATCTGATGTTTATGAACGATTTTTGGTTCCTTTTGGATACATTTTCCACCGAAAAAATACGAGCAACATCATAAGTGGCATCCAACCTTTTTAAAAGACAGGATTTGGTCGAAAAAAACTGAAATTAAAAAAAAAACATTCGCGAAATATTCGCCTATGGGCTTAGAAACGAGCCTTTGAACTTAGAAAGGCGCCCTATGATACATTTCTTAAACTATCCAAAGTGTTGGAGGTTTATTTATTTTTAAAACGCAAGAAAGTTTACAAAACGTCTCAAAAATGTGTGTAGTGTATTTAAAAATTCGTTAAATGTTTGAAAAAATATCTAAATCGGAAACTTTTGAACATACTCTAGCAACCTTTTCAATCTAACGAAATTCTGATTAAAAGGGTCGAATTTTGATAGAGTATCTCATAAATTGGACTATATATAACACATCCTCTGAATGTTTATCAAGTCCAGTTATCAAGGCACTTGAACAAGCTACTGTCGTCAGTTCTACGGAAGACAACTTAAGATTGACATCTTCTATACTCCAACGATAGCCGCACCGCTGATATTCCTGCCTGTCGGTGGCATCAACATTTTACTTTCTAAACGACGTCATCAGTTTTGCAGACGTCAGTCTATTTGCTGCTTTCTTGGCTTAACGCCAATTTCTTCAATGTTTCAAGATTAGAGACACAAGCGCACGGCCACTTGAACGTACGTCTCGAGCACTTGCCCTCCCAATGGAGCGTTGATTGACAAGGAGACAGACTCCCCCCAACAGAACATAGTAAATCAGTCAAAAATCGCTGTCCCACCCAATCGTTATCTAAGACACAAACAAAAAAAAAAAACTATTTTAAGTTTGTCGTTTAGTCTTGAAAGTTAAATAGTTTTGTATTTTATTGAACTTTGGGCTTGCGTAAACTTTGATACATAAACTTTTATTAGACTTTTATGGGTAGGTGCAAATCTTTCAGATAAAACATATGTTTGGAACCTTGAACAAATATCAAGCAAAAGTGGCCAGGCAAAGATAAATATAAAGTAGCAAAAAAGAAGCTAAAAATGAGAAGAAAAAAAAAACTGTAAAGATTAAAGCATAATATAGCGAAATGCAAGGATAAGTTTGCAAAGTAGCTGGAGAAAGTGGGAAGAGTACAACTGAGCGATAAATATCACTTCAACAACTCTTATTCCATTGGAAGAGCTCTTCCCGTTTACATAAGTATTTCTAAACAAGAAGGAAGCTTTAAAAAATGTGTGAGCGTGACGTCGATCGGCTTGCCTTGATGCGCGGAATGCCAAATTTTAAAACTATATCTGGCAAACTTGTTCCAAAGTTTTGAAATACACATAGAAGCCACGCATTAACTATCATAGGAGGAACCTTTGGTCAAGCACCCAGTCGAGCTTGTCTCAACGTTGATTTAGTTGTGTGTGGACATTCAGGAATTGTGCTTTATCAACATCAAATAGCTTTCGCTTTTAGTAGCTTTATATATATTATAAGATTAGAATAGTAATTGGTGGCGTGTGCCATTTGACAGGTCGGCGTTTGATTGACGTTGATTTGTTTGTCGAGCCCGAACCTGGGTACGGTCGCCCCCCGACGCTGACCTTTAACTGATTCTATTTTTAGCCGCATAATTAACTGACGTTGTCTCTCTGCCCCTGTGCCTCTTTCAAATTTCCCATTTCCCATTTCCCCTCTCCATTTCCATTTCCCTTTCCAATTTTCTTCTTTCTTTCCTTTATTGTAATTTTCCCTCAAATCAAGTTAAATACCTTGAATGGCTTTTCCATTTTCCTCAGTTACCGCTGGACAACAGAACAAAGCGCATTGTGTTTTTATTTTTTCGCGCCGCAAACGATTTTTTCTGTAATAATTCAAAACTTACTGAAAACTTCATTCCGACCCAAAATGGTCGTCGTGTCGGACAGTCGCGTCCGTTTGCCGCGTTACGGCGGCAGCGTGAAACGCAAAACGGTTTGTGATGCATTTTTATGGTTTCCATCAAAATTTTCTTAAAGTAATTTGTCATGCATTGTGCAAAAGCGCAGAGGTCCACAACTGGTTAATGCGTGAACGGACTTCCGTTGCTGCAACTGGCGCTCGTGTGGCGGAGAAGGGGGGGAGCTGGGCACAGCAACAATTCCACATGCATTAACCCAAAAACGTTAATTGGATTGAAATGAAACGTTTTCAATTTCCTAGCATTGTGTCACGTTTGACATTTCTTTATTTTTTCTACTCACAGCAGCTGCTAAAATGACGGAAAGTAAAGTTAAGCATAAATCTGAAATATTTCGAAATAAATGCTTAAGTTCAGGCAACTGTATACAACTCTATGCCAGACGGGACTGTATAGTAGTAGACTTGATTCCCAGTTTGTATCACCAGTAGACTTTGCTGTTGCGAAATAGAAAACCTAGGGGAAACCTTAATTTGAGCACAGATTGTCTGCACAGCCTGTTTTTAGCGGGTTAGAGAGTCAAAAAATCCCGGAAAACCAATAAAAACTCCAAGACAGTGGGATATAGCTCAATTTAGAACCAGCTATAAGTAAATGTGGCACCCATTTGTATATCGAAGTGTTTGCGACTAACTGTAAGTAAATTCGGCACCCATCTCTGTTTCACAATATTATTTGGGCCAGTTTGGGACCAGCCCGCAAGCAAATGCGGCACCCATCTATGCACCTGAGCCTTAATTTGAGCAAGTCCATCGAACTATCGATAGTTTCTATCACCAGCAGACTTTGGTGTTGAGCAACAGATTTTGCTCCCCTATTTGCTGGCGGCGCAGGTTCGCTCTCAGCTTAGAGACGTTTTGCTACTGCCAACAAAGAAAAGTATCTACTTAATTTCACATTTCTTCATTCAGTTGCATAAATGGCGGGTACAGTTGGGAATTAAGGTTCACGCGTTTGAGCCATGTGCATGCTCTATCAAGTTTTCAGAACCACCCTCCCATCATCTAGGTAACAACAACAACAGCAATCAAAATGGTCAAGTGACACACACACACACACACACACAGAGAGATAAGGCCATGTGATGGGTAGCCGGGGGATTGGGTATTGTATAACTGTCCATAGACTATAGTCATCGGCTGCTTTGTTGTTGTAGTTGCGTCATGGCTGATTGGTTTTCGGACGTGATTTTCCCTCCAAAACGGCTTTCTATTTGCAGCTAGGTCTTATGTAAGAGAGTAAAATCAGAATATATAGCTAAGCTCATGTCACGTGCGCTTACCAAATTCCCCGTTCTGGGCGGGAAGTGGGCTGCTGCTCCTTAACTAAAACTCACTCATCTCAATTCTCTCCCTCTCTCTTTTAGCTAAATGTGCGCGTCACCACAATGGACGCCGAACTGGAGTTCGCCATCCAGTCGACAACAACGGGTAAACAATTGTTCGATCAGGTGGTCAAGACAATTGGTTTGCGTGAGGTTTGGTTCTTTGGGCTGCAATATACCGACTCAAAGGGTGACTCCACATGGATTAAGCTATACAAAAAGGTAAGAAATGGCACAATCATGGACATCATTGCCCTTTAGTTAGTGTCTTTTATAGTTAGATTTAAGTACAAACACATTTATTCAATTTAGCCCGAATCGCCGGCCATAAAGACCATAAAATATTTGAAACGTGTGAAGAAATATGTGGATAAGAAAACCGCAGACAACAATGGACATAGTCAGGCGGAGACTAGTGAGGAGGATGATGATGCTGATGATATGGTGGGCGAATAGTTTATCATCAATCAATCAACCAAATTGATGTATCGCTATGATATTGTCTTATCCTCCCCCCCCCCCCCTTGTCTAGTCATAGTCCAAGCTTGAAAATGAACCCATGAACCACTTTGAACTTTGTTTTGGTCATATTCTGTCGTGAATTTTAAATTTTTGTTATTTTTCGATGGTAATTTGACCTATTTCATCGCAATTTGACCTTTTTCCATTAAAGATTCTTGGGTACAATACCTTGATTTGTCTAAATTTTCTAAAGTATTCTAAACCTTCGATGCAAATTATGCTTATTTATTCCATATTTGCCATTTTCCTTGCAAAGTTCTATTATTTTGTTAAATTTTTTGAACTATTTCAGTTTTAAGTTGAATTATTTTTAATTTTTCGACGATTATTATGAGTTTTTATTTCCAATTTGGCATTTCCCATGGAATATTATTAGTTGCAGTACCTTGTTTGGTCATTTTGTTGCATTTTTCGAAGAATATTTGCATTAGTCTGTTGAAGTCCAGAGTCTTAACTGATCACGTTTCTCTATATAATTTTTAATGCTGCACAACCAACACCCACAGACTGGATCAATGCCGTTTTCCACATGGGTAACGACTCGCCGACTCGCACTTTGCATACTTTGATTGATTTACGCTTTGAATACATATTTCCCGATACTTACTTTTGGTTTTCTCTATCCACAACACGATAGGTTATGAATCAGGATGTGAAAAAGGAGAATCCCTTGCAGTTCAGATTCCGTGCCAAATTCTATCCGGAAGATGTCGCCGAAGAGCTGATCCAGGATATCACACTCCGTTTGTTTTATCTGCAAGTGAAGAATGCCATATTGACGGATGAGATCTATTGTCCGCCCGAGACATCTGTGCTATTGGCCTCGTATGCTGTCCAGGCACGTCATGGGGATCACAACAAGACCACCCACACAGCTGGCTTCCTGGCGAACGATCGGCTGCTGCCACAGCGTGTCATCGATCAGCACAAGATGTCCAAGGACGAGTGGGAGCAGTCGATAATGACCTGGTGGCAGGAGCATCGCAGCATGCTGCGCGAGGATGCCATGATGGAGTATCTGAAGATTGCCCAGGACTTGGAAATGTATGGCGTCAACTACTTCGAAATTCGCAACAAGAAGGGCACCGATCTTTGGCTGGGCGTGGATGCGCTCGGCTTGAACATTTACGAGCAGGACGATCGATTAACGCCCAAGATTGGCTTCCCCTGGTCGGAGATCCGTAACATTTCCTTCTCGGAGAAGAAGTTCATCATTAAACCGATCGACAAGAAGGCACCCGACTTCATGTTCTTTGCCCCGCGGGTTCGCATCAATAAGCGAATTCTGGCCCTGTGCATGGGCAACCATGAGCTGTACATGCGTCGTCGCAAGCCCGACACGATCGATGTGCAGCAAATGAAGGCGCAGGCGCGCGAAGAGAAGAATGCCAAACAGCAGGAGCGGTAAGTGCAAGTCCCCAAGTCCATGGTTTATATTCAAAAATCTTATCCACAGCGAGAAGCTGCAGCTGGCGCTGGCCGCTCGCGAACGTGCCGAGAAGAAGCAGCAGGAATATGAGGATCGCTTAAAGCAAATGCAGGAGGAGATGGAACGCTCTCAGCGCGATCTAATGGAGGCGCAAGAAATGATACGTCGCCTGGAGGAGCAACTGAAGCAGTTGCAGGCCGCTAAGGATGAGCTTGAGCTGCGCCAGAAGGAACTGCAGGCTATGCTGCAGCGCCTGGAGGAGGCCAAGAATATGGAGGCCGTTGAGAAATTGAAACTCGAAGAGGAGATCATGGCCAAGCAGATGGAAGTGCAACGCATTCAGGATGAGGTCAATGCCAAGGATGAGGAGACAAAACGTTTGCAGGATGAGGTGGAAGAGGCCCGTCGCAAGCAGGTGAGTGTGTCTTGGTTGAAGATGTGAAGGAATGGTATAATAATTCTGCTTCCCTCTGTCCCCCTTAAAGGCTGAAGCTGCCGCCGCCTTATTGGCTGCCTCCACCACGCCGCAACATCATCATGTGGCCGAGGATGAGAATGAGAACGAGGAGGAGCTGACGAATGGCGATGCCGGCGGTGATGTTAGCCGCGATCTGGACACTGACGAGCATATCAAGGATCCCATTGAGGACAGACGCACGCTGGCCGAGCGCAATGAACGCTTGCACGATCAGCTTAAGGTGAGTGTCAATTTAATCTTGATCTGGCTCGGAGGACCAAGTAACGAAATGAGTTGTGGGGTTAGGGAAAGGGAAAACTGATCAATCGCAAAGCGATCCAACGATTCGTCTTGATCCGGCCATGTAAACATCACAATTATAGCATTTTCTAACCTCAACTCTCCCTCTCTACTTGTAGGCCCTGAAACAAGATCTGGCGCAGTCCCGTGACGAGACGAAAGAGACGGCAAATGATAAGATTCATCGTGAGAACGTTCGTCAAGGTCGTGACAAGTACAAGACGCTTCGCGAAATCCGCAAGGGCAACACAAAGCGTCGCGTGGATCAGTTTGAGAACATGTAAATGTTGTTGTGCAGCCAGCGAGAGAGAGAGAGAGAGAGAGGATAAGCAGAATGCAGCAGCAAGCGCCGCCACTTCCCCCATCCTCCCCAGAAGAAAACAAACAAAAAACAAGAAAACAAAACAAAATGAACATAAATATTCCGGTCGACGATGACGACGCCCCTATCCTACTCCTTCTCCCCTATTGCAGCATTTTGTCGGATCTGTATAAAGGAAAGGATTAAGCATCAGAAATGTTAGCTAAAAGAGAGAAAGTAAAGTAATATTTAATATAAAAGACACACACACACACACACAACACACACACTCCGGCAACGGTTTTTGGACATCTTTATTAGTGTAGAACGACAATCAAATCAATGAATCAGCAGAATCCGCAGCAGAAGCAGAAGCAATCTTTTTTGTACCATTTTTTTTTATCTTTGTCGTTTTTGTGCGCGCATCGAAATGAAAGAGAGAGAGACAAACACACACACACACACACACACACACACACACACACAGAAATCAAACAACAACAACAACAACTACAACTATTTGCATTTTTCCCCCGTTATAATTATTATTTTTATTATTATATAATTACTATTTTTTTTTTAAATTTGTATAATTAAATAAGAACTTGATTAATTGTTTCTTAAATTAAAACTTGCGAGAGAGAAAACACGAAAAAGAGAAAAGAATATATGATATCAATTATATTTTTTTCCTCTTGAATTTGTTTGGTTTTGAAAAATACAAATTGTCAAAAGAAAAAAAAAAAAAAAAACAGCTACAACAACAACAACAAAACAGAAAACAAAAAACTATTGTGAAAAACCAAAACAAAGAGAGTTTTTAAATTAAACAATAAAAATGTAAAACAAACATCAGAAGGTGACAACTTTTTGGGAACCTCGCCGACTGGATCAGAATGGAAACGATACTTCGAAAGGCGCCTCTTCAAACTCCAAAGTTGAAGCTGAAGTCGGATTCAAGCCCAGATCGCCATCGCATCGTTAAGGCAGCTCCCATATGCAGGAACACAGAAACACCAGCAGGCAGGTAACATACCTCAAAGAGTCTTGGTTCAAGTTCGACGTGCTGAACACGGATCAGTTTTCGGGAATGATCCATCATCTGTACACTTTTGGTAAGTCAAGCTTTAAGCTGCTATATTTTCAGATTTGGATCTTTATTGGGATAGTTTATGGGGAACATTTTGGTTTGTTGTGGATCACTTGTTTTATCCTTAAGTAGTACCATTTCTTAGCTTTAAAATCCAACAACCCCTTTATTTCTGCAATCTTTTGAAGCGAAGATATACCATGATATATTTCGTACCACCCAAAAATATGCAATGAAAAATGTTGAACATTTTCTTAAGGTTGGAAAACATATCTCCAGCCAACTGTGGTCATTTTGCGAAGCATATTTTTGGGCAGTAGATAATTTGATAGTATTCAAAGAAGTATGCAAAAATCGCAGAATTGTTTTGAATAGTTTGTTTTATAGGTAAGAGGTAATACCTTTCGATAATATCGAAGAGAGTTAAAACATTAGTACAGGTGTTGAAAAAAAACAACAACTATAAATCAAACACAGCTATATTTATACCTTGTTTTGTGTTTTTTTTTTACTAGCGCTTTATTCATGCAAATATCAAATTGACAACAATAGATACATCAGTTATGTATCTACATATATATGTGTATATATATATATATATATATTTCTTTCGTACAGGTATCAAATATTTTGTATATTTTATATATGTTTTATATATTTATGAAAAAAAAAAAAATGCCAATCAACCGCGCAACTTAACATTAGCACAAAAAAAAAATTAATAATCAATTTTCCTTTATTTTACATGTACAAATGCCATTATTCTAAATGGTTATAGTCAGCATAAACTAAATCGAGTGTTAAGCGATATTTGTGTGTAAATTATTAAAAAAAAATCATACTTTTCTTTAGAAGGCACATAATTACAGGGGTTGGCGACCGTGCACTTGGTGCTTGGTGCTCCCACTTTTTCAGGCGCAAGGAATTTGGTGGAGGAGGAGGGGGTTGGGAGAGCGGAGGGAGTTCTATTTTACAGTTTACTATGTGTATATGATGTATATGTAGCACAGGCAGGGAAAATCTGTTCAAATATCATTTTGTCAAAACATACGAATGAAGATGTTTTTCCGATGCGAGCCGATAAGACTATCAGCCTTCTCAATTCCACTTCCGCAAACGTTTTTTTTTTGAGTTCTTACTTATCGAAAGTAAAAGATCTTATAAAAATGGAGAAATATGAGAAATATCGATATAATTTTCGATAAACTGGTCAATCGAAAACTTATCGGTAGCTATACTCAATAGCAGAATCAAATTGAACTGTAAATCTGATAAATTTTGCCACAATGTAAGAAATATTGATATGCTTCGGTAATCGAAAATGATCGATTAATCAATCAATTTATGTTACATTGAAGCTGCGACAAATCGAAAATAAATCATTCGACAGCTCGATTAATCAATAATGATCAATTGGAATAATGGGCCAAATAGTTAAACGATTTGCTGGACAAATATGTTTTTAGTTAACCCAATCAGGTTCAATTTCTCATCTTCCAAAGAGAGCTTTCTTTAGATTTCCCTTTGAAAAGTCCTTAGCTTTTCCCTGCATATGCTAGTTTGGGGTACAGTAAGTGATTTGAGATTGAACATCTCCCTCACTCGAAACCAGTATTTTCCAGCCCTGCTATATAGATTGTAGGTATATATATCGATTAGTATCGGTTTTCGTTGCACGGTTTTCCTTTTAGATTGATTTGTGGCTTCCTTGTGTTTGTCTCAGTAGGGATTGACTGCAGCCAGGCCGACACGTCCACCATTCCGGGCGAATACCGGCTCCGCATAGCTATGACGATAGCCCTTGGGCAGGCTAGACAGTGGCGGCTTACCGCCCGAGGTGGAGCCCCCGTTGGCGCCCTCATTGTTGCTGGGCGGGCGCGCAGGCGAGGGATAGCGTTCCACCACCACGCTGTGGTGTCCGCGGGCAGAGCCCGAACTGGACTTGGTCTCGGCGGCGGCGTGTAAATATTCACGGGAATGTGCACGTACCGCTTGGCGTTCGCGTTCACGCTCGCGTTCGCGTTCGCGCTCCCTCTCCTGGCGATAGGGATCCCGCGAGTGCTCGCGATGTGGCGCCGGTTGGTAGTCGCGTTCGCGCTCCCGTCTGGGTATCGGCGCCGGCGGCGGTGGCTCCTGCGTTGACTGCTCTCGCTCCCAGTCGCTGCGTGATCGGGCACGCGAGCGACCCAACGGCGCTGGTGTGGGCTCCAGCTCCTCCTCGCTCCAGGGCTCATAACTGACGGGTGGCTCCACCGAACCACGACGGCGACGATTCGACGAGGATCTGTAGGCATCTGGTGGTGGGGCACGCTCTTCCAAATCGTAGCGACTAGCCGCACGCTGTTGCTCCATGGCTCGAAACTTGTCCTTGGCATCGTGGAAGCGTTCACGCTGCGATCCCTGGCTGGCTGGTGGCGGCGGATAGTCCCTGTCCCTGTCACGTTCCCGCTCGGAGCGTGCCTTGGGCTCGCTGGGATAGCGCATGCCCGTGGACTTCATCATTTTCTCCATGCTTTGTATATAGGGCAGACTCTCGGCCTCGCGATACGGGTTTCGATCTCTAGAATGATCTGCTCGATCCACGCGCTCTCGCTCCCTTTCCCGGTCCCGTTCCCGGTCCAGACGTCGTTCGCTGGTGCGTTGATTCAGCTCCGCTGAGCCCCGATGGACGGCCGCGTATTTGTTGTGACCCGATGGCTGGGAGGGAGGATGCGTGGTGATTACCTCGGGCTCTACATAGCGATGGCGGTGCTGTTGCTGCTGCTGCTTCTTGGTGTTGTATTCCAAGAACTTTTGCTTATCCGTTAGATTCTCTTTGCGATAGTGATGCGAGTCCTCCGAGTCCTCGAAGTCCTCGAACTCGTCCTCGTGTCGGGAGCGTGCTTTGCGTGCATGACTCTGCTCCCGATCGCGCTCCTCGCGCGATAGCTTTTTGTTGAGCAAGCGATTGATCTCATTGTACTTGTCCGAATCCCTTAGCTTGTTGGGTCCGCTGGGTGGCTGAGCCTCCAGCTGCATGACACGATTAAACTTGGCATCGTAGTCGGCAGGCCTCATGATAATCGGTTTGATTTCATCCTCCCGTGTCCAGGACTTGGTGGAGACGGAGGCGGGTGTCTTGGTGCGTTCCAAGTCCCGTTCGTTTAGGCGCGGTTGATACGGCTTGGCGGGCAAATCTCTCAGGTAGCTATCCTCGGGTGGCTGCACGGCACTCTTACGTTTCAGCTGACCCGCGGGCAGGGCAATTTGTGAGGGTTTCAATGCAATGACTGAGTTGTCCGCCTCATTTGACCAGTGCTCGTCGTCTGGAAGAAAGAGAGAAGAAGGATTACTCAACTAGAAATTAGAAATTCCCCCTAAAACTATTTTATTTCTCTTAATTTCATCAAAATTTTCTTGTTTTTAGACAGTTTTGTAAGGGTTTGCGCCTACCACTGGAAGTGTTGAGCTCCTGTCTTTCGGGACTGGGCGCCAAATCCGAACCGATGCCCGACGAACCTCGCGATGACACCTGCTTGCCATTCGCTGCCTTCGGTGCTCCGCCCACTATCAAGGCATTGCGACAGCGACGCAACTCAATGGCCGTTAGATTCCCCTTGGAACGATGCACCGTGTCATAGTCCCTGGGTGGCAATAGTAGCGGTGGCCCATTACCATTCAGCTTGGCTCTCAATTCGGCGGCCAACGAATCGAACAGCTCGCTGTTCTGTTGCGGCGTCAGCTGCGGCTGGGCCTGCTGATGGGCCTGATGCTTGCCGTGTGAGGGCGAGCGGGAGACTGGGGAATTGGCCAGACCATGCTCCTCACTGCACTCCGACTCACGTGTGCTGTTGCCAGTATCGCTGCCCAGCGAACTGCTGAAGCGTTTGGGTGATGATGTCTCGTGACGGCGATGGCTTTGATGTTGCTGCGCATATCCCGCGGCGCCCGTTGAGGCTGATTGTGACTGATGCTGATGATGTGGCTGGGCTGAGGAGGAGGAGGATGATGATTTCTGTAGAGATTCGTGTCGCTTCTCGCTGTGGCTGCTGTTGCCGTTGCCATTACTTGGAATGGGCGGTAAAATGCCTAATCTGTAAGTAAATGGGGAAAAGTTTTTAAATACGATTTATTTGCTCATAAAGTATAAGACAATGTTTCGGCTAAGTTGGAAGGTTCGAAGAATTTGACTAAGCCTAAGGTTTGGTACGCAGAATCAGTTTCTAGCTCGCCGAACCCTTCGTAAAGTCTAAGGTTTGGTTCGCTGATCTGTTTCTAAGCTCGCCGAACCTAAGGTTCTGGTTCCTACGCTTTAATATCACTCCCCGCGGGCTCGAACTCTGAGTTATTTCTAAGTTTGGGTTTCTAAAAACACAACAAACCAACTATTTTGGTTTCATGCCGTCCAGTTCATTGTCTGTAGACTCGAACCCCTTGTATGTCTAAGGTTTTAATTCGAACCCTTCATAATTTTTGAGGTTCCTAGGTTTCCAAGCTCAATGAACCTAAGATTATGGTTCGAACGCTTCCGTTTCATAATCCATAGGCTCGTACCCTCTAAGGTTCGGTTTAAAAGGTCTAGCGTCTACAGCTTCTATTTTATGGTTCAAACCCTTCGTAGTTTCTAAGGTTTGGTGCGTTGAACCGGTTTCTAAACTCGACAAATCCTTCTTAGAGTCAAAGTTTTTGGAGTGCGGACCAGTTATAGTTTGAACGCTGCCATTTTATGGTCCTTGGGCTCGTACCCTTTGAGATTTATACGTATTGTCTTTGCTTCCCGTTTTCTCAACCCCAAAAACATTAGAACTTGGTTTCTAAAGGGTAACGTTTTTCGTTGCAGTTTGTTCAATCCTTTCTTAAAGACTAAGCTTCGGCTTCAAACTCGTCCAACTTAATATTTAGGTCAACGAACCGTTGTTCTTGGCTCAAAAGGGTACATTTTCGGTCAATTGGGTTTGCAATCTTCGTAAAGTCTAAGTACCGGTTTCTTAACTCGATGAACCTATCGATTTTGGTTTAAAAACACACAAATCGGTTCCGGACTCATAACATCTTTGATGTAACCTCCAACCTTTATGGTTTCCATTCGCTACAAACCAAAATGCCAACACAATCTTCTTAAGGAAATGCGCATGACTAGCAAAAGACACCATTCCGGGAGCTGTCTAACATTTCACGCTGGATTTGGGTGCGCTGACATTTTCGCAAGCTGTGGCGTGGGTGCAGGCACAAGCGCAGAACTAGTTCTCGTGGGAATGTCACCCAGAGTAATTGTAGTCACGGTCGCCACCAACATCATCATCATCATTCTGGCTAATTAATTAATGACACACCGCGAGCACTCACCTCGTCTCCAGCTCCTCGAAACGCTTCTGATTGTCGGGACGATTGATGAGAATTTGCAATTGTAAGTGCAAGGCCTCAGCCGTTGTCTCCGAATCGCAGCGATAGGCATGTACGTGCAGTGGACATTTGGTGGCCGGATTATAGAGCAGCAAGACACAGGCCACAATGTCATCGGTTTGCACGGAGCTGGTTATGGCACTGTGTGGTATTAAATGCTTCGATGAGCCCTGCGGGTTGGGAGAGAAGTGCACAAATATTGCATGTGGCATACATCTCGGTGTGTGTGTGTGTGTGTTTGTGCTGTGCTTACCTGCACGATTTTAATGCCCTTGTGCGAGACCTGAAGCGTCACCTTAAGCGGCTCTTGGCCCCTTGATCTATCCACCAGATAAGGCAAAACGGAGTTAATCACGCGAGCACCGCGCAAACCTTTTGCCTCCTCCGCACCCAGGAACCAAACGTAGTACGAGGCCTTTTGTACATCGCGACGCAAACGTAGCGCCATTTTGTTTATGTTTTTTGTTTTTTTGTTTATTATTGTTTTGGAGAAGTCTCTGGGTTAAATGCAAATTGTTGCGGGCATCTGGAAGGCAAACAAAGTAAATGGTTTTAGTTAAAAAGCTTACAATTTAAATAGCATCTTAAAATGTTTATAACTTATGCAAATTTCGACCTAGACTTGTGAAAATTAAGTTTTTTGGATGCTTCTGAGCATGCACAGCTCGACTTTTCCTCAAATTTGAAGGTTAAATAACTTAACCGCTACTTAAGAGTCGGTACCAACACGCAAAACCGCTGTGAAGACCCCAGAACCTTATCTGCCCATAATTCCAGCAAGTTTCTACTTCAACAAACCGACTTGTCTTAAAAGCGGGAAGTACAGCTTATTTGTTTTGTGTGTACCTTCCCACCTTCCCCTTCTCGCTTAAGCCCTACTATATTATGCACTCTGTACCAGCAAAAGTGTATGCTCAGCATAAATTTTGATGCTTATCGTCATATCGATAAACGCTCATTCGATCTTCACCTATAAATAGGTTATTACAAATTGTCGGTATGGATTTTTTACAGTCTAAATAATACTTCTACAGGCCTACTTTTCCTAAAATCCGAGCGTTAAGTGCCTTTGTGGGACCTTGAGAGTCTGCACCTTACCCAATCTGCCAATCTGACCTAGGCTAATGAAAATGCACATTATGGAACCTGTATTATACTTTTATAAGTATAATTTTGTAAAATCAGCAGGCAGTGTACCTTTTCGGGGTCCTTACGGTTTAGAAGCTGCCCACAACTCCAACAAATATCGATCTAAGTTAATTTCTTATACTTCTACAGGCTTTCTTTTCCTAAAACAGGTACGTAAAGTACATTTTTGGGACCTTAAGAGAGTATATAATCCTAAATCTGCCTATGTCTCTAACAAATTTAGAACTAGGTTCTTTGGCACCTGTACTCTACTTATACAATTCGAGTCAGGTAGCTGGAACTCCCTATAACTCCAACAGATTTCGATCTATGTAACAACTCGGGTACGGCGCTCGCAGTGTGCGCCTTTACAAAAGTACTTAAAGCGCTCAGTGCTTCGCGTACTGTTGAAGCGTAAGGTTCTTCGCGGGTGTCGCTTCTTTTGTTCACACACACACACACACGAACGCACACATAATTTGCGTCCATGCGCTCAAGCACTCGCTCTCACTCTCCTACTCTCTCTCACTCGCGCGCTCAATGCTTACACCAAAAAAATGTGCGCGTTATCATGAAACTATGTATGTATGCAGCGCGAATGCTGTTCTCTTGCTTTTGTAAACACTTTCGTATGAAGAAACAACGGTATGAGCTTAAGTATTGATCAGAAATCCCAAAAGCATCAAAAATATCGCATTTCCAAATGCGTGTGTGCATCGTGCGGTTCTTCCCAGCTCAAAAAATTAACTTAATTTTATGATCAAAGAACAAGCTCAAGACGTTGATTGTGTTAAGTGTAAAACTCAACCTACATACACACATACATAAAAAACAAACCACAAACTAAATCGGCTTAGCCCACGCATTTCAATCCACGTCTAATGGCCTTTTGGAATTTAAATTGATCCAAACGGTAAGTCTAGGCGTTGAGTGTAACGGCAAATCTAGACCAGAAACTCAAATGCACTTCCAGTCTCCTCCTCCTCGTGTGTCATAATCTGGCATCGAGAAACTGGTGCCAAAACCACACGAAAATTTCAGCTCAAGCCACTTCAACGGTATTAACTTGTCTCTGCATTGCTGTGTGACTGTGTGTGAGTGTCTGTGTGTGTGTGTGTACCTGCTCAATAATGTTTATAATCGATGATCTTGTACAACTTGTTGTGCGGCACAGGCGGGCCACAGAAGAATCTTGTTTTTTTCCAGTCAACAACATTAATTTTTATTATTGTGTGCTTAAAAAATTTACATATGACACAAAAGCCACAGAAAAATTCAAACAACAACAACAAAAACCACTGCTAAACAAACGATATTATTAACCTCAAAAGATAAACATAAAAAAATATACAAATTTAAATAAACGCGCATTCAGATTTAAGAATTGTTGTGGAAGAAACACAAAACATTGCCATGGAAAGTAATAACAAATTGAGTTTTTTTTTCAAAATGCATTTCAGACTGTTTGTGTTGAGCGGTGAAAAGGGCCATTGCGTGCCCAAAGTTTTGCAAATGCGGTAAATTTGGGCTACCACTGATAGAATTCATAAAAAAAAGGTTTTTCTCACTAAAACGAGTTTTCCTGACTTGAAGATTTGTATTTTAAAATAACTTTAGAACTAACCGAGGTGATAGCAAAAGAAACAGATGGACAGCAAAGTGCTGAACCGAAATTATGACTACAAAAGTACAGGGTCTGCCTCAGATTTGTTTGTTGAGGTAAAGCGCCTACTTAAAAATATGTGAGTATATGTAGCACCCAAGTATTATTCTCATTCAAATGGGTTGCCTGATAGAAACAAGTTCTTTAAGTATTACTAAACCCTGGTCCAAAGCGGTTCCTCTGGAATATGTTTTTATTAACATTTGATGATCATGTGATGCAGAAGAGAGAGCAGATCTATAAGCCAATCAGTCTTGAAGTTCTTACAGATTTTCAGCCATTTTTAGCACTGAAATAACTTAATTATTTATAAGAAAAGCGATCACATGTTAAACCTCGTAACCTTGCATGTTTCTTAACTAGGTCCCGAAGCTCGTGTTGTATATACTGTTAGCTGTTTCAGCTTTATAGTTTTAAGACTGAAACTGGGTACAGCTAATACTCGAACATTGATATAAAATTGTTTGATTAGGTGAATACCAAATGGCATTGCATGTTGTAGACACTCAGTAACCTCATTCTGTTATGCACCGTCGCATCTACCCTATTGGAATCAAGCAGTTATTGTTGGACTTAGTCTCAGGCAAGTGTACTGTTATGGAGCTTACTTAAAATAGTGCTTAATGAAAATGGATACCCCGAAAATCGAATATTATTTACCAAAGTTATAGAATAAACAAAGGTTTACGTAAAACTGTTTATTTCTTTGACTTAGTGGCCGGTTTTAAGAGAATCTTGATCTTGATGTTGGTACCACTTATACTCAGACAAACTATAGAAATAACAGTCGTTATTCTATAATATCTATAATACTGTCTTGATGACAAAGCGTCTTAAAACTAACTCTCGCAATAAACTAAAATACAGTTGTTAATGTACGCCCGAAATTCCACAATAACCCTACCAGAACTGTTGATCGCAAGGTACAGCATCATCCTTAGAAAACTTTATGAAGTAAGCTTCGTAGTTAATGAATTTTCTTTCAAAACTTAACTCTGTTTTTGAATCATTTGTAATAACAATACAAATTTCGAGCAGGCGTTAATAACGTAGCCATTGCCTAAAATATAGAGATCCGATCCGGTCGCTTCTGGTATATAAGTAGCGTGTGGCTAAAAGAAGACTCTGTGGCAAGGCTCGTCAGCTAAACCAACTGAGAGACCTAAGTAAACTAGGAACGGACAGAAAAACGGAAAATATTATGATGTTTTTTGGTTGGAATGTGAGTTTTCGAACACTTTGGAAATTTATTTCCTCAAATATCTTTAAAATTCTTACAGAAGACTTACAGGTTTACATGTTGTTACATTTTTGTCAAGTCAGCCTTAAAAACTATTTTGATCCGGCATCGCCAAGGATATAGAAAGTCGATCGAGATGTCGTATAAAAATGATGTTAGGAGAACGATTGAAATTCCTAAATAAATAAGTTTAATTGGCAAGAGGCAAGCGATTCATGCCTTAATATACGTCAGAGAATTGAACCGAACCGTTTTTTGTTTGTGATTTTCGGTTCGGTTCAGCAATTCTGAAAGGAAGGCGGTTCGGCAGCAAAGCCCGGTTCGGTTCAGAACTGCCTAGCATCCGTGATCTAATAGCTGCCCTAGTTATGAAAGGTTTAATAATTGGAATGGGTTAATTTTCGCCATGAGTCTGAATTTTGTTACAATTTGACTGCTGGTCTTGGTTCTATTGTTTTGGGTCTTCTATTTACACAGCAGCTACACATACAGATCGGCCGTAGGGTCTTAAAATTCCGACAAATTCTAAACTATTGTTGGTTTATAGTTAAGCTTTCGAAAGTAAATGTATGCAGTGATCAAACTCTGTTCAATATATATCCCAAATCCGCAGAAATGGCTTTTCCGCTGTGTTGGCTTTTGGCACTGGCTTGAAACAGGAGATCAGCCAAGCATTAAATAAACAATTTGCCAGATCTTCTTTTTCCGTTTTTTGTTATGCTAATCACACCTGTTGGAACATACAGCTAAGTGCATACATACATACATACATACGTACATACGTGCCTACATGCGGACAAGTATGTGAAATGTGTTCTGTTTATTTTATTGGATTTTGTGTATATTTGGGTTTTTTGTTGTTGTTGTTCTTTGGTATTTTGTTGTTGGTAGTTGTTGCACACCCCGAAATGGGTTAAGCGCATTTGCGGCTGAGTGAAAGAGTGGGGAAGGGAGGAAGGAAGGGTATTGGGTACGCAGACACACACACACACACACACTCTTTGGGCACTTGCACTGTTTTTATTATTTTCTGATTTCCCATTTGTTTTGCTCTATTTTGGCCTGAACTCGATCAATGAACCGTTTACCGCTCTCACACACACAGGCAGGCAGGCACAGAAGTGGAGCGTTTAAATTTCTACAAAACTTATTTGATTAACGGTAATTGCAAAAAGAGAGTCATTAATGACTCTCTCTCTCTCTCTCTCTTCATTTCCAACACTCACACACACACACACACACACACCTTCTTTGCACCAGCAACCATAAAAAAAGTTAACAAAAATAGACAAATTCAGCCGTTTTTTTCTCGGTTTTTTTGAATTAAATGCGAACGCGTCGTCACGCGCGTCTCAACGCTTTGAACGCCAACAATCGACTAACTTGGCTGGCTGACTGCCTGCCAAACCAAACTGGTAGCGGGTTGCTCTTCCAATTCGAGCTCGAGTTTGTGCGACGAGCCGAGCCCGAACTTGTTTTTGTTGTGGTTGTTGTTGTTGGCTTGTAAGCCGCCGCAAAGAAAGTCAAGTCGCGCGTACGTACACTTGCACCCCGCACAGCTGCACAGTGGGTCCAGTTCGGGGTCGAATCGGAATCGGGATGGGAATTGTTCATAATTTCAATATTTCGAATTTTTCAAATTCTTCAAATTCCTGGGATTCCTATTATCATTTGGGGTTCGGTTTGGAAGGGTACAGGATTGAGTTATAATATGTATTGGCATTGGGAAGGGATTATATAAACTTGGATCGAGACACTAAGTTTCGAAACTTTTCTAAAGTTGGGATTTGAAATGAAAGTTTTCAAATTTACATTTAAACATAAGTATTTGAAGCTTTTCGTGTCTGAAAATTTCAAAAAAAGAGTACAGAACTCTTATCACGCTGAGTTTCTAACTGACTTTGCCTCACCGTGGCCGTTGTCTTGATTGTAAAGTCTTGTGCTGGAATGTGTTGAAATTAAAAGTTGTTGGGTTTTTGGGCGCAGCAGCGGCGGCGGCAGCATTATCGTCGGCCCTGGGCCAAGCAGTGGCTGAGGCCCGATGCATGTGCTGCTGCTTTTTTGTTGTTTTTTTTTTTTTTTAATATTTTTTTTTTTGGCTTAGACAGGTGTACGGAGGCGAGTGTGTGGCTGGTTGGTTGGTAGATTGGTCGGTTGGTTGGTTCACTGTGGTTATTGATATAGCATTGAGCACTTTTTGAAAAGCCGTCTTGCATTCTACCAGTTTTCCATCTACCACACTCACACACCTGTGAAAAACTTGGCATTTCAGATTTGCCATTGTGTTGTGTTGCGGTTGTTGTTGTTGTTGTTGCTATCCATTTTGGTCAACGAGTGAAATCTACCAAAGTAATTCTTATGATTTGCCAAAACGGAAATGATCAAATTTAGTCAAGGTGTCGATATTTCTATGGCACTGCATGCTGTGTGTGTGTGTGTGTGTACATGTGTCTTATTTCCTGGGTAAGAATTTTTTGGTAGAGAACCGGAGGTGGAAGTTGAACCGGTTTTATTTGGCAACTGGAGCAATTTATTATTTATTATTTCGATTTAGAAAATGATTTAACGAAAGAGTTGCGATAGGAGGCACAAAGAATACAGGAAAAAAGCTCTATTGTGACGCTACAGAATCAGAATAAGGGTATTCGCGACCCCCAGTTAGGTTTTAGAGTAATTAAATTGAGGAAAAATAACAAAAATCATTAAAAACAGTTCCACTCACATGTTTACCAGAAATTTTTGAAATTTCCCTGGTTCAACAACTCCACAGCTCAACTGGGGGATCGTGAATACCCTAAATGTTGTTTTGCCATGAAGCAATTGTGTAACATACTTTGCTTTTTTCAAAATCATATTTGAAATTGAAGATATAGAAAAGTTAAACAAACATACATAGATTTTTCAAAAGTTGGCGACCGTGACTGGGGCTCATTAAGAGACTGTGCCAACCAGTAGGCTCAAAAAAATGACCTACTACAAAGTTTTTAATGATCACATGCAAACCTGTAAGAAACCAATATTGTTCAAAAGATGGCGACCGTGACTCGAGTTGTGTTCATTTTGAATATGTGCCTGTCTTTAGAACATGGTTCGATAAAGCTCTCCAAAAATCGGTACAAAAATAGAAGAGTACGCTAGGAGAAAGGGGACCGTTGTGCTCTAAAACCAATACTGACATCCAATTAGGCAGAGGTACATGAAACGCTGGCTATAAATCGAGACTTAAATCATAACCTTAATCAAGATTTCTTAGAAACTCAACTTAACCTGCCTGATTCTCCAGCCTACTTCATCGACTAACGAGAGTAAACTAGATAAACTTATTTACACATCATTTTGTGACTTAAAAATTTGTGCAAACACCTAACCATTTGATTTGCACCGAATTTCCCAGCCTGATTGTTTAGTTTTCTGGTCTGTTTTAATACCTGACTTCCTCATCAACAATAAAACTGCTTCCTCAATCATTAAGCTCGAGGGGGGAACAGCAAAAATGAACCAAAGATTCTGTCCAAATTCCATACAAATTGCTTAACTTCTGCATGATGAAGCACAAAATGTGTACAAAACGAAACAAATTAAATGATGGCCCAAGCGTGACAATCTAACCAATTGATACACCCCGCATAGTTTTGGGCCATACATTTTGTTGTAATTTAATGACCTTGCTCAGTTTTTTGTTTTTTCGCGGAATGCAATTTCGGCACGTTTTTGACTTGAAGATTTCACCAGCTCTTGTGCTTTTTTTTTTTGTTGTTTCTTGACAAATCCCTGCTAACCCGCTGACATGGATGGAATTTCACTTTTCTTTGTCGATGGAAAACTAAATAAAAAAAATTACATATAAAGCGACATGATAATTTGCAATTAAATTCACTTGGGAACTGGTTAGTCGGTTGAGTATTTGGGAGAAATTCGTTAAAATGGCCAAGGCCAGGGAAGAAGAGCTGCCGCCGACCACGCCCCCCGGTTCGCGGTGGTGGCTTTCTTTCTTCTTTTTTTTTTTTTGGGTGCGACGTACTCGATGGACGTGGACTAAGCGTTTTTAATTGAATTGCATTGAGAAAAGAGTTGGCCGAGAAACGCGTTAAACCGCTTTTGATTTTTATACGTATCTATATATATATACATATATGTATATACATCGCGCATATGTGCTGGCTGCTGGCCGCCTGGGTAAAAGTGGGTAATCATCATTAGCGGAGGCAAAACCAATCAAGCCCCATCCCCATCCCCAGCCACATAGCTAGATTAGGCCCCAGAGAGTAGGAGAGAGTGTGTGTCTCATAAAAATTAAAACATTTCCAACTTGTCTAGTTATGTGTGTGGACACACTGCTCGGCCCACTCAAACTGATTTGGGAGCAGCAGCAAGTGAAATTGCGGCGACTCTCCCCCCGGCATTTCGTTTAAGCCGACAAAAAAGAAATTTGATCTATTTCATGTGATTAGCTCCATATAAATTACCTGCCAAAGAGGAGAAGACAACAAAGTCGTTGGCTTGGCGGCATATTGATTGAAGATCGGCTCAGAAATCCCATTGGGTGTGTCCAACAGCAAGAATATCTGAGCAAGAAATGTAGGTAGACGCTCAAAAATGGGTAAGAAAGTTGATCCAGCTCGACTGGGTTATACCCAGTAGATGACAGGGCTACTGCGAACGGTTGATTGATTTAGAAATTAAGAAAATATATGAAAATATATGAAATATATGTATATGAGTTCCGTCTTTTTCATATGGAGCAGTGGTCGGCAATGTGAGCAGAGAAATTGCCACTGGCACTGACCACTGGAACAGAATGAAAAACTGATCGACAGAAATGAGTTATGTCGCTGTGTTAATGTTTTGTCTCTTTTGTATAGAGCAGGGATCGGCAATGCGAGCAGAAAAATTGCCACCTACGCTACAAACTGAGACAGAACAGAAAACTATTCGACAGAAAGTAGCATTCTTGTTGTTTTCGATCGTTGATCCTCAAAAGGGTTTACAGTACAACTTCCCACAAAAAAGATACATATGGGGTACTCCCAATCATTGTCTTTAGTTTACCCCAAACGATGACAAACTGCCAATTGAAAATAACGATGCCACGTCTCACATGTTGTATCGCCTTCTTTCAAGCACAGAACCAAAATACCAACTGACATGACGCTGGCCATAAAGTTCACTTGGCACAAGTTTCCAAATTTCCTGGAAGCGAACCAAAAACTGAAAAAAAAAACACACAAATAAAGTTATGGGGTGTCTCATTGCCAAAGACACGCGTCCGCAAAAATTCTTGAAGCAAAACCGAAAAACATTTGAGAAGTTTAATAGTTGGTATAAAACTGAACCAAAAACAGACCCAAAGCTGATGATGAAGTTGGTGGAGGAACAGTGCCAAGTAATTATATCATTTAATTTAGTTTTTGTTTTTGGATAGTTAGTCGAAAGACCTGCATTGTAATTGCAAAGTTACGAAGCGTTAACACCGCGTAAAGATTGTCCAAATTGATTGGGTGGAACTGAAACTGGAACTGCAACTGGTAAAAGGGAATGAGGGAACTGGAGCTGCTTATGTAAAACAAAAACAAAAAAACAAAAACCCGACTTAAAACCAAATCTGAGTAAATGAACAGCGAAGGTCTTTGATTGATGTTTGGCTTATCAATCAATTTATCAATGATGCGTAGAGGCGTGGCTGTGGTGAGAGGCGTTTGGATTTGCATACGAAAACAGGAAAGTTAATTTATGTGTGAGAGAGGCGAAAATGCATGACGAATCGAAAATGTTTACTAGGAAATTTCACATTTATTGCGGGGTTGTTGAAAGTTACTGGAGAAGACATCAAACTTTATGATTGACTAATAATTATGTACAATTTGGTAACTGCATTTTTCATCGCTTTCGATTGTAATTCACAACCGGTGTAAGCTGTAACCGAACGTTGACAATCGCATACATTTTTGAATGTTTAAGTTTCTGGGCAAACTGCTAAACTGTTTTTTTTAAACCCATTTCTTTGCCATTTAAAACAATTGCAGGACAAAAACAAAAGCCATTGCCCCCACCACCCCCCCCCCCCATCCCCTTTTCACTGACTCCTGACACAACAATGAAAAGTGAAAATGTTTGTGTTTTTTCTCTTCATTTTTGTTGCTCTTGGGCTGTTTCTTGTGGCACGTTCGTTGTTGATTTTTCACATATTTCGGGGCAGACACTGCTAACGACGCGTCGCAGCGATCGCATGGAACAAAAATCAATGAAAGTCGCAGCAGCAGCAGTAGGCAATTTCGCATGTTCGCATAATCATGCCAAAAATGGCAAACAAAAAACCTATTGAACAAGGAGAAAGGCAGCCAAATTGTTCGAAAAAACAAAAAACAAAATACAGACTGAATCCGCAACGAGCTTAACACACTGGCCCAGCCTCCGACCGCCGGTTCACCTGTCTCCCTGGCACATTTCTGAAGGACGCCCCGAAAAGGTCAAAGCTGAAGATGAAACCAGTAAAATATGTGCAAAATTCAATTAACAATTAAACATTCAAATGCTTAACATGACAGGCAAACAACTTTCACCAGCAGCAGCCACTCTCATGTGCAGACCCCACACGGGCACCATGGAGACACCGACCGACATGGAGACCAATGGAAGAAGAGGAAAAATTTGAAACAAATAAAAAAAGTAGAAAAAAAATCAATCAGCAATGCCAGCCACATACTCGTGCAATGCAACCACTTGCTCCTCATGAAATTTCATTGAGAAATGCTGAAGGTTAAGTTGCAATTTGCAATTTGTCTTGGTGGCGAATGACAGGCACACATTGTTGTCGACCAGGCAGGCGGACGACATTGAGTGGAGCTGCCAACTTAATCCGTACTGAGTTGCATTGAAGAGTTTTCTAAGGGAAAAGTCAATTTGTTGAACATGAATGAGTGGAACTGCCAACTTAATCGGTACTGAAGAGTTTTCTTAGGGAAAATGTCAACTTGTTGAACATAAATGAGTGGAACTGCCAACTTGTTCAGTACTGAACCCAGTTCAAGAGTTTGCTCCAGAAAGTAGTGTTGAAAATCAATAAGCAGTGCTGCCAATTTGTTCTGTACAGAGCTAAACTGAAGAGTTTTGCCAAAGAAATAAGTTGATCAGGCTGCCAACTTGGTTAAAATCATTGAGTGGAACTGCCAACTTAATCAGTAATGAGCCTAGCTGTAGAGTTTGCTCAGAAAACAAGTAGACCAGGCTGTCAATTTGTTGAAAGTTATTCAGAAGAGCTGCCAACTTGTTTCAAACTGAGTCTTAGGAAAGTGTACACAAGGCCAACTTGTTGTAAGAAAGGGGGAAGAAAATTATTCAGAAGAGCTGCCAACTTGTTTCAAACTGAGTCTTGCTTAAGAATTTGTATACCAGGCTGCCCACTTGTTGTACGAAAATAGGAAGAAAATTATTCAGAAGAGCTGCTAGCTTGTTCGGTACTGAGTCTTACTTAAGATTTTGACCACAAGGCTGCCAACTTGTTGTAAGAAAAGAGATGGACCAGACCATTTAAACATTACTCATTCAAAGTAAGGAGTTTGCCATATAAGTTTGCTCAAAACTTGTTTAAAACGTTTGGGTGGAGCTGCCAACTTGTTAAAGTCCTAGAAATGAAACTCTTTAACCGAACATAGTTCCTTATACCGTTTTTCAACCTGCTTCAATTGATTTTCCAAATTCTAAGCTCAAGATTCTGCGAGTGTGTGTGTGTGTGTGTGTCTCTACAACTTGTTTAAGTTGTGCAACAAACTGTAAAACTGTTGAAAAGTCTTTTGTGTGTGTTTTTTTTTCTTTTTGCTATGGCCTCTGGCCGGCCATTTCCGCTAAGAACCACAACCAAACATACATAGCAGCGTATGTATGTAGTATGGTGCATACCCACCAACATCATCACCACCTGCTCGGGGAGCTGGCCAAGAGCCGAGTGTTGGAGAGGAGAGCAACTCATGCTTGGCATTTGGCTTCGCTGTTTAGTTTCTTGTGCTGCCCTCAATTGAAAGGCCAGTACTTGAAATGACTTCATTTGCACGACTTTTTGTTTGTTTGCGTCTATTGACTTACTCACAAATCAAGGTTAATAGTCTCGCCTTCCCCTCCCGCCTGTCCGCCTGTCCGCCCTTTCCCCAATCAATCAGTGTACAAAATATTTGTTCGTTGTCATGCACGCAATTTGCATAAAAACGCACACCGTCCCAGCTAGGGTAAGTGGGTGACTCTGTATGTAACTGGTCACGAGCCCACGCCCAATAATGAATGTGAACTTTTGGGACATTTTCCAGTAATGCTTAGCTAAAAGGGGGAAAGTTCTAAAAATAAATGCTTACAGAATATTTTAATTAGTTTTCTGAAACCGGCTTTGGGTTCTCTATCCCTGACATCATCATCAGCCGAGACCGAGACCGAGACCAAACCAATAATCATCATCATTATCGGCATCAATTTCTAAGCAAGCCACAAAATTAAATACATGTTTTTAATTTGCGGCCGCCTCAAGCGCATTCTTTTTGCCAAAAGTGTCTAAAGAATCAACCAAGAGAATCTTTGGTAAATCGTCTTAAGTTCTTTTTATTTTGAGGTTCTGACGGATGCGACCTATGGAAGCATGACAATAAGTACGAGGGTGGCCGGAAGGTTTTCGAATAGGTTTCCGAATAGAATTAGTTGTATAGAATGATTAAGCTATCATATCTAACTTATTTTTGTAGGTCCATAGAGTATTATAAGTTTGTGCAAAAGTATGTAACAGCCAGAAGGAAACATCTCTGACGCCATAAAGTATATATATTCTTGATCAGCATCAACAGCCGAGTCGATATAGCCATGTCCGTCCGTATGAATGCCCAGATCTCAGAGATGGTAAGAGATAGAGGTTTGACATGTATGTGACATATGTTTCTTATGTCTGCAGGCAGATTAAGTTTATTTTCAATTTTAGCCACGCCTCTTTCCGCCCCCGCAATTTGAATAAAAGGTGATATCTCCCACAGTTTTACAGATAGATAGTTCGTACTTTCTAGACATATTTAGTAATCAGGATTACTTATCGATCCGCCAAAGGAATGGTGAAGATCGGATGAACGATTGTCGAGCTATGATCAAAAGACTGTTCGCTGAGCTTATCATTTCGTTGGTACAGAGTATGTTTTAGTCGGGCCTGACCGACTTTCTTTCTTGTTTGTTTCAAAATCACATTATAAAATATCAATTTGATCTTAAAATGTTGATTAAAATATGATTTTGATAGCTTATTGATTGATATGAGAAAATAGAATAAATGTGTAGAAAAGATGGGTCTGAAAAATAGTGAGAAATGAATAGGATGGTTCAGCTTGGCGCTGTCCCATGTCAACCCCAATTGGTGTTCAGTTTACTGAAGGAACGTTGAAACAGTTCTTGTTTAAGCCAAGTTTTCCCAATACTTCAAGCTCCACCCTCTAATGGTTAACAGACTATTTCTATTTCTATTCCATTATTTCTTTTCCAAACCCATTTCACTTCTGTGTGTGTGTGTACTTCAGTCTGCGTCTGGCATTTGGTGTGTGGTATCATCTCCATTGTGAAGATGGGGGCCCGCTGGGCCCGCTATCTTTTGTGTCGGTGTCGCTCTGCTGTTGCCTCTTTTGTCAATTCATTGTCAACAAGTCAGTGAACTTGTGTGTGCCCAGCAGAAAAATTCATACAAGAAGCGACAGACGACAGACAGTCAGCCAGCCAGCCACCAAGTGGGGCATCTCATCATGAGCAGCATGGTGTGGCTTTTTCTTTTCAAAATAATTAACATAAATTAATAGGAAATGAGTAGAAAGAGCAACAGCAGCAGCTGCTGCTGGAGCTAAAAACAGTTACAAAAACATTAACGCGCAGAGCAGCAGGAAAAGCGTCAAGTTTGTGTCTTAAGTCTTTTGTTTTGCACTTGCATAAGCACCGAAAAATCTTGTGCCCCACAGACTCCACTCGAGTTATTTATGGGACGCCGGCTAATCAGCACCTGTCCACGCAAAATCAGGAAGCCAGCTAGCTGACTGGGAATTGCCCTGCTCAGTTGTTGATTGGGTTACGTGTCATGATGTAATCCCACCTCTAGCCCACCCTACCCTACCCCACATACCGAGCGGACAAACTAGTTTGCAAATGAAACCAAATTCAGAAACAAATATGTATGTATATATATATTTGTCCAGTTTGTGTCTTGGAATTTGCATCTGCTGGCGTGGAGGTGAAAGATGGAATTGATGGACTTTGCCTCTTGAATTAATTGATCACAATTTTCATTATTTATTATTGTTGATTATACAACAAATGTGCAAATAAATAAACAATAATTGATTTCTGTGTGCGACCACCGACTGCACTTTCACTTAATGGTTTTTTTCTGTTTATTATTGTTAAATAAATAGAAATTCATTGAGGTGGGATTTGTATTTTTCGCACTCTCCAACGAAAGTGTGAGTCATTTGTGTGGGAAGTGGCAAATTGGTTAACAAATTTTCGTTAAAAACTCCATGTTAAAGAAATCAGCTGGAGAGTAAGTCCTTTTCTTTGGTTCTCCACATACTTTTGATAGGCAAAGTAGCCTTTATAATGAATTCTGCTCACTGAGACAGCCATTAAATG
This sequence comes from Lordiphosa andalusiaca, assembly GCA_035044965.1. Classification (NCBI taxonomy): domain Eukaryota; kingdom Metazoa; phylum Arthropoda; class Insecta; order Diptera; family Drosophilidae; genus Lordiphosa; species Lordiphosa andalusiaca. Next base: position 127,826 of record JAWNNM010002635.1, read on the forward strand.
CAATATGTTAATGAGCAAACAACAAAACAACCAACTGACTCCGACTCCATCAAATGGCACATGAAAAATGTCATAACAAAACACAAACAAACAAAAAAAAAAATGTGCAATTGAAATGCCAGAGCAAATCGACAAATAGCATCATAAAACAAAACCAAACCCACGTTTTTGCACAAGCCAAAAGCAACAGCAACAAAAAGTTCAAAATAAATTCATACAAAAACAAACAACAATTATATTCTGGCAGCCGGCTGGCTGCGGTGACCCACAAAATTCAGAAAACCGAAAACAACTCTGCCAACTTTAGTTATTTCTTCTGTTTGCTGGATAATAATTGCGGCATTTTAAAGCCGCTTGCCTGGTTGGTGCATTGTTTCTGCTGGATTATGCAATTCAGCAGAGATCCGAGCTTCGGGCTCCGAGAGTGGCAAACATGGAAAAACAGTTATCTGTGAAATTGCATCGACGAAACGTGATGAACGTTACCCCAATACAGGTCGCCAGTAGAAGGGGGGCGGGTGGGCTGGTGGGCTGGTGCCTATCTAGCACAAACTCTTCCGACTTTGTGTGCGCTTTTGTGCCTAATTCTCATGTCATGGCAATGCCACTGAGTCTCAAAGTGGCAGTCGTGCCGCCGACGGAATCGAGGGAAGATGCACCGCGGCTGCACTTTTACCTTAACATTTCCCACACCCACACATGCAGTTGACACAGTCTCTCCATTCAGTCGGCCAGCGAGGGCGGTTAGTTAGTTGCACGCCAAACTAAGCTGGGCCAGGCCAACTTTGCGGGCAACTCTCGTATGGATAGCAGAATTTGTGTTAACAATAAAGTTGCGCCTTCTCGGGTAATTACATGGCTGGCAACAGCAACAACAGCAACTGCAACAAACAACCACAAAAATTCACAGTTGCAGTTTAATGCGCCTAATGAGCGGTTTGTTCTCCAACAGCAGCAACTACAATGCGAGCAACTAATTTTGCCTGTGCCACATTTTTTCTTTATTGTTGCTGTTGTTGCTGCCTTTTTTACATCACTTGTCTTGGGGGCAAGTTCGTTTCCTAAGTCTTTTGTTTGGTTTTTGGCGTGGGTAAAACTGATTTCAATGGACCACACCCCCCCAGCCAGCGACTCGCCCTCAGTGGGCAACTGTGTCAGCCGTAGAGAATTTTCGTCAACTGCACAATATTCGATTATGACATTGATTATGACACCTTTGGCGGGGGCGTGAAGTGAAATCCATTAATTGTCTGCGCAAAAAAAAAAAAAAAAAACCAAAAGTCACGCTTTCTTTGAAAAATTTCGGGTTTTCGGGTGTTTTTGGCCATACAAAAGGCAGTGAGAATACATAATCATCAAATTGACATTTGCACTAATTAAAAGTCAAGTGTAAAAGTGTACGCACACAAATTTTGTCAGGGGTGACCGAAATGTTGACGAAATGAAAGGGTGGGTGGGCCGCCACAAATTGATTTATAATTTCAATTGCCAGTCATAGCCAAAGCAACAGTATCAATATCAATTTCATACAAGTTGTCTCAAATCGATACCAGAGAATATCAAGAGAGAGAATGTCAAATTGATATTTTGAGTTTCAATTTGATTCCTAGTATATGTAGTTGAAAGGCAAAAGTATTCATTTATAGACCATGTGACCCATTTTCTCCATAATCAGTAATCAGTTTCTAAATGTGTGTGCAATTTGCAGAGAACTGAATTGCTACTTCAAATTTGATAAGAAAACATATTAAGTTGAGATAAGCTAATATTAAAATAATACCCAAAGATTGACAATTTAAATATGAAAATGATAGTTGCTGGTATCAAATTGATACCAAACGAGAAAACTAACTTCGTCTTTGCCATAGTTTTTATACCCTTGCAAGTGCTCGAATACATATTTTCAAATATAATCATTTTCTGTCCAATCGTTCGTATGGCAGCTATATGAAATAGTCAGCCGATTTGGACCAAAACTTGTAGAACTGGGTGAAAGCGTGTGATTCAAACAAATACATCATTTCGGCAGGCTAGCATTAAAAACAAAAAAGTTTTTCTAACTAAGACTGATTTTCAGACTTATCTTTTGTATGACAGCTATACCATATAGTTGTCCGATTTTCATCAAACTTGGCAATATAATAAAAAAGCATAGAAAACCTATGAATACAAAGTTTGAAAACGTTTCCATTAAAAAGAAAAAAGTTTTTCATACTAAAACTAGTTTTGCGACCGCTTGTTCCTATGGGAGCTATGAGATATAGTCATCTGATACGGTCGGTTCCGCTATAATGAAAGCGTGCAGCAAAATGAAGACTCTGTGCAAAATTTCAGCTCAATAGCTTCAAAGCTGAGAGACTGGTTGGCGTAGAAACCGACAGACGGACGTACAAAGCTCAATCGACTCAGCTCGTCACCCTGATGAAGCATGTATAGAGTTTATGGGGTCGGAAATGAATATTTCTAAGCGTTGCAAACTTCTGGGCAAAATTATAATACCCTTTGCAAGGGTATACAAATTAATTAGCCTTAGTATCAATTGCTACTCTACAGTCTAGGAGAAATCTCTGAACATGTTTAACAGTTGGCTCTGAAACCGCACATTTCTTGTTGTTTCTCTGTGCAATTCAATTACAGTTCAACTCGTGGTGCAGTAGGCGGTATGATAACTTATAGAGCTTTAAGCTCACTATAAATGTAGACTTAATGAACCATTTCTGAAATCCGATTAGTAAACAGCACACGGAAATCAGCTGGGACCATAAATAACACTTCAATAAACTGAAAATGTTATTGATTAGTGATCATTTACAGTTACAGAAGAGGTCATGGTAACGTTAGTGGTCGTTTCCACCAACAAGCGGCTCCAGCTCAAACGTATTAAGGTTTCACGGAAACTTACATTTGTCAAACTGCCAGCTAAGTAGATGTGGCATGTTCTCAAACGGGGAAACCATCCATTTATCTCTTTTCCCACCCTACTTAACAAAACGTCTAGTCAGTTTAGTTATACCCACCAGCTTCTAGAGTATAAAAACCACATTTAGTCTCTGTTATTTTTACTTCCACAACTTTGTCTGGCGACCTTCATGCAGTTGACGTCTTGTTGTTATTGCTTGACAAAAATATATATATATTAAACAACACCAGCAAGCAAGCAACACGCCCCCGTGAACCCTTCGAAAATGTAATTGAAAGGTTTCACCTTGAAATTGCATTCGAAACGGGAAATGATTTCGTTAAAGTTGATGATTTCTGTGAGTTTTTTTATATGTACATATTTTGTTTTTTCTTTTTTCTCATTTTGGAGGTTTTGGTTACTGTGGGAACTTTTCAAGGTGACGGCAACTGGTTCTATACATCATCATTTTAACTGTCAGGCGGCAAATGGCAAAGTTGAAATTGAAATTTCTTCTTCTTCTCCCGCTTGTTAACAAATTATTAATAACAAATAATGCTAATCATGTTTGGTTAAATACCTTAACAAATTCATGAATCATTCCCTTCATTACAAATTTGTGGCGGAAGTGGAAAATGTTTGATGGACAAACAATTATTATTTGCGCAAATGGCTTAAATGGAGCATTCACCGTTTGTAATCAGGTGTTCACTTATGTTTCGAACAACCAAGCCAGTGGGTCACACAGATAGATGATCGTGTAGTCTCAAAATGATTGGCCTTTCAGTTGGTTATACTTGAAAAGGTCACAATATGAAGAGACAAAGTAACGAACAACACTTGACAGAGCGAAGACAAAGTAAAGAGTGGGTCAGGTGGGGTGAGGCAAGCAAATCAGACCACAACAAATCGTGCAAGGTTTCATTTGGGAAAAAAAAAAACACTTGAAAGTTTTGGAACCAGGGTTAGAGGGGGGCCCATAAGTTGTTTGTTTGTAAAGTTAATAAGAAACAAGATTTGGCAGACTTTGCTTTGAGATTTCCCTGGATAGATTATTTAGAGGAATGAGTGTCGAGCTATGATCAATATTCCTAGTGTGCATACACTTTCGTTGGTAGAGACTTTCCTGCTGGTGTTCCTTCAATTACACATTTCCAACCATAAATCCCCTGCGCCCTCAGCTTACACAACGTTTCCTGCTCATTTAATATTTTCTTTCAATTGTCATGCCCAGGCAAACACATTTTCATAAGTATTTAATATGCATTTTACATAAATTGTGCCATTGTCATGTTTACCATTTGTCGCTTTCATTATTTTCTCATGGCTAAGCAAAATGCATTTGACAAATGCAACAAAAACAAAAGCTCCGCCTCTCAAAATGATGTACAAATATTTTGGGTGTTAATTTGTTGCCACAACAAAAGCGAAGTGGTAGAAAGCTAATGCTAATGAACCAACAACAGTAGAAATGTGCACTAAATGAATATAACAAAACAAAAAAAGGAAAAAAAAAATATAATGAAAAATGCACAAGCTGCGCATAACAATGCATTTTGCATTTGAATAGAAATCGAAAAATGAGAAGTAAAAATATTGTGAGGGGAAGGGAACGGCAAACACACACAAACACACACGGCTCTGCAAACATTTTTGGCGGACAACGTGGGGGCCATACCACTTTTAATTTTCCCCATTGAATAGCTGAACACGACTTCAAGTCCCATCGAATGATGCTGTGCAAGGGATCGTGGGTTTGATCCCGCCTCGGTCACCTTCGCCAACTATTGGCGCCAGCTGTGAAGTAACTTGGCATGAAAAACTACTGAAACTTTGATGCATCGTTTCTCTTGTACGACATTTAGAAGCCAGGGATGGCAACAGAAAATTATAAAAATTAAGTGAGAAAATCGGATTACTATATTATACGCATGCTGCTGCCCTCCCTTGCCTAATAGGCTATGATTATCCCCGCGCCACCTTGTGATCATTGATCATGCCAAATGGCATTTACGATGAGCTGTGATCATCAGGAAGCGCAAAAGCAAAAGTGTGACATAATAACCAAGCAACCAACAAGCCAGCCAGCCAGCCAGAGGGATGGGTGGGCCAGGGGAAGATACGCGGCTCGTCTGCGGTTGAATGCAGCGACTAATGCCACACAATTATGCCATTTGCAATGAGAGACTCAAGTCTCAAGTCTGTGTTCGATACCTGCTACTTGAGGATCGATGGCAAACACTTCCCCCTTTTGTTCAGTAAGAAGAAAAAACTGCACATGCACATCCATCCAAGCGCAGCAAACGCAGCCAAGAAAAACCTTAATTGCCGGCAACAAATGAAGTCAGGCAAAACCTCAGTCGCAGTCATCACCCAGTTCCAGTTGCCAGCCAGCCCCTGGGCTATCACATGACTCCATTGAAGCGTTGCGCATTTGGCTGCACAGCCAACCCCGCAGAAAAAAATATGTACAAAATATTTCTGACAAAAAAAAAAAAAAAAAAGGTGTCGAGGTACGAGTACTCCGCGTACCTACCAAGGCGTTGCCCATTGTCTTTTGTGGGTCTTCGATTTTAATGACGATGATGTAATGATCGTTTCTTGCCTTCGACTTTGACGTAATCAGCAAACTTGCTTAATTTGTATATTTGTGGACGGTGGACGGTGGACGGACGTCGGTCTTGGTTTCAGTTTCGGTCTCGGGCTTCCTTTTTAGCCATCAAACTGGAGAGTCATTAAAAAAAATAGCAAACAAAACCTTTCAGTTTTGGTTTTGGTTTTTTTTTTTTTGCATTTCATGGAGGGTTCATCTTGGTTTGCATCCAAAAACGTTTAAAAGTGAGCGTTAAAGCAAATACTTGTGTTGAAATTTGTAAGTAATCAAAGTTAACTTTGATGCAACCCCAAGAGAAATTGCTGGATGAAAAGCTTCCACCGGAGATTCGATGAATATCGCAACCAACATTTGGAATATCATTTTCACAAAAATCATCTTGATGAGTCGGTTTCGACCACTTTTGATGATTGAAAAGAAATACCCATCATGTGCGATTAAAAGAGACTCGAAAATGATTCATGAAAACGCTCATAATGTGAATTGATGAAGTGAGACTAAAATAAGACTCTCAAATGACTTGAAAATGATTCGAAACTGTGCAGAAGAACGGGTTAAAAACGACTCTTTATAAAGAGTCGCGGCCAGGGTACCATTTTCTCCCGGCAAACTTATCATTTATGAACAGAGCATTCGAAAAGGACTAATGTCTGATCAAAAATTTCATAAAATGAATAAAGCGAATATTGAGTATTGAGCAGAGAGTACTTAGTACTCGATCATCAAGTACTTTGTGACCCTCTCTGAACTTGAAAATGATTTGCCAACAATTAAGAAGTGCATTTTGAACTCCTTTTTGTTTCGTTTGCTGTTCGCTGTTCGCTTGCATTTGCATTTTTATCGCTTTGTCGTTAATTTGCATTTAATTTTCTTTGCTCCTCCGACAGGTCTCCCCTCCGGGTCCCCGGCGGGTCCGGCTCATAAATTGATTGCCTGGGCTACCGCGGCGGCTCTCGTTGCGGCTCTCGAACCGCCTCGAATCGATTTTGGCAGCGATTTTTGGCTTTGCTTTTGTTTTTGTATCTTTTGTTGTTGTTGTTGCTGGGAGAAAGGCAAAACGGCAAACCAGTAAACACATGCGCGCAATTCACTTTCTAATGATGAACAGCAAAACTCTGTTTCAAGCGCCTTCGGCCACACAAAATAGTAGAAAAATCCACCACAGAAAATTTATGTCCTGTCATTAATATTGCCTAGTTTATGTGGCAAATTAAAAATGCACACAATTTTTTGGGGAAAATTGAATTATATGAGCAATTAAGAATCCAATTGATTTTCGCTGCAAAACAGGTCTGAGGTTTGGGGTCTTTGTAGGTGTAGGGTCAACTGGTTGGCGACCGTCAAAAGCCGAGAAACCGAAAAACCCAAAAACAACAAAAACAACAAAAACAATGGAAAAATAATCATCATAATAATGCCAAGAGCCAAACAACCAAGATTAATGTCGCATGACAATCATGACGGAAATCTGAAACTGAAACCGACTTGGTATTGGACTCTCGGACTGGCGCTGGACGGCGGAAAGTGAAAAGTCGTTGCAAAATTGACAACACTTTCAATTGTCGCATGTCGGCGCGCAACTGACATTCGTACGTACAATCTGCCCATTTTTCTGCCCTGGCTGGAAATGAAAACAAAAGTGAAACAGTCGGGGCGCGGTCTGTGTGAAAATTGAAAGTGGTTGGCATTAAAATTTAATTAAGACACCAGGTTCACAGCATTAACTATACCTTTTTTTTTTGTGTTTTTTTTTTTGCTTTTCCACAGCTCTTCGCCCCGATTTGGTGGACAGTGGACACTGAAATGGAACCCATAAAGGTGGAAATTATTCAAGTTTAACTCAGTATGGTAAGTATAAGTGGTTCAGACAGCATTATCAAGCAGAAGAAACAATTGTGCTGTTAGCGCATAGGCACTGGGCGCCCCTCTGGCAGCAGACTTTGAGAAAAGTTGTACGCTCCATGCATCGCCGATCTAATAGAGCATATATGGGGGGTTCCAAGCCAAACAAAACATTTTTGGGAAAATTAAGAACCAAAAACGAAAGGTATATGCAATTTTTGCCAAATTTTTATGGATATTTTTTTTTTAGCTTAAATGACAAAAATGGCTAGAAAGTCCTAAGTTTTCAAGCAAAATGTTTAGAAATGATAAGGCTAAGTTTTTGGTTAATTTTTGAAGAAATCAAGTGTTTCTGCTTGGCATTGTCTTCTGTTGTCTGTTTTTGCTCTCCTGCTGCCTTGAAATTCCCAAGCAGTTATGGTGTGGCTGGCATGAAGAGACGGTCAAGAGGACTGCGGATGAGAAAACTGTGGTGGTACTTAAAGACCAGCCTCATTTTGAACAAGCTGCAGCTTCAGACGATATTTGGTGAGAAGAGGCATATTTCCACTTGATGTAGACCTGCTTAGTGTTAATATGTTGATTATGTTTAATTGGTCAATCAATTCTAAACAAAGTTCTATTCAACGTCAAAATTATCAATCAAAAACTTTGAGTTCAATTTCCGACTTTCTTCATTTTGGACACTGAAATTGGTTGTTTAAGCCGTTTTCATGAATTTTTGGCTCAACATGAAAACCATAATTTGTGGTGTTTGTTGGAGCTTCACACGCGCTTTAATTAAATCGACTGTCCGTCCGTCCGTCCGTCCGTCTGTCCAGCAGCTGTTCACCTGTTGCTGCTACCACCCCTCCCTCCTCCGTTTGTCTGTGCGTGAGCGTAAGTTTTTGGGATTCTTTTCACTTTTTTTCGTTGAGAGTGTGAAATTACAATAACAACAATGGCACCTGTGAGTAAGTGAGTGAGTGAGTGAGTGAGGGAGCGAGTGAGCGAGCGAGTGAGTGACTGACAGCCTCTTAAGCGGCTGGGGAAGACTGCAGCATTGTTCGATTTAACTTTCACTGATTGCCCGTTGACAATGCCGCCGCTGCAGGTGTGGGTCGACCGTGCACGAGCACTATGTGGGTCTCTCCGGCGCACACACACAAATGATTAGCAAGTACTACACTGATTCCCTCGGCCACCGCCTCCACCTACATCGCCTCATTAAAAGCAAAAATTCCACTTACTTTCTACAATATGGAAATATTTGCACATCTCTTCAAAAGAGCTTAGAAAGTTGACACCCAAAAGGTAAGAAACCGACCGCCCTGGCCAAGAATTGCATGGCCTCATTTCTGCAAACTTGGCTAATTAGTTTCATATTTTCGTAGGCCCGCAGATCGCAAAAAAAAAAGATAGATGCTGGTAATTTATTGAAGGTAAACGGAAGAGTGAGCGCCGCGATTTGTGAATGATTAATGCGTCCGAAAATTGTTTAATTAAATGTTTGCCACGGCAAAGTTTCTTGACCTTCGGCAAGTCTCTTCAAATTCATAACTCACGACTTTCGCGCGACAAATTTTCACCAATAACTCATCTAAATGGTAACGGAAAATCCAACAAAACATAACACAACCTAATATATGTAAAAAACAAGTATGTGGAAGCGCGGCTAGAGAGTAAGTCGACCACAATATACCCTGTGCTGGACCGAGTCATTATGCTGAGATTAAGTGAGTTACTTAAGTGTTTTGTGGTCTGAGTTTGCCAGGGATCGGAACTAAGAGTTATATAGTTTGGTATGTAAAGTATTTGAGTCGTACACTGAATGCAAAGGTATATAAAAAGGGACTTTCTTTTGGATTTTGGTTAAAACTTGAAAACGGCTGGTCCAAATTGGATACTGTCCAATTTAGGAATACATAAAAGTCGTAAAATTCTCCATAGGTGGTGGTGTAGGCGTATGTTTCCTTTTTTTTGGGTTGACTACGTGGCGCAGTAGGCGGTCACACCATTTAATAGCTCAGCATAATACAAAACAAATCAAAATCGGCTTGCAGTGCATGTCAATTCCTGTTCAAAGTGAAATATTTGCCACTTTACATCAATTATGTCCCATTTTCCGACATCCGCAATAGATTTTCACAAATTGAAGACATATTTTTAATATTTTGTTTGTCCATTTTAAGCTTATAAAATGAACCAAACGATGGCAAAATCTGAAAAATTACTCTGTTTTAACGGTCCAACGTTTTTTGTGCAGAAATAAATCAAAAACCAAAATTTCAATGAACAAGTGCTAGAACCAGTTGCGAATTGCAAAATCATCTTCAATCAAAAACTTGTTAAACAAGCTGACCGTCTGATTTATTTGACATTTCGCCACACTCACCGCCGAGTGCGAGAGAGAGGAGGGAGGCATCCTCAAGTAATAGCCACACAAATAATAATAGAAATTGCAGCAATCTGCAATACGCTGCAACGTCAACCGAAGCGAAGAAAGAAAAACTTCGACTGATGTTGGAAAAACTTGTTTTCCAGTCTGTCTCTCCGCTGCCTCAGCTCTCTTGCCCCTCCCCAAAGGAGAAATGTTGATAAAAATAAATAACGAAAACGAAAACTTCAAGCCCCAACTCCAAGTCCAAGATGAACTTGAGCGGGCAACAAGAATTTTCCAAGTTAAAGCAGAACTTGCAGCTAAACTTGATTTTGTGGCTTAGTTTGTGTTGCAGTTCTGCTGCTTCTGGTGCTGCACACAGCAGCATCAGCAGCATCAGCATCATCAGCAGCAGCATCATCAAGACACAGTTGTTGGTTATATTGGGTCGGGTCAGAAATTGTTCTTCACTGAGCTGCACAGTGTAAAGACAATCATTTCAACTTGTGTGTTGGAAGCAAAGTCGTAAACAGTACGAAACATTTTTCGAATGGTCACACTTATGCATAAAACCATCCGAAATATTTAAGCTTGGAATCGGAAAGGCATGGCAAATTTGAGATTTGCGGCTACACTCATAAAAAAAGCAGAAATTCCTACAAAATTTTCGAAAAAAAAAAAAATTTCGGGTTGTTCTTTCCAAGTTTCTGAAAAAAAAACAGTCCAAAATCGAAAAATGTTGATTTAAGTAAGAAAAAAAACCTTTTTTTAAGGCGAGTTTTTTGATAACTAGAAAAAAAGTTTTTTTCAGTGTTGCAAAATTCTTGTAGAGTTAAGTTTGAGGTTTGCTGTAGCGCCACTGCTTCGAGCGCATCACTGATGGCTCGAAAAATGGTGCCTAGAATCCCTCAGCGTATGCAACTCTTTCCAATAATTAAAAATATTCGATTTTTCTAGAATTTCGGTCTACATTTTTGTCAATACCAATACCATTTTTGATACGAAACACTTTTTCGGACTTTTGCTTAGTTGATTGACTCTAGCAATCGATTTCTTTCACTATTACCCAAACATTTCACTCTAAATGTAGTGATCAGCTGTGTTCTTACGAACTCACCTGTGATTCCAGTCGTTTCATTTGACGCTTCACCACACTGCAAGACTTTTCCGATAGTCAGCACTAATTTAAGGACGTTTTCCCACCGAACACTTCACATGGTCAAATAAAAAACAAAAAATTTTGATATAAAGAGGGATGTATAGATATTTTTTCAATAGCGGTAATCAACCAACTTCCACAAGCAACGCGCAGAAACTAACAACAAAAACAAGCAGCTCGGCAGCAGCGGTGCGATAGAAAGAGAGTAGAAACCGGTTCGTTTTGTTGTTTGGGTTGCAGAAAGCTGGGAGAGGCCTTCACTTCGATCGCAGTTGGGTGGAATTTGCACGCATATTTTTACATTAGTTGATGGAAATTATGGTTGCCTCTAAGTTTTTGGAGTTGATAACAGTCTTCAAGCCGCAAACATAACTGGGCCATAATTGAATAGTTTTGAAATGTTCTAATGTGCATGTCTAAGACATAATTCACATATTTGGGATTACTTTCTTTACCATTTCACTTGAATAACTGTTAAGCGTTTGTGATGTTGTTGGACAGCCTTAAAGTAGGCTTTGATTTGGCAATCATTTCGGTAGCTTTTGAGCTTTTGTGTTGCTAAACTTGACTCTTAATCTTTTTCTCTCTCAACATTTTACGATATTTGTTGCTTGTATCACGTAAACACGACGTTGGTTTGTGTCTCGACTAAAAGTAAGCCGCCGCTTTCGGCCCACAGATGGCCTACGATATGATGGCTAACAAGCAGACATTCGGCCTTACCCATAGTAGTCAGATACTGCATCATATTACTGTTCTATAATTTTAAAGACGTGCAAATGAACTGTTCATATTTTGAAACTAGCAAAAACAGAATTCACTTCCGCCAGTCATTTTTAACTTTCGCCATGAAAATAATAAAAGTTTTCTGTTCAATTTTTGGGCCAAAATGTTCGCGCGCTGCACGCACAAAAAGTTTCGACTCTCAGACGCATTACCCGCGGCTTAACGCAAAAACTATGAAATATCTACTACATGGAGGAGGTTTATGGAGCAGCGGCAGCAGCAGCCGCAGCCAGCTCCAAATTAATGCCGGAAGTGCTTTTCGCTTTTCGCATGCAAATGCCAAACTGTGGGAGGGGCATCCCTCCACCCTCCCCGCTCTGATAAACGAACTTGAACGTTTTTTGACAGTTGTGCGTATAAATCTTGAAATGTTTTAATTTGCTTGCGAATCGATTTAAGACCCAGCGCCCGAGACACACACAAAAAAAAAGAAGCAAAACAAAAAAAACAAAAAAAAAACCGGAGCAAAAATCATACCAAAAATGAAAAACGGAAAGCAACGTAGAGCAAATGGAAACGTAGCCGATGCGGCAACATCGTTGCGTATGATTTATGAATGACATTTCAGCTTTTGCCCCATACCCTTTCCCGCAAACGGGGTAAGACGAGTCAAATATACGTCCAAAATGGAGCTGGAGCAGCGAAATCGAAAAAACTTTATGCCCAAATATGACACAAATTCTGGCAAGAGAGCAAGCTTAGCTGTGTGGGGGTGATTTCTAAGGCTAATTGGTAAAATGCTCAGTAAGGTTTGCCATTGGACCAACAAATCAAAGTAAATGCTATTTTTTTGTTGTTGGAGAAGTTGACTTCAAACAATTCTAATCCACGGAGTCTCCCCCTACTGAGTTTACAACTCTCCCAGCTCTCTCCATGTTCTGCAAGCTCAATAATACTATTTTCTAATTTGTAGTAATTCGCCTTAAAACTTTTTTCTTCTTCTAAATTTAAAGAAAATGCCGGGTTTTTAGCAGGGACGCAAACCGGTTCTACGCCGAACCGAACCGCTGTTTCCACCTGATAAGCCGAAACCCAAAGCCGAACCATTTATCATTTCAATACCTTCGATATTATCAACTTGAAATTTTGAGTATTAAACATTATTCTTCTGGGTGCATCGGCTATGCGGCGACAATAACGTTCTTCATATAAAGAGCACATCAGGCGTCGACTTGTTTGGGTGTTACACTATTCCCCAGGACTCTCTCTCTCTCCCTCTTCTTCTCTCTCGCTCTCCCGCTCTGTTGTTTTTCCTTTTTGCCTCTTTGTGGAGCACCAGCGCGAATTAGCCAAAAGCCGTAGCCGATGCCCCAATCTCCATGAAGTGTTTACCTTTAAAGCGTTGCAAGCAAGCTCGCCATTTTTTTTTTTTTTTTTTTTTTTTTTGCCGTCTGTCTGCGGTGCTGCGGTCCAGGCAATTCCATATCATATTTTTTGCATTGACCCCAGCAGACCGAGAACTGAGAACTGGGACTCTGGCTCTGGCTCTGGCTGTGGCTCTTCTCGCCTGTTTTGCTCTTGGCGTTTATAGATTGAGTACTTTATCAAAAAAACGAGACATCAAAGCGTATATCATGTCAGCTGCAGACGCACTGGAGCGGTGCGGCGAGTGCTAGTGCTGGTGGTTGGGGGGTGGGTAGGGGCGGGGGGGTGGGTCAGGGAATGGATATGCATTTGCATGCAATGGGGTCTTGTGCCATAACTTAGCCAATGGGTCCCGGCCAGGGCGCCATTTTGTTTATCTTTGTCGCGGCCAGAAAGTTAAGCTCGCGCCGTTCCCCTCAAGCCCCCCTCCACACCCCTCTTGGTCGCTGTGTGGGCAGTCAAGTTTGGTGGTGCTGTTATCAAAAGTCTCAACATCTCATCGAACCCATGACTCAGAGGAGACGGAGGAGTGGGCACTGACTGACTGCTCCCATTGCCAGATTCTGATCAGGCGCTGATCATGGCACATTTGGTTTTGTCATGAATGGGACGCGATTGTTTGCCGGTGGTTGTGGGAACGCACCGTTTGCATTGCCTGCGAGGGCTTGATTAATGATGGCTTTGCGCCTGGGGAGCGTGCACTGTGCCCTGTGTTTTTTTGCCTGGTGTTGGTGGGCGTCGAATCAGAGTGCAATCATCGGCTGTGAGTGCAAGTGGGTGGGTGTAATGGGGAGACAACACTTCTATGTTTGATTTCAAAATTGCACAACTGTCATATAGAAATGTGCACATGCTCGCCCGCTCACCGGAGGAGGTCGTCAACACGTTGGAGGGTTTGCCAATGTAAATACGAAGTCAATGTCTTGATTTGAAGTTTCGAATTAATCCTTAAGCTTGGGTCTTTATAGGCATGTACCATGTAAGTAGGGTTCGCCGCTCACGTTAGCCAGCACTTTTGAATACTTATCTCCTTCGATCTTTGGTTTTTGTTAGGTATTGAATAAGTTTCTACACCTTATTTCGAAAACTCTGCGCTTGAATATATAAAAAGGGTTCGCTGCTCACGTTAGCCAGCACTTTTGAATAGCCATGTTGTTAGATCTTTGGTCTTTGTTATGTATTGAATTAGTTTTGTCACCTTATATCAAAAACTCCGAGTCTGACCCCAAATAAAGGATTCGCCGCTCACGTTAGCCAGCAGTTTCGAATACTTATCTCCTTCGATCTTAAGTTTTTGCTATGTATTGAATTAGTTTATCCACCTTAATTCAAAAACCCCAAGTCTGACCCCATAAAAAGTGTTCGTCGCTCACGTTAGCCAGCAGTTTTGAATACTTATCTTCTTCGTTTTTTAGTTTCTGTTATGAATTGAGTTAGTTTTTCCACCTTATTTCAAAAACTCCGAGTCTTTGCATAAAAAAGAGCTCGCCGCTCACGTTGGCCAGCAGTTTTGAGCACATATCTCCCTCAATCTTGAGTTTTTGATTATCTATTGAATAAATTGTCCAGTTTATTTCATCCGCTTGTGGCATTGCATCAAATATCCAATTCCATAAGCTGCGATATAAATTGCTCTATGCAAATTTCGTTTCATTCGCATCAAACGGAAACGGAAAGCCTAGACAGCCGCAGACAAATGAACAAGTGGACAGCCGGTCAGATGAATGGACATATGCAGAATCACATCAGCGAGTCAGTCAGCCAATTAATATTTTGTTAATTTTTTTTCGCTTCATTTTTTATTTTTAGTTCGCTGATCGGAGGAGGGGCGAACCGGACTTGGCTCGTGTTATGGTCAGCATTTCCAGCTGTGGACGGCGACGGCGAGAGGGAAAGAGAGAGAGAGAGAGAGAGAGATGCAGAGAGAGAGAGAGAGAGAGACTAAGCAAACGTCAAAACTTTTAAAATTTCAATTTCCGGTCTGCAACTCCAACCAACTCCCAGCCAACTTCAACTCGATTCCATTCACAAAAACGTAAAAATATATATAACAAAAAACAAAAAAAAACAAAATAAGCGCGCACAAAAAAGGGATCGGGACTGGGATCGCCAGAAGAACGACCGCAAGTGCAGGGGGAACCTTTGGAGAAATTAATTTTATTTTGATATTTGCGCAACAAATTCGCCTGCGAAATTATCACAACAAGTTATATTTCAACGGCAACAACGAACAAAAACGCATCAAATTTATCAAAAGCGACAGGCGCATAAAATGGCAAAGGAACGAGGAGCGAGGACACAGATAACCTGGCTATTTGCATTCTGTAAGGAATTAATCACAGGACGAAGCTGTATGATTTGTGATTTCCTGGACTTGAGCGGGTGAGTTACTCAAATTGTTTTGAATTATTTTATTCGTTTTTCTAAGTATTATTTGAAAGTAGAATAAGAAGTGGTTATGCATATACAAACCCGATTGAATCGGCTGACAAATGGTAAGCAATTTGTTAGTTTCTACAAAATTGAACTCAATATGCGAAAGCTTGAGGTTCGAGGTTTGTGGTTGAGGTTTTACCCTTTCTCAATAGAATTCCTTTATATTTGATCAACCCTTTTCAACTTAGACCTGGGACGATAATCGTTTAAGCAAATCGAAAACTCCTATAGTATAGTATTAAAAACTGCACACAGTTTAGGAATGCCTTCTCCGATAATTGCAAACTCTATCAAATGAAATAAACCAATGATGACTCCTTCCTGTTCAGCTATTTCTATGATGTTTTCCATTTTAATTTAAACACATGCACGCGTAGTACATGCCCAACATATCTATCTATATGTGCACATTTATATTTGTCTCTCTATTTTTTTGTTGTTGTTGTTGTTTTATTACAATATTCCATGCAGGAAAAACTTATTTTAATTTTCAATAAAAATGCAAATATTTTATTTATAATTTTTGTGCAGTTTTTTCCATCCACATCATCATCATTTCCATTCAATATACAACACAATGTTTGTATGTACGTTTGTATGCTGTATGCATACATACGCACTAATAAAATAGAATATATATATGTATGTATGTATGTATGTATGTAAGTGCTTTGCTGCTCATCAACCCAGTCAACATTTTGTGAACCAATGCGATTTTTGCCTATTTCCATGGAATTTGTAAGCAAAATGTTGATTGGGTTTCCACGGTGTGTGTGTGTGTGATGGGGGCTGGGGAGCTGGGGGGGGGACTGTGATGCGGCGACAATTTGGCGGTGCAAAGTGACAAGCCGTCAAAATGACAAACTGACGAAACAGAAGCATTGACTGCAGACTTGTTTAACATATTTTTTTATGGGCCAACAAAATTAGGAGAGCATAGAAACGGGGTATATGGGCACTTTGGTATATTTAGCACAAATTGAAAAGGGTTTTCATATCTTCTGATGATTGGAACCGTCCCATTGGCGGCGGGGGGAGTATAACCATTAAAACAGGGCAAAAAATAGCCCCGGCTTCACCGAAGTTAGCATACCCTTTCAGTTCGTCTGATTTCGAATCGATTTGGTTCATCTGTAGGGTGTTTAAGCCGTCCATTTGAGACTGCCTCATATTTCTCATATGATATTTTTGGTTTATTTATTTATGTATTTTTGTGCGTTTTCTGCTGATTGGTTTGGTTTGTGCGGGGGGTGGGGTGAGTGTTTTTTTTTTCTCCTTTTTTTTTTTTTTTATTTATATTCAGCACACTAAACTGTCAACTGCAGCTTAGGTACGCTTTCAGGCCCGTTTTCTGCCTTGCAGGATATTATCAAAATGCAATTTTCAATTAAATCCACAAACGAATCCAAATAAAAATTACCATTTTCCGAATTTCGCGATTTAATCGAAATTTGCATTTCCATTTCATTCTCAAACAAATTGCCCACCATAAGTCAGCGGAATTGAGCAACAACATCTCATCAGGTAGAAAGGCCAGCGGCAGATGACTTAAGCCCTTTGAGTCTCGCACCCCGCGGGGCGGCACTTAAATGAAAGTGAAGTGTGATTTAAGATAGCGGGACCCGGGACCCGGGACTCGGGACACGGGACAAATGATGATGATGAGCCGCACGCGCAGAAAACCCCGTGTCCCTCCGCCTTTGTATGCAAATCGCCCCGTTGACACTTGTGCCGCAGTTACACTTCTTACAGGTACAAAGTGCAATCGGACTAGGCCGAGACCGGGGCAGCTGTGTGTGTGTGTGTGTGTGTCTTACACTAAGCTGTCGGCTTTTGCCATTAAATCCAATCCTCCTACTGCGCCTTCAACCGCTACTCTTTGTCGTTTTGCGGAACCTCAGCGCATGTGTTTCGTTTCATTTTCGCACCTACTTAGGGGTCATTGAAATATGGAGAGGATTGCAAAGAGAGGAAGAAAGCCAAATGTATTGAATTTTAATTTTCGGTGACACTGATTCTGATTTCCTCATCATGTACATCAGCTTTGTGCCTGAGTTAACTATGAAAGCAGAAGTCTTTAAGGCGGATTCTTCGCTTTTATGGTCTGTACAGATCTAACAACTTATTTAAATGTGAATCGACATTGATTCTCCTTCCAAACAGCTTAAGTCACGGTCGCCAGCTTTTGAAAAGTGAAGTTTAGGACTAAACTTTGCAATCGCTTGACTTCTAAAGTACCCGGAAACGAGAATTTAGGGCCCTGAACCACTTTTGCTGTGAACCAATATAGTTTCTCACCTAAAACAGCTAAAGTCACGGTCGCCAGCTTTTGAAAAATTAAGTTTTGGACTAAACTTTGCAATCGCTTGACTTCTGAAGCACCCGAAATCGTAATCCGGAAATCCCGGTACCACTTTTGCTGTGAACCGATATCGTTGCTCATCCCAAATCCCCTAAGTCACGGTCGCCAACTTTAAAAAAATGTAGATTTCAACTGTACTTTTCCTGAGCATAACTTCTAGTCGAAGGGTTAACCAAAGCTTTTAGCTTTTAAGTTCCAAACAGTAACAGAAATTGTAGTTTAACCTAAAGTTGGTACTTATTAATGCCACCCATGTCATCTCAAATGCCAACTCTCTCTTTATGAAAGCAGTCCATGGCAAAGTCCACTGATGATTAGTTGATTTAAATCAGAAGTTTCTTAATACAGTTGCAACTTCCATATGTTTTGTGGATAATTCTGTTAATGCTGTTATCAACATCAGCGGGCTTCTGCCCAGTGCCGAGTGCCAAGTGCCTGGTGCCTGGTGCTCTGTACTCAAGTTATTTGCGGCACGCATCAACGCACTTGAGAGCCCAGACGAAGAGGTTGCTGGAGCCGCAGCCGTGTCGGTGTCGTGTGTCAAGTGCCGACGCCATCTGGTTGGGGAGCTGTGAGGACCTCTGGTTCTGTTTTGCTGCTGTCTCCTGGCCATGGTAACAGGTCACCGCCCATTAGGAGAGTGGGGGGAGGGGGAGGCGGTTGACCATGGCAACTCTCACGCACACGAGCGCGAAATAATCAACATAAAGTGGAAGGAGGCTGTGGAAAATCTTATTTCACGCCGTAAACCGCAAGGGAACGTGCCAAACACCGCAGGCAATGAATGAGACGAGATGGCGATGGGCAGAAAAATTGCCAGAGAGGACGACGAAACATGGTGACATTGTAATAATTATGCCAAAGATTATCCTTAGACCCTGACACACGCAGCGAGAGAGAGAGAGAGAGAGGGAGGGCGAGCGAAAGAGAAAGAGGGAGAACGAGAGGGCGAGAGGGCGAGGGAGGCGGCGACTGTTTTGCCACAGGATATGAGCTGGGCAGGACAAGACATTGACGACATTGTGAGCCGCGAGCAAGCGCGTTAAGTAGATGAGCTTCAATTTGTATGCCTCAGACCCTGTTTCCCCACGTCCACGCCTTCCTTCTGCCTGCTGTCGGATATCCTGTAACCAGATTTGCTCTATGTGATTAAGTAAGTCATTGCGCTGCTGCCCCCCCCCTCGCCCGTCCTTGTCACGCTATTAAGTTGTTGTTCTGCTGTTGGTCCTGACGCCAACGACGCTGCTGAGGATGAGAATGATTAACCAAATTTCGGCATGGGCCGAGCTAATTAGAGAAATGTTAAAGGTCCTCGCTTCTTTATTACTTTTAAGTGTAGTTGGAGCCGCAAACTACAATTGCCAAGGTGTCCATTCCTCAGCGGCTGGCGTCGATTGCTCGCCGGGCAGGCTGGTCCTCGAACCGGTTTGGTTCAAACCCGATTTGCAGCCCTGCGATGCATATTGATTCCTGTCAGACACATTTTGACGTTTGTCTAGTCCAGGCTCACTTATTTCTGCCGTTTCTGTTTTCGGCCTGGCAACTTAATTACAGCCAACTGGCAAGTGGCAATGGCAGTGGCAAGTAACAGTGGCAGTGGCAGTGGCAGTGGCAGTGGCCTTGCTGCTGGCCAAACGCCTCGCAACTCGTCTCGGTGGCTCGTCGTGCGCCACCGATTAGATGTGGCCAAAAGATAGGGGCACGTTTATTAGATTCCATTAACTGATTGCCATGCACACACACACACACACACACACTCGCGCGCACACATATGCATATATATGGCAGCTCACGCCCCGTTCTGCAACTGGTGACGCCCACTCGGCTGGCACGATAACCGGACTAAACGAAATCTATTCAATTAATATGCAAAAGTCATAAATCGCATAAAATATTGCATTTTAAATGGTGTCAATAAATTCTTTTGTTGCCTTGGCAAATGCAGTTGATCGATGGGCAATCGGTTCCAAGTGTGTGTGGCCCCCAGAAGGCGAACCAGGCACCAACTCCAACTCAAACACCTCCTGTACACATTTAGAACATTTCGTTGTCACCGGCTGCCGGCTGTTAATTGGGCTTTCTTCGGGCATTCCGAAAGGAAATGGGAAATTCAATTTCAAAAAAGTCAAATATTGAAATTAAGTTTTTTTGGGCGCATTTTCTATTGTTTTTTGATGAGTTTTTCCGCTTGATTTTCCTGCTGCTCATTTGTCACATGGACAACAGCCAAGAGAAAATTTCCATTTTTCGCCGCTGTCGTTTGAAGTGTCAGTTCAGTTTCGTGTCCGTGTCAGTCAAGTCGACGCCGCCAACAGTTTTTCCGTTCTTCCGTATTTCCCGTATGTTTTTTTTTCCGTTAGGGGGGAGGGGTGGGGATGGGGTGGAGGAGGGGCATTGGGATTGCGATCTAAAGCAAACACGGCACAACCAACAGGCAAACAAACAAACAAAACAGGCCAAAACTATGGCCGACACTCCAACTAACTAACTAACCAACTGTCTCCTGTCTTCTGTCACCCGCCGCCAACTCATCCACCTTGTTGTCTTCTGTCTGTCTGCCATTTGTTTTGTGTGGGGGAGGGAGGGGGGGGCTGTCCATCTTTTTGTCACGAGTGCACAGAGAGTCAGAGTTTGGCAGCGCCACGCCCACAATGTAGCGAAATTAGTTTCAGCTGTGAACTATCTGGGGATTGAGTTTTCTGTATCCTGTTTTTTTTTTGGTTTTGAATTCAAAATTTATAGAAAATTCTAAAGGAATTTCAAGAATTTGTAATACACAGAAGAAAAAATTCCATTTGGGAAGGATATGTCATAAATATCCCTTTAATCATCGAGCGGAGCTGCCAAATCATTCAAAGCATGATCCTTGTTCATATCCTTTGCATGATTTTCAGCTGCGTTGGATGACTAAAAGCATATTTAAGACATATCCTTGCCAAATGGATACGGGAAATCATCCAGTAGATATTTTTTCCATATCCTTTTTCCTATAATTTTTCCCAGAAGTTTGCAACGCATAGAAATATTCATTTCCGACCGCATAAGCTATATATATTCTTGATCAGGGTGACGAGCTGAGTCGATTGAGCTTGGAACGTCTGTCTGTCCGTCCGTCCGTCTGTCCGTGCGTCCGTCCGTCTGTCCGTCCATCCGTCCGTCAGGGTGACGAGCTGAGTCGATTGAGCTTGGTCCGTCTGTCTGTCCGTCTGTCCGTCCGTCCGTCTGTCCGTCTGTCCGTCCGTCTGTCCGTCCGTCCATCCCTCCGTCCGTCCGTCCGTCTGTCCGTCTGTCCGTCTGCTTCTACGTGAACTAGTCTCTCAGTTTTAAAGCCATCGAACTGAAATTTTGCACAGAGTCTTTGTTTCGCTACAGACTACTAATATGTTGGAACCGACCGGATCGGAGGACTATATCACATAGCTCCCATAGGAACAGTCGGTCGGAAAACTAGTTTTAGTGAGAAAAACTTTTTTCTTTTCAATGGAAACGTATCCAAACTTTGTAATCGTAGGTTTTCTATGTTTTTTTATAATTCTACCAAGTTTTATTAAAATCGGACAACTGTATGGTATAGCTGCCATACAAAAGATAGGTCTGAAAAACATTCTTAGTTAGAAAAACTTGTTTGTTTTTAATGGTAGCATCGTGCAATTTTGTATTTGTTTGTTTCGCATGCTTTCACATGATTTTACAAATTTTTGGCCAAATCGGATGACTATATCATATAGCTCCCATACGAACGATCGGTCGGAAAATGGGAAAAAGAGTATTTTTTGAAGCGAGTATAAAAACTTCAGCACAAACGAAGTTAGCTTAGCATTCTCGTTTTATTTCTCTGTGTTTTGTATCTTCTAAATAGCTCCTGTGTCAGATATACTCAGATTTTGTTCTGGATTTTGCTCTGTTTATGTGACAGATAGCTCTATGTAGAAGATTAGAAAACGGCCCCTAATGGAGTTGGGAACATTTCTTTGGCCGTATACCTGGGACAGATCATCAGCATTTGCCTTTCTTCGTAAAAGAGCGTAGGACAAAATGGTTTAACTTCTACTTATCCTCTTTAGATGCTACACTGCTGTAAGCGAAAGAGTTACAGTTCATGAGTTTGGATGAGTCCCTTGTCAAATGAAAGATTTGACGAACCGAACCCTTTTTCGTAGCGGTTTTCGTTACGGTTCAGCATTTCAAAAGAAAGGCGGTTCGGTTCGTTTCAGAACCGGTCTGCATCCCTGTAAATTACTTCAGTTTTTAAGGCTTCATTAACTTCAAATTAGCTTGTATGAAAAAGTACGCAAAATAGAACATTATCTTTCAAAATCAGCACTAATTTAACTGTAACTGCAAAATATGCCAGAAATGACGAATGCACATACCATGGATGGTTATGGATCTGGTTGTGTTTCATAAATAATTGTAATATTTTTTTTTTCTTATGTAGATAATGCGCAATTTTTCTGTATGTAAGCATGTACCTTGTACACATAAATACATTTATTATATATATATATATCCTTTTTTGTTGCTGCTGTTGTTGTTGTTGTTGTTGCTGTATTTTTTTTATGCGGCCCGTGTTGATGGGCAAAAGTGTATTTTGTCATTATTGCCATAAATAAATATTTGAATTAACGAGAACTGGCGACAATGGCAACTCGTTGATGGTGACGACAACAGTGGCAGCAACAAACAGCAGCAACAGCAACAATAATAATAATAATAATAAAAAAATACATTGAAAACCAAAAAAAAAAAAAAAAAAACACACACACACACACACACATATTTATGCACATGTTACATGTTTTTGCCATGTTGTGTGCTTTGCCCAGCAATTGGAGCAAAATGAACGGGGTATAATGTTATCAAATGTCAGTCGCCACATTCCAAGTTTGTCGACTTAGAAAACATGGAAACTACTGTTATTCTTTGCGTATACTAATACTTTGATGACACAAGGTAAAAACTTTCTCCTTAAAACTGTTTCCCCAAACGAATTTCCGAAAGTTATATCCAAATATTTGACATACTTTGCTTACAAACCGAGTGAATAAGATGCATGCAGTTCTACTAAACCAAGATAGTCCCCATACCCAGGGCTCATTTAGCATAGAAGGAAGCATTTCCGACCGCATAAAGTATATATATTCTTGATCAGCAGACTAGCTGAGTCCATATAGCCATGTCCGTCCGTCTGTCCTGCTGTTTCTATGCCATCTCCTCCGCCAGTTTTAAAGCTATTGGGACCAAACTTTCCACAAAGTCTTCTGGTACAAATACGCTGCACATTTATCGGAACCAGCTGGATCGGATGACTATAACATATAGTTGCCATAGGAACGATCGGTCGAAAAACTGGTTCTAGTGAGAAAAACTTTTTTGTTTTTAATGCAAACGTCTCCAAACGCTGTATTTACTAGTTTTTAATGCTTCTTCATAATTCTGCCAAATTTTGTTGAAATCGGAAATCTATATAGTATAGCTGCCATAGAAAAGTAAGGTTAGAAAAATAGTCTTGGTAGGAAAAACTAGTTTCTTTTCAATGTAAGCCTCTTCAAAATTGGCATATATTTATTTTATAAGCTTTCATACAATTCTATAAAGTTTTGTCAAAATCGTATGACTATAGGTTATGGCTGCCATATGAATGATCGGTCGAAAAACTAGTTCTAGTGGGAAAAACTTTTTTTGTTTTTAATGCAAACGTCTCCCAACTCTGTATTATTTAGTTTTCAAGGCTTTTTCATAATTCTGCCAAATTTGGTCGAAATCGAACATCTATATAGTATAGCTGCCATAGAAAAGTAAGGTTAGAAAAATAGTCTTGGTAGGAAAAACTCGTTTCTTTTCAATGTAAACCTCTTTAAAATTGGCATATATTTAATTTATAAGCTTTCACACAATTCTTTAAAGTTTTGTCGAAATCGAATGACTATAGCATATAGCTGCCATATGAATGATCGGTCGAAAAACTAGTTCTAGTGGGAAAAACTTTTTTGTTATTAATGCAAACGTCTCCAAACGCTGTATTAACTAGTTTTCAATGCTTCTTCATAATTCTGCCAAGTTTGGTCGAAACCGGACATCTATATAGTATAGCTGCCATAGAAAAGTAAGGTTAGAAAAATAGTCTTGGTAGGAAAAACTCGTTTCTTTTCAATGTAAGCCTCTTCAAAATTGGCATATATTTATTTTATAAGCTTTCACACAATTCTATAAAGTTTTGTCGAAATCGTATGAATATAGGTTATGGCTGCCATATGAATGATCGGTCGAAAAACTAGTTCTAGTGAGAAAAACTTTTTTGTTATTAATGCAAACGTCTCCAAACGCTGTATTTACTAGTTTTTAATGCTTCTTCATAATTCTGCCAAATTTTGTTGAAATCGGAAATCTATATAGTATAGCTGCCATAGAAAAGTAAGGTTAGAAAAATAGTCTTGGTAGGAAAAACTCGTTTCTTTTCAATGTAAGCCTCTTCAAAATTGGCATATATTTATTTTATAAGCTTTCACACAATTCTTTAAAGTTTTGTCGAAATCGAATGACTATAGCATATAGCTGCCGTTTGAATGATCGGTCGAGAAACTAGTTTTAGTGAGAAAAACGTTTTTGTTTTAAAAGAAAACGCCTCCATACTTTGTTTTACTTAGTTTACTATGCTTTTCCATGATTACACTAAGTTTAGTCGAAATCGGACATCTATATAGTATAGCTCTCATACAAAAGTAGAGTCAGAAAAGTAGTCTTATTGGGAAAAGCTTGTTTGCTCACAACAGTATAAAGTATATCGCTCACTTACTTCAACACACTGTCTCTACCCAACACACGATTTTGCGAGTTAGTGATGCCGAAACATTCACTATTTTGTAGAGAGCTTCCCCCAGAGGGTATCACTTAGCTGACTGCGCCAATTACTCCGCACTTTTCTCATTTGGCATTATTTTTGTTGTATTTTTTTAATGTTGCTCTTTGCTTTTTACCATTTACAATAATAATAATAATAATAATAATAAGAATAATTTTCCGCAGCGCCTGTTTCAGTAAATATTTGAATTTTTAAGGCATCTGCCCATCAAATTTATTCACGCTTTTCGTTGTTGCTGTTGCATTTTTTTTTATCCAGGGTAAACATGGCAGACAGTTTTATTGACATATTTTGTGTGGCCGTTTGATTTTTAATTTTCTTGCTGATTATAAACTAAAAGGGGAGGGGGGAAAGCGGAGTGGTGGTCACTTGCGAACGAAATCTGCCCGTCAGTCAGTGAGTCCGGCAGTTAGCATATGGTATCGGGCATGCACTGGATTGGGTTGTGGGGGGGGGGGCTTTGGGGGCATATGGAACATGTTGAATATGTAAATGCGGCAACTGCATATATACAGAAATGCGTATGTATGTGTATACGCGGGGGATTAAATTGTAATTACTTTATTACTTAATAACAAAACCATTCAGGCTGCTAAAGTTATTAAGTATTTTGTTTATTATAATATTTTGGTAAAAGTTAAGTTGATTGCAATATGAATTTAAATATTATAATTGTGAGAGATTTGGTTGCTTTGTTTTTTTTTTTTTGCACTAATGCCACACTGCTTCTGTCAAGCACCAAAAAGGCAGACTTTCCATGGAAGTAAACTTAACCAAAGTCCGTTGTGGTCGGCTAAAAGAGATGATTCAGCTAGAAGTCGTTAAAGATAGCCCCTAAATGAAGTGAAGGCAACGAGCAGGTCATTCTAGAACCAGCTTCTACTTGAGAGAATCTTTTGGGAAATCTTTTTGACTTTGGTGTTTTTTGTCTGATCGCTCACTGTCGCTTATCGCTTCGCTTTCTATGCTGCAATTTGCACTACTGCCCCGCGCGAGTGCTTGATAGTCGTATGGGCTAAGATGCCGACATTTGTGTTCAAGTTTGTAAGTTCAAATCCCAGACAAGTTGGGTGAAAAAACCTTAAGTTTGCCCCTCTCTACCACCCCTCACTCCTTTGTTTTAAATAGTTGCATTTCCGTTGTTTCCCCGTTTCTGAAAAGTTTGAACCATGGAACATGGGACCACAAGAAAGAGGCTTAAAAAGAAATGGGGGGTTATTTTTGTCTGGGTTCGTTTTGGTTCAGTGTTCGATTGCGGTGAAACTAAAACCAAGAAATCGTAGGAAAAGTAAGGATCACAATTGGCAGCAAGACAATGGGGTGGAAGAAATGAAACAGTGGCTACTAAAAAGCGACACGCTCGTAATTCAACTCAATGCCTGAGCAGACGGAACCAACCAAGTCATGTCTGGATCTCTCGGCCTCTCTATAAGATGTATATGCGATTATGTATGTGCATATGTAGGTTTGTCTGTATGAATGGGCCAAGTTAAACGCTGCAGCAGCTGTGGAGCAGGAGCAGCAGCAGCAGCAGCAGCAAAAGCATCTTCCAACATCAAAGAGGAGGCAACACACGACTGACATAATCGAGACAACATCCAACAGCAACTTGGGACTTGGAAGCAGGAGGTGCTGCTGCTGCCGTTGCCGTTGCCATTGCTCCCACTGCTGCTGCTGCTGCTGCTGCTGCTGTTGCTCCATTGCAATTTCATTTTAAAAGAAAAATTAACGTGAATTATAAAAAATAACTTGAAAAACGAAACGAGAGGAGAACAGAAAGAAAAACAGGAGTGCGCATAGTGCAGCAGCGGCAGCAACAGCAACAACAAATAATTGGTAATCTTGCAGATATAATGATAATCACAACAACAGCAACAACAACAACTACCCATTGCCCCCCCCCCTCGCCTGCCCGGCCCCAACCCCCCTGCTTAACGTGCGCTGAATGTCCTCATTGAAGTGAAGGTAAAAATGGCAACGGCAGCCGCCGAAGTCGCAACGTGCCCGGTCTCTCTGGGCATTGGTCTCTGGTCTTTGGACCTGGGGGATGTGGATGTGTCTCGCCTCGACCGCGCCGCTACGTGATCAGCACACGCGGTGTGATTACCAAGCCAAAAACCAAGCAGGTTGCGGTTCCAGCTGAAAGCTGCTGCTGCTGCTGCTGCCGCTGCAACACACAGAAAACTCACTCAGAAAAGCAGCAAAAGCTGAAAAGCAAAAGGAACATTGTTTTTTTTTTTATATATATATATATATATATTTTTAATGCCACAACAAGTTGCGGTAAGGTGGCGGCAGCCAGTTCAGAAACGTTCGCCAAGTCGACCCGTAGATATCTGGTAGGAAAACCTCCAAGTAAGACGGTAGTTGGCCAGATGGGTGCTGCAGTTGCTCGCACTTAATTGAACGTTTCCCCCCAAGTTTCCTTCTCGGTCACTTCTCCATCAAATCCAAATTATATTTACCGTCTCTGCCCTTCGAGCATGCCCCAGGGATACCCTCGACTCACCTGGCAATGGCAGCAATTGTGACTTTCCTGCGGATAGAAGAAGTGCAATTCAAATGCCCCCAGAGATGCTAACCATCAACGTTATTTCATATCTGGGCAAAACCCAGCAGCATCTAAACTATATCTATATATATATACATATACAGCTCCCCTTTCTGGGGGAGGTAGGGGAGGGGGGGGTGGCGCAAAATCAAAATAAAACGATGGGCGTTTATCGTTATGCGAACTGAATAACTTCTGGAAGTTCTGGTTTTCTCTGCTTCGTTTTTGGCAACCATTCGTGGCACATCCTAAGTTGCCGTTTTCCTTGCCCCTCAACCATTTTACAATGTGTTTTCCCCTCTTCGTTTTATGACCCTTTTTTGTGGGCAGTCAGCGGCTTTCAACGTTTTGCCTAATTAGCTTTCGGTGCGTGCGCCTTTTTCTCTTTTTCCTCTCTCTCATTTCTGTATTTTTGTGCGCTTCTTAATGAATTTTCAATTGTTAGTGCCTCGTTTTACGAGGTGTCCCGTCGCGTCGCCTTGTGTTGTCGCGTCACTTTGTTGCGCAACATTTCAACCGGCGAGGGGGGGTGGGGCCGGAGGGGCTGCTGTTTGTTAACCGACTTGTTGACTGACTGGCAAAACTCTAATTACAAATCACAAATGGCCAAAACGCTCTGAAATGGGCCATCAAAATGGCAACCAGTCGAGCGCATTACGCAAAACGTTGCCGCAAAATGCAACAAACTGAAAACAGAAAACAGAAGAACACATGAAACGGAACATTAGCGGAAAATTGAAAACCCACGGGCGATCGGCGGTAGTAACGGCTCCCCCTCCCTCCCCTTTCCCAGCCCGGGTCAATGTTGAAAAGTTAATAAAACTATGTTGCTGTTGTTAAACCTCAATAGATATGTGACGAAGGCAAATGCACTCTAAATGAATGATTCGATTTTGAGCTGAAGATGGAATCGAAGGGAAATTCGAAGCAAGTAATGGCGAAAGTAATTGAAAAGGAATTAAAAGGCAATACTTACTTATATTGCCGTCATTTTTCTACGTGTCTTGCTCAAACTTGCTGCCCATGGTCTCTCCCCTCTTTCAAACTAGCTAATATACCCACTCCGGTGCGCCTGTCGGCCTCTGGCCTCAAAAGAGATGAGGTGAGGCTACCAGCTGCCTGGCTTACAATGTTGTGCGTTTATTACGCATACGCCACACAGCGGCGACGCAGCGACGCGACGCGACGCGACGCCACGTCGAAAGGTTGCATTTGCATCAAATCAGAAATGGCGCCACTGCAAGTTGCGTTGCACGTGACCGGCGCGCATTGGTGGGTAGCTTTTTGGTCAAGTTGAAATGCAAATTGCAACTTCCGTTAAATTGCTGCAGCTGGCCTGGAAGCTGATGATGACGAGTAGTCGCCGCCCTGGGGGCACCTTCAACCTTTCCACTGCCGGTCGTCAATCACATGTAGAATCAGCTGGCTACTATTTGGATTTATGAGATGGCTTTGGGTTGTTTTTTTTGCTGTACCCCCCCCCCCCCGCCCCCCTGTTTCATTTGATTTATAGAAAAACTTGCAGCTAATAAATGTCACCGGGCAGGAGGATTACTCCCCAGAAAATTTTCTAATTACAAAACTAACATTTACAATGTAACTTGAAAGAGCAAGAGCAACAACGAAGGCCGACGAAGAGGATGCGGAGAAGTAGTTGGGTTGGGTTCGGGGCGGGGAGGGGGGCAGCTGGTTAAATGCAACAAGTTGCATACACAATTAGCACACACACACACACACACACAGCGAAGAACATCCTCCTGCTGCATCTGTTTCAACACACAAAAACCCCTTTCGGCCAGGGAAGCGTCTGTTTAACTTTCAAGTGGCGTTCTACGATACTCATAAAATTTCCTCCAGGTAATTTTCTGTCAAGTGTGCGAGTGTGTGTGTCTGTGTGAGTGTCTGTGCATGTGTGTGTGTGTGCATGTGTGTGTGTGTGTATATATGTGGGTGTTATTGTTCTACTGGACTTTCCCAGAGCGAGAGTGCGAGTGAGTTTTGGAGTTGCACTTTTGGCCACTTAAAGCGATGCTGAAGAGCTGGCTGTTTCCTGGTTTCATGTTTGTTTTGGGGAATATCAGAATTTGTGTGTGCAATGTTGGGCTCAGACATTTATATATGCCACGTTTTTGCTTTGGAAAACTGTCTATTTTAAGTTAATCCGAATCGGATTGTCTGAAGTGTGCACTAACTAAGCTTCGTCGGGTACTTGAGAGGGATGCAAACCGTTCATAAATTAAAACTGGTTCAGTTCAGTGGTTCAGAGAGTTTTTAGAAGGGTTTAGTTGGTTCATTCTCAATTTCGCTGAAGGAACTCTTTTTTCAACCCTTCGAGGGTAAGGCAGAGGCGCAAAATGTCAAAAATACATTTCAAGTTTGTTGATTGGCCGAACTTCTGTCAAATCTTAACTCTTAAAGCCTGTCCTTGAGTATAGTGAATCCATTTTTCAAAAATCTGCAAGAAAAGCAATTTATGTAGCAAGCTTATGTAAGAGCACCCTTAATTCAGCCGAGTCTCACTCCTTAAGGCCTGTACGTCCCATTGCTGTCTCTCACGAGCGCTTGCTAATCGTGTGCGCTAGAAGTGCAGACCACGAAGGTGTAAATCTCTTTTTCTCTTAACATTTTTGAAGCATTTCCAAATTAAGTTTGTTTAAGAGGAGTAGTTCTGGTTGGGGAAGGAAACAAAGCCTGTCGGGTTTAGTTTTAGGTTTTAGGGAATCAACTTTAAGTTTGGTCTAAGTTAATGCGGAATGACTAGATTTTTCGAGGCTCTATCTCTTACCATCTCTGAGATGAGCTTGTTTTTATGGAGGAACAGATGAATTCGTCTGTGGATACTGAACACAAATATATAATATATAAACTTGACTTATTACCTTTAGTTCACAGTACACAGATAGTGAAACTCAGACATGCCTCACATTATTAATGGCAACCCTCGTGGCAGTTGCCTTGTCGAATTCTAAAGTTCTGTCAGCTTTGGTCAACGTCCTGGCTGCTTGTTGTTTTTGCTGGCAGCCGCCTTTGCTGCATTTAATGAGCATTGGCTCGGGCGCCTGCAAGTATGCAACTAAAATTTTGCCAAACGCATTAAAACATTATTAAGCATAGCCCGTAAGGCGTCCCCCTCCCCCCCCTTCTCACGCTGTGTGTGTGTGTGTGTGTGTGCCTTAAATATTTAATTATATTTAGCTGCCTAAAGTACTTACAGTTTTGCGCTCTTCGTGACAGATACGCATACATAAATGAATGTGATTCTGTGTGTGTGTGTGTGTGTGTGTGTGTGTGTGTTTGTGTGAGTGAGTGTTTGTGTTTGTGTTTGTTAGGGGACAACTTGGCGTATGATGATTCCACAGAGAGAGAGAGAGAGAGAGAGCCCGTTGGCATCAAATTCTGTGTTAATTTTCCTACGCATGGATACTTTTAATATGGCCAAGACAAATTGCAAATTAGGGCCCCCCTCTCCTGATCCTGCTCCTTGGCCTCAAAGCAGACACCCAGCGAGAGATTCCATAAATAATTTTCATAAAAACTTGTTAAAGTTCAAGACACAAGTAAATAAATAAATGGAGAAAACAAACAAACAAACGGCAAAAATATGTAAGCATGTATTTGTTGTGGTAAGTCGGAGGATCTGCATCGTCCATACGACTTTATGCCCTGAAGCGCAAAGTAAACACTTTTTTTTTTCCAAGAGAGAGCGCTTGTACCCTATGACAAACGGAGCAGAGCATATGCGTTGATTGTTGTTTTAGGGTCTGCAGAAAGCGGCAGGGATTCTGACAATAAAGTCTACCCTCGCTTTACATGTTCAGGGAGGGTTTTTATATTGCGGAAGTACAATGCTTTATATAGATTTGCTCGCTGGCTTACGTTTCTCTTCAAAATATTATTTATGTTCTAGAATTTTCTTGAAAATTTTCCAAAAATTTCTAGAAATACCAAGAACAGTCTACAAATATCTCCAAATATCTAGAAATTTTCTATAGCATTGTACAATTTTCTATAACATTCTCGAACTGTTTGAGCTTCTAGGAATTTCCATAAAATTCTAGAACTTTGTTCATATTTCTCTAACATTGTAGAATTTCCTAGATAGTTTTCTGTTTATGCCCAAATTTTAATATCCTTCTGATACTTTTGTGAAATTTCAATGACGTAAAAATTTCTAGAACTTCAAAATAGTCCTATGTGAAATATGGCTCTGAACCAATGTAGAACTGGTTCGAGTCTGACTCTAGCCCAATCTTCATACCAAATTTCAACTTCATAGCTTAAATACCATCTAAGCTATGGCCACCGCTGAACCGGTTCGATATTTGCACCGGTGTAAACCGATCGTAAACCAATCAAATATCCAACTTCATATTTTCAACCTATCGTATTTCCCATTCCGTGACATCTCTCGTTGACTTTGCCAGATCGAATATCTATATCTTCTGCATATCACCTACAGCGCCTTGTTAAATTCGTTTTGGTTCAACATATTTGTCTCCGGGCATGTCCCTCCTGCTTAACTGGGTTTATTTTTTTTATTTTATTTTTGGACTTGGTGCATCTGCTCCTCCCGGGTCTATCCCGCTTTACCCCTTCAACGTGCACTGAGTGCCTGCCATATGAGTGCTCAGGAATCGCAATTGCCATTTTTTTTTTTGTTTTTTTTGTTGGTTTTTTGTTTTGGTGCGCACATTTTTCTTTATTTTTCCGCTGTGTCGTTTTGTTCGGCAACTTTTCGTGGCCATAAACACGTACGCGTCCAGCTTTTGTATTTTATCTCTTTCCCCCACACACACACACACACACACTCACACACAGGGAGAGATCGTTGTTGTTGGAAAAACTCAATTTAGCTTTTTGCAACCTTACCAAAAAAGGAAAAGCAAAAGCAGCAGCATAAGAAAAAATGAAGCGAAAAGCGAATTCCATTTTTTTTTTTTTTTGTCCATGTCATTTTTCCCTGAGTTGCTGCTGGTGCGCCAAACGAGAAAAATCCACTTGGACTACACATACATATATTCCATTCCCTGACAACAACAACAAGCTGCCTGTCAACGTTACCCAAAAATCGGTAGAGTCGAGTCTCTGCTAGGAATGGACTGGCAAGTGTGTGTGTGTGTGTGTGTGTGTGTGTGTGTGTTTGGTACGTGCCTCGCTTGCCGCTTATTAGAAATCAAATCCCATAAAAGCCACACTGAGCCATAGCAGCAACTAGAGTCGGCAGCAGGACCAGACCCAGAGCCACAACCAGGGCCAGAATAACGTTTAATGGCACAGAAAAACTAAACCAACCAAAAACGTAAACTCCGCCGCACATAATACAGTGGGTAGTGTTTGCTAAGGAACTGAATGAGAATTTGGTATTACAGAAAGTGGGAAGGGGAATCGGTCAGCTCGATAGCTTTCCAAACTGAGCTTAGTTATTCAATCTAAGCAACACCCCAACCTGAACCATTACTCGAACCCATTTCGCATGGTTCCTTTTGAAAAGAGGTTTATTATTAAAGCTGCCACTTTGTGTACAAACAAAGTTAGCCTTGAAACAAGTTTGTTGTTGCCTTCTGCGCAAATATTTGCTCTTTCTAAATTATGAGCAAATTTGTTAAGTGTCGTTAATTATTTGCTTGTTTGATCACACAGTAAACGGCAAATTCTAATAAACATTTCTTTGCCAAATCCCAAATCTGATAAATAGGTAATCAAGTAGGCCGATTTGTTTGCAACACAAGTTTGCACTGGGCATATAAATTTGTACACTTTGAGCAAAACAGAGTTAGCCTTGAACTGTAAATGTTTGCCCTGAAATTTTGTTAAGCAAACTTTCCTCTACGCTAATTTTGTGAATTTGTATTTGTTGCACAAATAGGGGCAAAGCTCTACTTCCGTCTACGTCTCACTTTGTGTCTTAGGCATTAGCTGTATTTCTTCGGACTTGGGAGGCCACATTTTCAAAACTTTTTCAATTCGAAGAATATATTTTCCTTTTCCACTGTATAAAACACAAAGAATAAGCTCTCTGGCAAGGGAAATGCTTCGCGTTGCGAAGGCCAGCAGAAAACAGAAATAGTTAGTCAGGTTCAGTTCTCTGTGGCTTTGTTACACACACACACACTGGCACACTCATTTATATACATTTATATACGTATGTAGTCGTACATTTATTCTTTTTTGGCTTTGCGGTTGGTTTAACTTGGTTTTCTCATCGCTGCAGGTGGCGAAACCAGGCAAAATGCTAACTAATAAATGGGGTTTTTCGAATCATTCACTAAGATGAGACGACTGACTTTCGCCAGCACAAAAGGGAGTTTTTAAAATTTGTAAAGCGCCATTAAGTAGGCAACAGTTTGAGGCGTTAAGCCAAAAAGTCCTTTAAGCGAAAGTCAAGAAGGAGTTGAGAATTTAATGGGAAGAAAATTAACGATCCACTTTTGCGTTAAGCAGTAACTAGTTCAGTCTGACCAGATAGACTTTAGAAACAGTGAGGCCGGTGGGAAAACAATGTCGCAGTTTACACGATGAAGCAAACTATAAGAAGTTTTCTCAGTAGGAGCAAACAAATTTTATCGCGGACGATGAGAATGCGATTCGCCAGTAGGTATCGCTTCGCTCTGGCGATATCGCATTCTCATCTCCCTACGGGAAGAATTTTGACACTATGCGATAACTTTCGGGCAATAAGAAAGAGACACTTCTGGCAGATAAGAAAGCGATGCTTCTGGGAGATAGGAAAAAGTCCTCTCCTCTCCTAAGAATGTAATTCTTCCTAGAGGCAGGAATGCGGTTCTTCTCCTGAAGCTAAGCCATACGAATAAAAGAGAGAGTTTCGAATTCTGTCCGATTTCGCACCTAAGGTAAATAAGCGTTGCCAAAGCATTTTTCCTTTGGTAATATTGTAAAAAGTCGTTCAACTCACTTCAAGAAGAATCACATTCGGGTCTTCTTAGGGAGTGTTAAGCGAAGTATCGCCAATTCTCAGATGGGATGATGCAAAGGTGAGCCCGACAAAAAAATAACGATACCTAAGGTATTTTGTTTGTGTAAATCGCCAAACTATCTCCAAATTCTCCCCTCAAGCTATCGCCAAACTCTCGCATTGTCGAGGGAGATAAGTAACACCACAAAATGTTTGCACGCAGGGTGAGATTCGATACCAGAAGTATTATAAATACTTCAATGATTTTCCCCCTATTTAGAAAATTTTATGAAGTTTGATTAACCTTAAATATCAGGTTGATCAGCTGGAAAGCAAATCGTTTTCTCACCTAGGTCACTCACTTATATTTACAGCCGGTTGATCAGCCATTATGTCCTTCTAAAACGAAGTGTAGCATACTTTTTAGGGGCGAAACTTACCAAAACCCCAAAAGTCAGGTTTATCCTTAGTCGAATGCTTCTCCTTTGCTTAAAAGCACTTAAAAGCTGTTTACTTTAGTTTTAATAAGTGTAGCCTGATTTAAGGATTTTAAATTTGACCCAATTAGGACATTGCCTAGGTATTTTTACAAGCAATCAACTCAAAACCTAGGGCTTTCAATAGAACCTAAAGTGGCTTACTTAGACCGCTTAACGGATTTGTTAGAAGTATAGCCTATCTTTCGGCTGGCCAAGCTTGGAAACTTGTAAAAAATTCGTCAAAATCAAGTTTTTCTTTAGTCAAATGCTTCTATTTCAATAAAGCTCTGGTTATCTTAACCGTAAGTTGGCATTTTAAAAGAGTATGGCTTACTTTTGTAAGTATAAATTGGATGCCTATTGTTGAAGTAGTTCTTTACTTCGTTCTAAGCTTAAGCTTATCCTTAACCACCTCATCATAAGCCACATTGCTCACTCTAATTGCACATTTTCTTCGTAATTACAAATCAACCCAATCGACACGCTGGCCAAACAAAACATTACAAAAATGTATTCTGGCTTAGCGTCCTGCAATTCACCAAATAGCTGCTATTCCTTTTTTTGTTCTATATGTTTGTATGTACGTAGATTTGTTGTTGTTTCAACTTTGTGCCCGGCCACAAAAAATAATGTAAAAAGTTTAATATGCATAAAGTTTCATTGGGTTTTTCGGCATCGCTTGGGAGACAGGAGCGAGCCAGAAGCGAGCCAGTAGCCAGCAGCACAAGGACCGGGCCATGTTTTTCACTTTAGTGCAAAATAATAAAAACAACAATAACGTGGCGGCACAGCACAAGGTGTTGCTGCCACATAAATGTGGTAAAGATTTATGTTTGGTTTGTCAACTGTCTGCTTGTTAGCCTAAAAGTTGGCCCCCGTCCCCCCGTGCCCCGTGCCCCGTGCCAGCGGTGATGTTTTAACAAAAGTAAATAACTGAAATATTTTGTCAAAAACATTGGCTTTATTTTGGCATTTTTTTCGGTGCTGTTGCTTGTTTCATAAATTTCGG
This sequence comes from Lordiphosa andalusiaca, assembly GCA_035044965.1. Lineage (NCBI taxonomy): Eukaryota > Metazoa > Arthropoda > Insecta > Diptera > Drosophilidae > Lordiphosa > Lordiphosa andalusiaca. The sequence continues at coordinate 163,462 of JAWNNM010002635.1, forward strand.
TTGCGCAAATAAAATGCAAATCCCTCACAGACTTGACAACGTCGTCGTCGTTGTCAAAAAAAAAAAAAGAGAAGAGGGGAAAAAACTGAAAAAGAAAGGGGCTTAACTATGCCAAAAAAGAGAAGCAAAACTATGCTAGGACTTCCACGAGGGCAGGCGAAAGAGTTGCATCAAAAGGAAAGAAAGGGAAATGTATGAATAGAACGGCGGGTATATAACAGATATATAGAAAACAAATATATCCCTGAGATCTGTGCTTTTAAACACGGAATGTTTAAATGAAGAAGCAAGATGGGTAAATGTTTTAGAAGAGGGAACAAAGAGTAGAGAGAAGAGAGCAGAAAGATGGACGCCAGAAGTAAGAAGAAAGTGAGAAGATTGAAGATGGAAAATGTAATATAAAAGATGGAAGATTTATAAAGAAGCAAAACAGGAGATGACAGATTAAAGATGGAAGATGGAAAAAAGTGATGGACAACAGAAGATGGAAGGTTGAAGACTGAGGATTAACGATGAAGGAGTAAAGATGAAATATGAAAGGAAGAAGAAGAAAGTTTGCAGATGGAAGGTTGAAGATGGACGATTTAGGACAGAAGATAAAATATGGGAGATGTAATATAGAAAGAATGAAATAAACTGTAAGAAACGAAGTAAAAATATCTGAAATGTAACACTTGAAAGGATATATGGCCACGCAAAGAATACGAATTCCTTTCTTAAAAGGAACAAACTTATTGTTGGCCCCTCTTACCGCTCCCCTCCCTCCCCCCTCCTCTCCAACCAGTGAACGTTATCTGGCGCTTATCCTTCTAGTTGGAATTTTGTTCTTGTTTTTTTCTTCATTTTCTTTCGACCCCAAAAGGCGGCAACAAGAAAAATGCTTGAAATTTATGCTGGCAGGAAAAATGCTGAAAACGGAAAGAGAGTCTGGAGTTGGGAATTATTGTGGCAGGCGAAATGTTCGAAAGGATAACACACGTACACGTACACACACACACACACACACACACACACTCACACGCACACAGGAGACAGCCGAGTAGCTGCATTCCATAAATAAAAACGGCAAAATGGCGCAGCCAAATGGAATGTGAGCAAAAGAGAGAGAGAGAGAGAGAAAGAGAGCCAGTACGAACAAGAGGGAGTGAGAGAGAGAGAGAGAGAGAGAAGGGCAGTTGACCAGTTGGGGCGGGGTGGGGGGAACTCCAGCATGGTAGAGCTCGAAATCATCATGAATGGCGAACGTGACACAAATGACAAAATATCAGGCTCTGGCCAACTGTCGTCCCCATTCGAGTGAGGCGGGGGGGTGGGCAGTGGGGCCGAAGGGGGGCAGGCTCTGGGGATTTGTGGGACGACACACAGAAACACAAACGGAGGCCGAACGATGGACAGCCGCCAGAGGTGGGATGCCAGTTGGACCTGCTGCTGAGTGTGATTGTCTGTCTTTGTGTCTGTTCGTGTCGGTTTCGGTTTTAAGTGGCAACTGTGTGCAGTGTCAGCATTGTACGTACCATGGTTGCCCCACCCCACCCACTAGCTTCCCCTCCTCGTTGCAGGCAAAAGACAATATTTCTGATTTACAAGCCATCAAAAAGAGAAATAATCAAAAATTTTGGAAAACAATTTCCATTTTCATTAGAAAACCAAATCCCCTCAAGAGACTTTAACTGTTGTCTCCATTTCTGAGCTGCTTAGGCTAGGCATTGACTTTCTGGCGTCGGGTGGCAACGCTGTCAAATCGATTTGCATTCTACGCCTCTTATTTGTTAATGTCCAGGCAAAAGGACGAAAACGCTACTTTTCAATTCTTGGATCAAGAAATCGGCTTTTGAACTAAGAAATTTACCATAAAATAGAGATTGCAAATACTTGTTCACAGTGAAATTACAAAAATTTCTCTGAGTGTAAGATGTTCGTGTTTTATCGTAGCCGGGTTTGATTTTTTTGTATACCTCTTCAGCTTTGAAATGCAATTGTTCTGTTGCTTTCTCATCTACAGACATCAACGTAAGCTTTGGTAGTTTTGATCCTGATCAACTCCGGGACGAGTTCACTACAACTTCATCTGAGCTATCTGACACATAAACTTACAAATAACATTAAGATCTAAGTTTATCTGACACATAGCAGCTGTATGGAAGATGTGAAATCGGCCCTGAGACTTGATTGATAATATTTTATTTATTGAAAATATTTCTTTATGCATTGTCATCATCTACAAGTGATATTATAGGGATTTTAAGCCATAATACTCGTTATCGATTCAACTAGAATGGGGTTTACTTTGGTTGTAGGGGTTTCTTTTCTTCACAAATGAATTATCAGAGATGTGAGCTCTTCTGATATATGAAGACATCTCAACCTCTCTGTTTCTTCTGGGCCAGCTGCACAACTGATTATGCCCACTCACTCAAAATTATAATGAACTGTATTACCTGATCTCAATCTCAGATCCCTCTTTCAATCTTCGAGGATATCTTTTGCAAGCTGCATTTCATTTAATTCCTGTCCAATTCATAACATATTCCTTTTTCGTCACGGTCGCCAACATTCAGACTGCCGACAAAAGTTCAAGTGTACCCAAATTGAGCATTGCAGTGGCTTAGCATATGTTTCTCAGTTATAAAACCAAGTAATGCCAGGGTTTCTTTCTTCTTAAACATTTCTTAGTGATTTCGACAATTAAACAATTACTGTGATTGTGTGTGTGTGCGTTGTGGCACTAATCAGATTTTGTCACTGGCCACAAATCACTCAGTTTGTTGCAAATTTATGCTTGCGAAATTCCTTTTGCATGGTTAAATTTCCACAAAAGGCATTTTGCATAGAGCCAAAACCAAAAGATCCAAAAGATACAAATATGCAGATGATGTAAGCAGAGCGTGTGAGCGAGAGCGCCAGAGATAGAGAGAGAGAGACGGAGCGCTTCGCTTATCAGCGCACACCCAAAGACAATTCAGGAGTCGCATAAATAATACACAGTTCAGTTGAGTTTTGGGCCTTGGCAACTAGGAAGTGGTAAATCTGAATTGTTGACGCAACTCAAATAAATGTGAGGTCAACATATAAGCTAAAGTGAGATGGCCATAGAGACACAAGGATGACAAAAAAAAAAAACGAAGAAAGCACAGAGAAAATGCATGTCACAGAAAACTTTGGATTGAATGACATTACGTGAAGTTGACAACATGTCAAAAATGAGAAAAGATACGGTAAACGGACAGGAGAGAGAGGAGGCTAAAACAAGTGACATTTATGTTGCCAAAACAAACAACTCGGGGAGGCATAGGGCTGGAGGAGTAGGAGGAGGATTAGGAGGAGGAGGGCCAGAGTAGTTGCTTTCGTCTGGGTAAATCAGAAATCGCAAATATTAGAATAAAATGCAACAACAGCAAAATGAAGGCAAAACCAGAGCGAGACAAGACTCAATATGCACACACACACACACTCACACACACAAACTCAAACAAACACATGCAAAATGCATGCAAAAATCCACTGCCAACTCTTCTGTTGTTCCCCAAGCAAGCAACGAAGTTGAAGTTGCTCCTTAGATCCAAACGCAAATGATTTTAGGGCAAATGAATAAAGCCTAGTTGTGAAAACATTCGTCGATCTGGGTAGCTCTTACTTTCAGAACTAATGGAGCTAAGAAAGCTCTAAAAGTTCTTAAAGCCAGAACTGCAAAACCGTAAGATTAGGCCGGAGCAGCGGCATTTTTTGTGTTTCTCAGTTGGTTCGGTTCACAGTGAGAGATATGTCGAAGTTCCTGGCTTGAACCGGTTCGATTCAAAACCGGTCTGCAGCCCTGCTTAAAACCATCAAGTCCCAACTGCTTTTGAATGTTCGAAATCCTAGATCAAGTAATCTGGGATAGAAAATGAAATGAAACCAGTCTGCTGGAGCAAGATCCAACTTTTTAAAACTTCAGGTTAGTTAGGCTCCGGACCAAGTTGTTGCCTATCATAACCTGAGTTTAGGTACTTTGTGGGCTTCATCATCATCATAAACATGCGCTAACTGTTTGCCAATGGACTTAAAAGAATAGAAAAGGAAACGGGCCTTAATGAATATTCGTTAACCAACATTTAAAATTTGACGTGAAAAGAAGTGCATTTTCAGTTAACAAATCTTTAATAGCCACACAAAAAATATAATCGTTTTCGAAGGTTTGTTAATTTGTTTGAAAGGGACATAAAAAAAGTACAAGACATTGTAAAAATGAGACATCCTCTGCAAGTGTGTAAAACTAAAAGAGAAAGTTGCCATTAAATTTAAAAAAAGCAACCACACCCAGTCACCTTCAGTGGCTACTGGCGCTAGCTGTAAAGTAACTAGCCATGAAAAAGCTTGGCAAACTTTGCCGTTCGAGTTCGGCGTTGAGATTGAGAGAGCAGCTCGCCTTGGCCCTTCGGGGCTGTGTAAAACCATGTATATGGGTATTTATCTATAAGCTATATAACTGATATAAGTTTTGGTTCGAACCGGGGTTCAAAAGACCTTTAAAGTTTTAAGATTTGGGAGGAGCCTAAAGACCTTTCTTTCAAATAAGTCAGGTCCATATAAAATTTGCGAAGCTCTTCTAAGTGATGGTCAAAAAGAGAAGATAAGTTGGGGTTCGCGAGGTTCAGAGAGGTTTGGAGTAGAACCTTTACAATATATCATCCCTGCACATACCCTTTGCTATCCTGGAATTTTTTTTATTTTTGTTGGAGTGGAGTGCAAGGGGGAGAGGTTTATAAAAAGTATTTTTCGCAACAAACAAGCAAAAGTGACACAGAACAGCAGCTTTTTCCTTGTTGCATGCAGCGCTTACACACACACACACACAGAGGCACACACACACACACACACACACACACACACATAAGGCGTGGCACTGGCGGACCGCCCACATGGCATGGCGTTTTTAGCTTGTCTTTGATTTGGTTTTTCGTTTTTAGAGATTCTCCCACCCCCCTCCCCCTACCCCCTACCCCCACACTCCTCACTCCTCACTCCACGCGTGTGTTTGCATATCTGAGCACTGCGATCGGCCAAGTGTCGTGCTCGCTCTCATCCACATCCTGAGCTTTATTTTGCTTTTTTTTTTTTTTTTGCTTTTTTGTTGCTCCTCTTCCTCCTCTCAAGCCGCACCGCTTGACATGGCGACGTCCGTTTTGCTGTTTGTTCGGTTCGTGACTGGCCGCATCGTGGGTAGCGCGCGGAGGGTTGGGGGGTGTGGTTGCGGAGGCGGCGCCAGCACTTGACTCCCAAACAGGGCCACATCCTTTGTTTGCCGTAGTCGTCGTTGTTGCCTGCCAAAAGTTTATGGCGCGTCGCGAAGCTCGTCGCGCTTTTGTTGCCCTGGCCATCGACCTACAACCACCCCTCCCCCCTCCTCGACCGGGCCAGCAAAGGGTGGGGCCACCTCCTTATCATGGCTTGGCCAACATTTTCTTGCTACTTGTTTGTTTGCTCATGCGATTTCTGATAACTGACATTTGTTGGCGTTCGCCAGCAGCTCCGAAACTCTTCGCAAGTAAAAGGTAATTTCTCTTTGGCCCCGAAAGATGATTTTACTGTTGTGATATGGGAGGGATTGGGGGGCTGCAAATCTTAAGCAAACAAATTTGTTTCAAAAAGTGAAAAACAAAATATTTGAGTGCGGTTGGGCAAACAAGTTTGCACAAACTCGTTTTGTTTGCATGGCTCTTTTGGATGACACTCGATTGTTTGATTTTATTGAAAAGTTTGTGCAAACTTTTAAGTGCGACAAATATTTTGCCTGCAAATTTAATGTGTTTATTTTTTTGGGGCTTCCGGGTAAATGTTCTCTAAATTATGCTATTTAGGAACTCCTCACGACCCATTCGACTCAGGTTTTTTTCGTAAAATTAATTGCTTTGCTAAATTTTTCCCATTTTTGGCCACTCATTTCGATTCAAATCTGTATGAAATACAAATTATTTGGTCCACAAACTAGTTTGTACAAATTTTCCAACAAATTCTTTAATGTAATTCGAGAAATGAACTCTTATATTCTTTTATAACAAAATGGATGGTTCACAACCGTGGACAAATAATTTGGCACATATAGTTTGTCAACAAATAAGTTTGTACAAATTTGTAAATAATATTTAGACAAATTTCAGCTTGTTGTTCAGGCTTGTTTTGAGACTGAAAAATTTGCTTTTACCAATTTTCCCAAGCAGTGGAAATCATTCGGAAAATAAATTTTTGTGAGGTTTATTTGCCGATGAAAATGTGCGTCCAAAAAGTATTTCAAGGTCAGTTCAGTTGGTCCAGGTGCCCGCGCTTGGCCCACCATCAGCGACCAACTAAACCAACCTGAAGACAGTGACAAGTGAAACATCAGACAAATGAGCGCAGGCGGGCCTCAAACACACACACACACACACACACACACACGCACAGGGGGAGAGAGTAAAGGACAGCCAAGCACTTCACAGCTTAACACCCTAATGTGCAATATTTTTGACTCCCGCACAACAACAAAAACAACAAGAGCAACAAATACAAATATAAAAAGGAGAAATCAACCACCCACCTCTCCCGCAAGCTCCAGGCACGCTCGCCTGTCGAAGCATCTTCTGCGCCGTAGAGGGCGCCACCCACCCAGCAGTAAAAAACTCTCTCGCTCTCATTTTTATACTCTGTAGCAAAGGTACACAGAGTATATTCAGTTTGTGCAAAAGTATGTGACAGGCAGTTGCTTGAGCTTTGCAAGTGCGTAAAGCGGCCCTAAGTATTTCTATTCTTGATCCGCTTCAGAAGCCAAGTCGATATAGCCGATTCTCAGATCTCAGATTTTGTATGCAGACTCATAGAAGTTTGGCCACGCCCCCCCCAATCAACAATATTTAAAATCTCCTACAAATCTTAAGAAATCGAGCTGCTCCCAATATCTTTATTCTCTCAAATTTTAATAAAGATCGGGCAAGAAATGACAGAGCTGTATGCGCTGCTTTGCTAACACCATGATATGCTTACATTGATGTTATCCCTCTGTTAATTAACATAAGGGCTATCACACAATTCCCCTGAGTAACGGGTATATCCAAGTCGGGCAGGACCAAATTGAACTTACGCTCTCGTTTTTATAGCGCTTGATCTTTGGCTTATTACCATGATGTCACGTTGAATGCGAAATGCGAACGCTGCCGGAATACAAAATGCAAACAACGCAGGTTCTTGAGTTCTTTTTTTTCGGCGAATGCGTTAAAACGCCAAAGGGGCGTTGAAACAGCCGTTGTTGTTGCTGGAGCAACAATTGTTGTTCGACTTTCCCGAAGTTTGGCGGAAAAGCATTTGACATTTTACCTTGGCCAACGCACACACACACACACACACGCACGCACACAGAGAGCACACGAAATGTCACTTTGAAAAATGCCATTGGTTCCGTGGCCAAACAAAAACTTTTGCAGCTCTGCGCGCATCTCTATCTCTCTCCCGAACATCGCAAAACCAGTTGCTTAGCAACGCCCCCCTTAACCGCAAAAAAAGCAAAAACAAAAAACCAAACGAAACGCTGACTGTCGCTGCCGACTGCGACAAATGTCAGCAAACTGAACTCCATTTGCTATTTTACCCAGCCGGCAGCGACAGCGGCAGCCGCAGCGACAGCGGCCCCTCAGCCCCAGCTAGTCGTCTCGCTCTGGCCCACTGGGCGGCAGGGGAAGGCCGTGTGTGAGCGCGCGCATGCCGATTCGATGGCCCGGCCACAGGTTCAGCTCAGGTACGGCTTTCAGTCTGTGTGCTGGCTGTCTCGCACTCGCACGCCTTCGCGCCATTCGTCGTCTGCGTCGTCGCTCGCCTCGGTTTTCGAGTATATTTTCGAATTGCATTGCCCGTTGCCGTCGCCTTTTCCAGTTTTCAGTTTTTGTTTGACGTTCGCGTGAAGCGCTCGCCAGTTGTCAGCTCCGGGGTCGTGTGTTGTTTACCGTTAGACGACGCGTCGCGTAAAATTCGTTTTTTTGAAGTTTTTTTTTGCAAGTGAGTGAGAGAGAGCAGAATCAGAAGCAGAAGCAGCAAAAGTATAAATAAAAAGAAATCTGAAGAGAAGAAGAAGAAGAAGTGTCTCAAAGTGCAACACACAACAACAAAGTTTTTTTTGGGAAGAAAAGTCTAAACAAAAATCAGCTGCCGCGTGTTTTGCCGCCGGCTCCAGTGGAAAAGCACGTGCGCCCCCCAGCCAACACAGCCGCCGACTCCCCCCTCCTCCCCGTGGACACTGCAAACTCGACAACAAAATTCTCACCGAGGCATCCAAAGCGCCCCTCAGGGCTGTCGCGCTGGCGTCATTTTTGGGCGACGGTTTTGCCGCCCTCGGTAGTCGAGCACCACCGGTCAAGGATCTAATGGCATTCGGTGCGGTTCTACACACAAATCAGCATAATATCGGTAAGTTAACCCCCCCTCCCCCAACTAGTGCCCGCCCACCGGCAGGAGCAGGATTAAAACTGTGGATTATCTTTACGAATCGTGGAAATTGCAAGCGATCGAAAATATTAGTACGAGAATGTTTATTTGATGAAGAATTGTGATCGAAAAAGGTTTTATGCTCTAGTTTCCAATAATCTCCATTGAACTGAATGCTTTAACCGTGCTTTTTAATTCATTCTTGATATGATATATTCTTGATATGATTTCTCTTACCAATAGCGATCAATCGTTTTCGCAAACGAGAACACGTAAGGCTTTCCTGCCAACAACTAGAGTTGTGTAAGAATTGAATCTGGGAATCTTATTTCTATGAGAAAGGTTTGGTATTATGTGCTCTAAAATTCTATCTGATATTTCTCTACACAGGTTAAAGGGGATTTTTACCGAAGAAAAGGCTATTTTGCATGAACTTTCATCGAAATGTCGAGATGATGTTCTGAAGATATCTAAGAGTTACATAAAACCAACTCAACTACCTTTACTAAGGTAAGAAGTAGATATGGAAGTGGGAGTTCGAGAAAATAGCTAGTAAAATGTTTGATTTTGTAAAGAAAAATGGTCGGGCCTTATTAGACTGCAGTTTTTAGTACTTTGTGAAGCAAAAAATTCTCAAAAAGTTTCGGCTTGGTTTTCCAAACCCGTCGTAAAGTCAAGGGATCGTTTCGCATACCGTTTCCTGGGTTATTCGAGCTTAGCTTAGCTTAGCTCTTAGCTGTTTAGGTTGCTTATGAATTGTCTCTCTATTTTCGATGACTTTAAATCAATCGGTCCAAATGCTCGGTCATTATATTGTTGAGGTCGAATAAACCGATTGCACTATTGTTATTCTTCATACCGATCTCTACCACTGCTTCCAATAGCGCCTGGTCTTTGAAATTAGAAGGTAGCCTCTTCTTTCTATTTACCTTAAAATGCGACGTTAGTGCTGAGCTGGACTTTTACTTTATTTTCCTTTGGAAACTTGTAATATACTTGTTGTTTTTCAAGCCGAACTCTTTTCCATAGTTCTTTAGCTCTCATCAAAGTCCTTTCATAATTTTGACATTTAAAAGAACTTGAAACAAAAGCCGAAAATTGGTTTCAAATCCTTTTTATACCCTGTATACATTGAAAATTGGTCCACTATCTATATATTCTGAATTGTATAAAAATATGGCCGTTCCTCATTAAAATACCCGGAACGACTAGTTTAAGAACTCTTTTCTATTCTGATTTTGGTTTGTTGCTGAATTTACAATGGGGTTGGGTTCGCGATCCAATACTTTTCTGCGTATTACCAACAGTTCTTCTGCCTTATTTTCCTTTTGAAGTCCGCTAATAACCTGATTTTTTGGAATAATTTCTAAAAGTCCTATAAACTATGCTTTACCATTCAGGGAACTTCAAATCTTTAAATTTGAACGGTTTGGGGTACGGTTTCTTCCCGGGAGATTAAATATCTAACGAGAAAGCTAAGCTACCCTTGCAAGTGCTTGCTTAAACATTTTCAAAACATCTTTTACCCACAACGACCCATATTTCGACGGATCTTTCGTATGGGAGCTATATGATATAGTCAGCCGATTTGGACAAAAATTTGTGGAATTAAGTGAAAGCATGTGAAACTAAGAAATACAATATTTCGGGATGCAACCTTAAAAAACAAAAAAGTTTTTCTTACTGAGACTGTTTTTAAGTCCCATCTTTTGTATGGCAGATATACCATATAGTTGTCCGATTTTCATCAAACTTGGCAAAATTATGAAAAATCATAGAAAACTTATGATTACAAAGTTTGGAGATGTTTCCATTGAAAAGAAAAAAGTTTTTCTCACAACAACTAGTTTTCCGACCGATTGTTCCTATGGGAGCTATGTGACATAGTCCTCCGATCTGTTCGGTTCCGACATATTAGTAGCGTGCAGCAAAAAGAAGACTCTGTGCAAAATTTCAGTTCAATAGCTTAAAAACTAAGAGACTAGTTTGCGTAGAAACACACAGACAGACGAATGGACAAGGCTCAATCGACTCAGCTCGTCACCCTGATCAGGAATATATATAGTTTATCGGGTCGGAAATAAATATTTGTCTGCTTTGCGAGCTTCTAAAAAGTTCGGATCGAGGTCCGTTTTGTGTGCCACACAAAGTAGGTAGGAAAAAAGCAGATAGAAGTTCTCACCGAAGTGTCTTACTACTTTTCTATCCCAAATCCAGCTTCTCAAAGGTTTCACAATGCGTTTGACCTCTCTGCCTAAACATTGTTAAAAATATTGTTTCACAAATTAGTTCACAATGATGCTGAAAATATAAAATTCTCAAAAGAAAATTAGGTTTTTTCAAATATGAGTCCAAAGTGTTCTTAACACGTAATTACACTGCTCAGAAAGTCGGTCAGGCTCGACTAAAATATCCCATGTACCAGAGAACACTTCTGCTTAGCATGAACTTTGTTGCTACAGTAGCAGCTGGAAGCAGTACTGATACTGCGCTGCAGCAGTGAACATTCTTTTACTCATAGCTCGACTCCCGTTCATCTGATCTTTAACAATCCTTTATCGGATTGATAACTTAATATATCCAGAAGGTACAAAGCTTCCAAATAACAAGTCTTTTTATTTAATTAAAAGCTCTGCTTTCAGCATCAAAGTTCATAAAGAGCATACACTTTCGTTGGTACAGAGCATATTATACCTTTCTAACCTTTTCTTTTCATTTAGTTGTAAAAATAAAGTTTCTTGGGAAGTTAAGAAGAAAACTTATTGAACTTTTTTTCAATAATCTGCAGCAGTGTTCTCTAACCATGCCCCCTGTGGGCGGAACACGCTCGGCGGCACACACCGAAGTAATGCTTCAGTGAGTGTCAGAGAGAGTCTCCTCTGGGGAACCCTGATCTTAGGCGTAGTGAATGGAGTTTCACCCTCTCTCTCTCTTTATCTATCCTTAGGCAACTTAGACTAATAGATTAAAGCATTGCGTTCTCAAACTACTTAAAATATCTTAATAACAGCTCCGGCCAAAATCCGAAGCCATTCGTGTGCTTTACACAGACGCCAGGCGATCTTGTGGCCTTTAGAATAAAGTGAATCGTGCTCGATCGGCTCTCACTGTCGCTTAAGCTTATAATTTAAAGCAGTGCGTACTCAATCGGTTTTCACACTTTCTCTCTCTCCTGCTTCGAATCCAGACATTTGTGTGCGGCTGGCGCCAAAAAGCAAGGCAATTTTGTGTGCGACTGCGCGGCGGCCTGCCCACCGCTGATCTAAAGCAGTGCGTGCCCAATCGACTTCGAATCACTTCATAACTGCTTAAGTAGTGTGAGTACTTGATCGGTTCCTGCTCGAAAAAACAAGCTCTTCTTCCCCTCAGCCAGTTGCGTTTGTTAATCAGTTGTAATACCAACAGGGATATCCAGGGGGCGGAGGAGGGGAAACAGTTGTGGGTTGAGGGCGCACAGGCACCCTTAATGGCGACGGGGTTTTTTGGCTTGGCACAAAAGTTTTGCACTTTTGAACTTGTTTCCAAAGTTTTTTTCTCCTTGGGTTGGGTTCTCCGTCCCGCTCCTGCACGCCCATTTTGTACGCTTTTGAAGTTTTTTGTGTTCGCTCGTCCGTTTGGCCAAAAAGTTTTGCGCAGTTGTCAAAGTTTTCCCGCTGCTCTTGTTGTTGTTGTATTTGTTGGTGTTGCTGCCGGCTGCCTTTTGTTTTATTTCATTTGCTCTCATGTCAAATTTTCACTTTTGCTGACTGTTTAATGTCAGCCAAAGATTTTTTTGTTTCTTTCCCCCATTTTCCAACTAATTGCATCTACAAATTTGTAAACGTGCTGACATTGACCAAAAGCAACTCCCCAGCAACGGAGGCACATCCCAGGAGTCAAAGAGTCAAACCTGTCAACGTTTGCGAGCTGAAGAAATGGATGGGCCAGAAGCTTCCTCTTAGCCGCAGAAGAACTTAAGTCAAAGTCAAAGTCATAAAAAACCACATTTGCTGCCAGTTCTTTTCTTCTTATTTTTGTTGCTGTTGTTTAGTAGCCATACCCTAGGAGCTAGTGCAGGTGAACCAAGTGGGGGCTATATGTGAGTCGATGGGCAGTAGATGTCAAAATACACATTTCGCAGAGCCTTAATTATGCTAAGAAACTGAAGCTTAGTTGGGCTGCCAGGCAGTGCTTAATAGGAACCATGAGTTAAGTAGGAACATTTTAGTGTCGATTGTTTCCCTTTTTGGAGATAAGAAGGACATTAGCTTGATGGTTGGGCAGAGATCTATTTGTCAGCTATACCTAAAATATACTGGTAAAAAAAGAGTAGATTTTCTAGACTTACCATAATTTCATTGCAGCGGAAAAACCTTGACCTTGAAACCTTTTTTTATGATTTAGTGGGTGGATTTGAAGAAAATGGTAATATAATTTTACAAGTTTGCAAACTTTCAAAAATAAAAAGGTGTTTTAAAACAAATGTAGATCAGTCAGATGAAGGAGTGTGCTCGGGGGCGGGGGCGGTTATACGCAGGATCCAAGGTAGAGTTTCTTAAACGAAAAAAATAAGCGTGAAATAAGATTTTTTCCAGCACAATTTAATATTAATATTCATTTATAAGAAGTTTACTTAATAAGCAATACCCAAAATTTAGATGAAAGCTTAACAAACCAGTGATGCAAGCCGGTTCCGAACCGAACCGAACCGCTAATTCCGATCCTAAGCCGAACCGGCGTTATTTTGTAAATGCTGAACCGAACCCAAAACCACTCAACAAAACGGTTCGGTTCGGTTCGGTTTAGTTCACTGAAGAGCTTTAACACATGTCATTTAGTGAGTTTTCATTGACTTGCAAAAAAAGTTTCATTTGAATTTTAGGTACCATACGATTCTCTCATGAACCCTCTAAAAAAGAATACCTCTATAGAACGAACTGAACCTTGGCGTTACCAATGTAATGTAGCTTCCAAAACATGTAGTCCCGTACGTATCCTGCAGTTGTTCACAGACCTCTTAACCGTTTATCCGCATATGTTTCCAAGTTTCCCATTATCTTGACTATATTGTCAATTATCTACGAAACTTCATAGCTATTAAAATGATTTCTAGGAATCCAATTTCATAAGTGTGCTAACAAAAACCACTTATTCACCTTAGAAATCAGCATAGAAATCAGCATCGAGCACCGAGCCGAAACCGCTGTTCGGTTAGCTTAAAAATCCACGTAATGAATCAAACCGAAGGTTTTAAAACTGCTTCTTATCCTGCATATAGTATTCCTGCTCCATATTGCTAACCCACATACCACATATATGTGGGAACCGATCGAATCGGTAGACTATATCTCATAGCTCCCATAGGAACAATTGGTCGGAAAACTAATTAAAACTAAACTTTTTTATTTTTAATAGAAACTTTTCCAAACTTTGTATGTATAGTGTACCGTCGGTACACAGAGTATTACAAGTTTGTGCAAAAGCGTGTTACAGCCAGTAGGAAGCATCTCCTACCCCATAAAGTATATATATTCCTGATCAGCAGCAACAGAGATCGGTCGGAAAATACTTAAAATCAACGACTTTTCCAAAAAATTGCTCATAATCTGTTTATTAAAACGAACACTTGCAATAGTATTAAGACTTCAGTTTCTGCTCGGCTTGTTGAACTGTGAGTAAGTGAGGCACCCATTTGATTGACTTAAAAAATCTCTCTCTTAAACTTTTGCCGTTTAATTACTTGTGGCAAACTGTGAGCAGCAAACGCACCCACTTGGTAGCTAAATAAAATATCCATTGGATTTTTAGGTGCAGTTGCGATCTTTTTGGGTGGACTGAGGCACACAGTTCCTGGGGTATTTGTGCAGTTGAGCAATTTCTGCACCAACTCCTTCTTCAACCAATTCTGTACTTTTGCTGTTGTTGTTGCTGTTGTGTTGTTTGCCATATCTGTGTGGATGCATCTTTTCAATTTTGTTGCTGTTGTTCAACACAAGCAGCAAACAAAAGCTCAGCAACGCCTTTAAAAAAGTTCGCGCTGCTGTTCATCAACATTTATGACTGCCAGAGAGAGGAGGATGATGATGATGATGATGATGATCATCATCCCCATCTTCTTCATGATGATGGGGAGCGTGCAACAATATTTCCGGCCAGCGAAACCTGACTTCACTTCATCTTTCAACATATTTCTGTTTTATGCGCCATTTTCTTCATATTTTTACGATCTTAGAGAGCCGTCGTCCACTTCTCTTGTCTACAATGGGGGATCCTGGCATTGATTTATTGACCAAAAAGCGTAGCCGGGCAGCTGCTGCCGCATTTAGCAAGGCTCCAGTCGAGGGGGAGGGGTGGGGTGCCATGCATAATGAGGCGTTGAGTCTGAAGTCTGAAGGCAGCTTCTTGTCAATATAATATAGTTTTGACATCTGCCGTCGGGGTGGTCCGAAAGTGGGAAATAGTTGTGGCCGAAGGATTCCCCCCCCCCCCCCCCGAAAACCGGTTCAATTCGGACACCCGCTGGGCGGTTTTGAAGTTAGCCGCAAATGATTTGCCAAACACAACGCACCAGACACAGACATAATGCAAGAGTTCGATTTTGATTAATTAATTTGCATACAAGAAACGAAGAGAGAATGAAAAGTAAAAGCTTAGAAAGCGCAGCGGCGGCAACACAATAAAACCGCCTAACAAATTGCCGCTCATTCTGATGGGAGAGAATCCAGAAGATAACAAAAGGGAGTCGGAGACACACAGCGCGAAGGTGTTGTACGATGACGTCGGCAACGACGGCAGCAACATTACACGCATCATTATGTTGAGCGTTCTTTTGCGTTATTGATGATCCATTTCGGGGGAAGCGGGGGGAAGGCACCTATCTATGTGTATACCCTTCGGGGTCACCCGCACCGTCTGGTAACGCTTCACTTGACTCAGCGGTGCACACAGACACACACACACACACACACACAGGAGTGTTGTGCACCCCACACGAAAAAGACCATAGATCCATCAGTTAAACCTATCGATAAATAATACTGCCGGAATTCGATTTGTGCTCCCATAACTACACTATCTTTTAGCACGGTCGCCACTTTCGAAAAATCGATGAAATGCAGAATGTTATTTCAGAATTGTCTTCTCTCCCCTAAATATTCGATCAACAACCAACGCTCAATTAGAGATTGCTATTATAGAAATACCCAAAACTATATACACTTCTGTTAGTTTCAAATCTTGTGACATGAGAGTTTGCTTGGTGCGTCACCATGACCCTCATTCAGCACGGTCGCCACACAGCTTTCAAAGATCTGTATTTCTTTCACACCTCTGACCAAGTCATCCCAATTTTCATATATAATTCCTCACAGTGTAGCCCGAAATGGCCTATAGCACCAATCACTTATCGCCACATTTGTCGGGTGGAGCCGATTTTTGTTGCAGTGACGGCGCGGCGGCTGGGAGCTGCTTGGAACGAATTGCCGTTTGTTGCGGTCATCTGCTTCGCGATCGTTTGGTTCCAGACGAAAGACTTTTCGAGTTTTAGCGTTTTCGAGTTGTGTGGGTTAAAGGTCATTATCAGCGCACCCCTTACCCCTGCTCGGCTCGGCCAGCCCTAAGCCAGCGGCAACTGCGTGAGAGCGCGTCAAGTGGCTCAATTGGTTGGCTTCAACTTTGGCCAACAACAAGTTGCTGTTGTTGTCGCTGCTGTTGTAGTGGTCGGTTATAAATCAATTCCTGAGGCTTTGGCTACCGTTTTCTTGTTTTTCTTTTTGGGAGGAAGTCTTCGGCTCAAGTGAAATAGTAAATTATAATTAGAAAACGTAGAGAAAAGGCCGAGAGGAACCTGTTGAGTGCGCGGGGCAGTAAATCAAGCCAAAGAGGCGATAAGCCACACAAATGAATTGCGGGGCCACCGAAAATGGTCACAGACAAAAGAGCCCCAGCTCGAGCCGCTCGCGCTTTGCTTTTCCGCAGAAAAACGAGGCAAAAGCTTGCACTCAAATTTATGGCATATAAATTATCTCACACGTTGACTATTGACAGCTCTAAAATAATCGTAAACTGGCTAAGAAATCATAAAAGGCAACAGCAACAGCAAACCAGAACAGAGCCGACGAAGCCATGAATGTGAATTACTATTTCAGCAAAAAGCGCAAAAAACTGTCAGACAGGCGACGACGTTGCCCGGCCCCTTTGGTTCCAGTCTAGATCCCCATTCGGGCCAAGCCCCGCCGAAGCAGCCGTTGCAAAAAATGGAAAAGTTCCCAACAGTTGGGGGGCCCCTCATAACTTTTGTGCCCAGAGATTAGAGACAGAGGCAGCGCGTTGCGTTCAGTGCTCGGAACGTTCTGAGCAAGATTGTGCCAAAAGAGGTCAAACTTTTTAGTCTAAAATGTCTGCCTATTGCCCACCTACCGCCCCCCAAAAGTATGCTCGGCTTGTGTGCAAAGTTTTGTGTTTGCTGTCAAAATGTTGCTCAAAGATTGTTTATTATTAATTGCATTTTGAAGCAATAAATTTGCAAAATTAATGTGAAAACCAATTAAAGGCCCATTTCGATATAAACATGTCCTTTATGTCCTGCTGCTGCTGCTGCTGCTTCTGTTGCTGCTTCTGATCATTATAATATGCATAATATTATGCTTGGTCTTGGGCTGTTCCTAGTTCAAGGAAATTGGCCACCCACCACCACCCCCCAATCGATGCGGGGGGGGCGGGGAGTTGGCATACGCTTTATTTGGCACAAAACTTTAAACCTTTAATCGCATTAAACGCTAAGGACTAAAGTCAGTCAGTTGTGAGCGGTGCCCCCCCCCTCCCTCACCACTCATTAAATATTGAAAAATGCAAATTTACAAATACATAAATTTTCAATGAATCGCCAACACCAAAAGCATTTAAAATCAATCAATGCAGAGCGACCAGAGTTGTCAACCTCATGGACATATGCCGAAAACAAAAGCGTATGTCAAAAGCCTGAAACACAGGCAAAAACCACATCAAATGGAAGCCATAGCACCAGGTAAACCACCAGTGGAGAGTTAAATGGCAGGCAAGGGTGAGCGCCGGAGAGAGGGGTGAGGGGTGAGGCGGACAACTGCATTGATATTAACAAAATAAACAAGAGCAAAACGCAACCCAGTAAACCGCATACCAAAAACTTTTTATTTGTGCGTGTGCGTGTGTGAGTGTGTGTGTGTGTGTGTGTTTGTGCGTATGAGAGAGGGGGGCAAGAGTTGCTAGACTTTGCACAAATATGACAAAAAGTTTGCGGCAAACAAAAAAAAAAACAACAACTTTGGTAAATGACTACATTTGCATTTGCCTGTTTTTTTTTTTTAGAGTAGATGCATCAAATATTTAAACGATCTTAAAACAATTAACAAATTTAGCAAAATTCCAGTAAAAGCTGTGAAACTTAAAGTAGGACAAGGGTTTCTTTTCTTTTGAAAGACTCGAGTTTTCCGTTTCTCATTCCACCCAAAGATTCGTTGAACTTCTTTGAGCCATTGAAATGAACCAACTCTGACCCTGAAAAATACTGAACCGGCTCCGAAACAGTTTTATATCGGAATTGATATCATTATCTATCAAATATTTGGCATTATCTCAAATGATCCTAAATGGTAGCCACCAAGAAATTGCTTAACTTGTAGAACCAAATAACGAATTTTACGAATTCTGTGCGATATTGAAATCGGTTCCAGGCGGTGTTAAGCATACTTTAAAAGTGGCATTAGAGGAGGTGGAAAGGTTTAAAACTGACTTAAATCCAAAAGACCAGAGAAATGTGACAGTATAAGTGATTGAGTACACTTAAAAAAAAAGGTGGCGGTGTTAAAGGTACCAAAATCGATTAGATGCGGTGTTTACAATACAGAGAGGAGTTGTATTCGTTTTTTAAAACATTTAAAACTAAAATTGGCGGTGTTGCAAATAAAAAAAACTACAAAAAACCAAGAACTTAATACTTAAACCAAAGCTCGAAACATAACACGAAAAAGAAATCTTAAAACAAGTGCCTAACGTACTCAAATCCATACAAACCTAGTGACTGAAGAGCATAACGCATTAACAAAAACGAAGAATGTTCGTTCTTGAATCAAGAGCTCCTCAGATTCAAAAAAGTAAAGGCAACCATATTCCATAACTGCTTGGGAATTCCAAAGTAACATGAGTGCAAAATTCTAGGGCAGCTTGAAAGCTTGCCAAGGCCTTAGAAGCCTTATACCCAAATCCAAGCTATCTTACTATTTAACACACTTTTTGAATCACCTTTGAATCCACTTCAATTTTTCGTAACATTTCGTGAATGTGGGCCAACCGATTGGATATAACTACATACAATTTGACTCGATCCTCGCCAGCTCGTCATTAACATGCCCATTTAGATTTCCTCATCTCCATTATTTCCATCTTCATCTTCATTTTCATAGTCGTCATCATCAACATTGTCGTCAGTTGCAGAGATTTTTATAGGCGGGCGGCCAAACCCCCAACCACCCGAACTTTCCCCAAACCAACCAACCCGGGAGAGCACATTTGGTGTGTTTTTTTTTTTTTTTTTGCTTCCACCCACTCCCTCCCCCTCCCCTCCTTCCTGTGTCACCCATAAAAATCACACTTCAGTTAAAGGCAGCAGCAGCTGTGCCAGGAGCAACAAGAGCGAGAGAGATGGAGACGGAACTGGCGCTGTTATCTGCCAACTTCGGGTGGATTTTCTTGGCCGCCCACTTTTTGAATTCTGCTCTCGCAGCTGCCTCTGCTTTAGCTTCTTCGTGTTATTTGTGTTGTTGTTTGTCAGCCAGCAGACAGATAGCCAATGATAAGCCTTAGCGTATGACTGATGGACCCCCAACCCTCCGCCATTTAAGATGTTGTCCAGAACTATTTTAATGAATTCGAGTTTTAGTAGGTCAATCTTTCTATAAAAAAAAAAAAAAAAACTTAAAAAAATGTGCATATTTTAAGGCTGTGTTCCACATTCCAGAGCCGGTTTGGTTTTGGTTTCGAAGAGATAACATTTGAGGTTCAGTATTCAAGTCATTGATCTGTTGTCTGTATAGCTATATTTCAAGGGCCTTTGCCTCCTTGCATTAGTCATGCTTGCTTTAGAATTTAGATTTTATGAGCAGATCTTAGGATCAGAAGATATTTGTAGTTAAGTGGGAAGTCCTTTTCAAAAATGGAAAACAATGCGTATTTGGGAATATCTTGATTAGCTAGATTAATATGTCGAGGATTAGAATATGATTAACTATTTATAAATCGGGCTGTCCCTTTTTTATCAAGAATTAAGTTCGTAGCTTGCAAGTCCGTTGAGAGGAACCACTTTTTGGAACCACTTAAGGCCACTTGTTAAAGCCCATCTTAGCGTACAAATCTAAACATCTTTTAAATGCTTACACGAATGTGAACTCTCAGCTTATGCGGCACCCATCTGGCTTACTTTTATCCAAGAATTCATGCATCATGTTACTTCTACTTCCTTAACTATCTCAGACATCCGACTTTCGTTTCTTTAGGACTGCTGATTGATTACAATTTGTTGCAAAAAAAAAAACTACCCAGACAACCTGCTCACCCCAAACCTACACTGAAAAAAGAAATCAATCCGAAATGGGATTGAAAACAGGGTAAAACCGGATACTCTTGATCTGATCCGAGAAAAGATTGATTTGCCTCACACTTCTTTTTTTGTTAATGCCAAAAAACAGTATCACTTTAGTCCTGTTCCGGGATATATCCATTTATTGATATTTCTGTTCTGACAATAAGGGTTATTCCGATATGATATTTTTCAAAAAATCTCATCTAATTACTAATCATTTGGATGCCAAATGGTTGATTGGCATACCAAGACCGTCCCAAGGCGCATACAACGAGGAAGTACTCAATACTTAGCACTCGATGGACAATATTCAATACCAAAGTCCCTCTGGACAAATTCCTTGACTTTTTCCCTGAATTCCCCTGAAATTTTGCAAATAGATTCTAGTTGACAGGTTGCACCTACCACATTTTTTTTCTCAACTTTTTGGTTTTTTTTGTTGGTGACTTAGCAAACAGTTTGACCGCAAATCTGGCATTTCATTCAAGATAATTGTGCAGCTGTCGCCACTGGTGTTTTTTTTTTGGTTTTGGTTTTGGTTTTGGTTAGCTTGTGCAATTTGGTCCATTCCACTTGGTTTGGTTCGCGCTCGCTCTTATCTAAAGCTGCCACATGATAAGCACAATTTATGCACAGCTCGGTGTGTTACCCTCCCCCACCCCCACCCAGTCCACCCCAAACGAGTCCAAAACATAAACATAAAAATGTGTTATCATAAAATCTGTTCAAGGTTAAAACTTGAATGCGACTGCACGTAAAAGTCAACCCTCCGCCCGGGCAAAGTCAACTCTGACAAGGCTTATCAGTGGACCAGCATCAGCGCGAGTGGGGTGGGGGTGGGGTGGGGGTGGGGGTGGGGGTTGGAGGTGGAAAAGTCTGTGCGGCTGTTGGACCGATAAGCAATGGCAAACGGAAGCAGGCGGATTTTACAAAATGTTTACCATTTATGGTGTCGATTTCAGTGGTTTCTGCTAGAATTTCTGCTGCCTCGTGAAACGCCAACTGAATTTTAAATGGCCCGCAATCGATAAGTATGAGACAGACGCACAGGAGGGGAGGCAGCCTCTGGTCTTTTGTTTTTCCTTTCTGTTTCTTTTTTTGGGAGAATATAATGGCAAAGTAAACAACGTTGGCCTCGCCTTGCCATTTGGCTTCGTGTGTATCTAGCAGATACTTTATATGCATGAGTTACACAAAAAGAGGCGTTCTTCTTTTTATTCTTTTCGAAAACAACCAGAGGAGCAGGCAGACCAAAACTGAACCGAACTAGATACACACAAATACTTAATAATTCTACATACTCTTCGGTCTCCCTGCGCTTTGATGGGCATGCTAAAGATGGCGGCTCCTATTTTTAATGCAATTTGTTGCGCCTGATTTAATATTTTGATTACATTTCCCCCCTTTTACTTTTTATTTTCGCTGTTCTTTGGGAAAATCAAAGTCCATAAAGTATACAAGAAGTTGTTGTTGTTGTTGTTGTTGTTAATATGCTTGAAATATTAATATAAATTTAACACCTCATTTTTGGTGTCGTCGACTTTGCTCATGAAAATTGTTCGCGTTCAACTTGTTAACATTTTAATTACATAATTAGTTGCGATATTAGCGAAAGAGAGAACAAAAAATGAATATTAATGAAGTTTTAGGTATTGGCGTTTTATTTCTTTTGCTTTGAGAGAAAAAGAATAAACAACAAGAATAAAAGAAGAATTAGTCGGAATTCAGTAAGTAAATTATCAAAATTTGTACAATTTATGCTTTAAGTAAGCTGGCGTTCTAGTTTGTCATCCAATAAACTTATTTTCTAGTCCAAGTTTTGTATTGACATATGGGCAGACCATATACATTTTCAGTTCGGTTTGGTCTTCAGTATAGTTTACTTTTGTTGATTAGGAAAGAATCGTTGGACCAAGTAACTAAAATTTTGCCATGAAGGTCGATATTCTCCCGGTTCCGGGAGCCGGTTCAAAATCGGCTCAAAGTAGGAATGAATGCGGGAAATAATATTGAAGCGTTCATATTTGTTTAAAAATATGACAAAATATGACTATCAAATTATTTCCCCAGGCGGTAAATCGGATGTCGAATATATTTTGCTAATATTTTGAAGCACTAAGATATGATTTCTTTTCCAACATCAAAGACATCTCTCAATATAAATGTATGAGTTCGTGGGAACAACATCTTTTGTGTCATTTATATAATAGGAGACATATCTTTTGATAAATGTAGACCAGTTTAATTATGATTTTGTTTGGCTTATGCTTCGGTTGGATATGATCTAATTATAAAATTATCTTGTGCCCGGTCAATTATATGTAATAGTTTCTGAAGCTCTGAAAAAACCTACTAGAGTTATTCTTCAAACCGAAACATTTTCCAAGCAGATTAACTATTTAGAAGGTCCGACTCTGGGTTCGGTTTGATGGATCCAAAAACTCTTGCAAAATATGGATTAAAAGAACCATAGAAGTTCAGGGCTGTTTATGAATTTAAACCAAAGCCTAAGGTTTGATACTTATCAAAAGAACCGGCTATATCATGGCTATATCGACTCGGCTGTTCATGCTGATCAAGAATATATCTACTTTGTGGGGTCGGAAATGTTTCCTTCCCCCTATTTCACACATTCGCACAACTTCATGAGCCCCCTTTTCGCATTTTCAATGGGAACGGGGCATAAAAACAATAAAAAGAAGCTCAAGGATTGGGACGGGACCGAAGTCGACTCGTTTCCTATGCCATAGATCTTGCTTACCCACTTCTGAAGGTTTCAACGGGCTCTCACAGAGATATATTACATCTACTTATTGTCTTATCTTTGTTTTCCTTTTTTTCCACGTTAGTAGCAGGCTTTGCTTTTCAAAAAATTTACTAGTTGTTCTGGCAGTTTAGGTCTGTTAGTCAGTCGCCTTCGGCTCGTGCTAGGGTGAAGAGCTCTCTCTCTCTCTTATTATTTTCTTATTTTTATTTTATTTAACTAGCAATTACCATCCAGGCATTTCTCAAACGGTCTGTATGATAACTTCTTTTGATATATTTTGGACTTGAATTGGCCCTGGCCCTGTTATTTATCTTGATTGGCATCACTAGGAATTATTTTCGAAGGAGCCAGCATTATTTTCTTAATTTAATTTTATTTGACCAGCAATCACCATCCAGGCATTTCTCAAACGATCTGTATGACATCAACGTCCGGTGTCTTTATTTGTTGTTGATGTTTAGTACTCTTGCATTGGTTGGGGCATTGTTCTTCAAGTGGAATGGAATCACTAGGTATTCTTTTCGAAGGAGCCATCATTACTTTCTTATTTTCATTTTATTTAACAAGCAATCACCATCCAGGCATTTCTCAAACGATCTGTATGACATCAACCTTCGGTGTCTTTATTTGTTGTTGATGTTTAGTACTCTTGCATTGGTTGGGGCATTAGTATTCATCTGGATTGGCATCACTAGGAATTATTTTCGAAGGAGCCATCATTACTTTCTTATTTTCATTTTATTTGACCAGCAATCACCATCCAGGCATTTCTCAAACGATCTGTATGAAATCAACCTTTGGTATCTTTATTTGTTGTTGACGTTCAGTGCTCTTGAATTGGTTCATCTGGATTGGAATCATTAGGTATTATTTTCGAAGTAGCCAGCATTATCTTCTTAATTTCATTTTATTTGACCAGCAATTACCATCCAGGCATTTCTCAAACGATCTGTATGACATCAACGTTCGGTGTCTTTATTTGTTGTTGATGTTCAGTGCTCTTGAATTGGTTCATCTGGATTGGCATCCCTAGGTATTATTTCCGAAGGAGCCATCATTACTTTCTTATTTTCATTTTATTTAACAAGCAATCACCATCCAGGCATTTCTCAAACGATCTGTATGACATCAACCTTCGGTGTCTTTATTTGTTGTTGATGTTCAGTGCTCTTGAATTGGTTCATCTGGATTGGCATCCCTAGGTATTATTTCCGAAGGAGCCATCATTACTTTCTTATTTTCATTTTATTTAACAAGCAATCACCATCCAGGCATTTCTCAAACGATCTGTATGACATCAACCTTCGGTGTCTTTATTTGTTGTTGATGTTCAGTGCTCTTGAATTGGTTCATCTGGATTGGCATCCCTAGGTATTATTTCCGAAGGAGCCAGCATTACTTTCTTATTTTCATTTTATTTAACAAGCAATCACCATCCAGGCATTTCTCAAACGATCTGTATGACATCAACGTTCGGTGTCTTTATTTGTTGTTGATGTTCAGTGCTCTTGAGTTGGTTAGGGCATTGTTATTCATCTGGATTGGAATCACGGAGATTTATAAGTTTTGGCGTTTAAGTTAGACCCACAAGACATAGTCTTGTGGTGCCAAATCACGGTTATCCGGCTTCAGTTCCTGCCCCAACTATCTTTTTGTATTGTTTTTATAGCGAGGGCAATTATATTATGTCATATTATTGTGGTCACACTGAGAGTGGACTGAAAGTACTCTACGTCTTCATAAGGCTTAGAATCATTTGCAGATTTGGCCTGTAAAAATAAATTGTTCCGGTGCAGGATCGGTTTTTCAGTTTGAAGTTTGTTGGAAATGAAATTTAAATTTTTTGTTTTTTTTTTTTGTTTCCTTTTGGCTAAAAACAGAAGCTTCTTCATCAACTGAGCCCCCAGAATGCGCTGCCTGTTACTCCTTTCCTCCTCATTTTTCCTTGCTGTGTTTTGTTTTTGTTGTTTTTTTTTTTTTTGGATCTCTCGGCACCTTCTGTTTCTTTGGGGAATGAACGAACCGAACGTCTATAACCTTCATTAAAAATTGTCTGCAGCGGCATAAAATGATTGATAACATCCGTCAATTTTGACATATGCGGTAAGGTCTGGACCCGGTTGCTCTTCCCCCGCTCCTCGCCCCTCTCGCTTTCTGTGTGTAGCGAAAATGAGTCAATTCGTCAATCAATCAGTGTGTCAGTTGCTCATTTATAATGGGCAAGCATTTGCCTTTTGCTCTGGGGGCCGTTTTGGCAGACTTTGTGTGTGTTTTCTTTTTTTTGGTTTTTGTCTCAGTCTGCTGGCAAGGGGCACTCAGGGCGTATGAGTGATGAACTAGGATTGTGGATGCAGCCAACTGTGCGCCAAAATCCTTCGAGGCGCAAATTAGCACCTCGCCAATGTTTGGGGTTGGCCTCATTAAGTTTGCACATGTGTGCGTCTGGCAGGCACCTCTCCCCCCGCCTCCTAAATGAGCAATTCCCCCCGCTGGCCTTGGCTGGCAAACATTTGTGTTTGAAAGCTTTACAATTTACACTTGCATTTTGCACTTGGATAAATTTTGGCACCTTTTTCTGTGAGTGTCCAAGTTGAGTGGCATATTTGCACACACGACTGAATAAACTTCCAACAACAACAACAACAACAACAACTCTATGTGTAGGGGGTGGGCGTGGCACACACCCTCAAAACAAAGAGAGAAAAAAAAACGAAAAATTCAAACTGAAAACTGCAACCGTATAATGATAGACGCCAAAGCAGCAGCAGCAGCAGCAGCCACAACTGCCCCCCTCAGGCCATTGGCCAGGGAAGAGCAGAAGCTACCAAACTGAAGAGTTGGAGGAGTCTTGAAAAGTCTCCTTTTCGCAGTCAATCAGTCAATGGGGAAGGGAAGAAACGCCAAAGTTCTTGCCCAGCCACAGGGCATATTTAAAGCCAGAACGGAGGCTGGTCAATGGAGTTGAAGGCGTGGCCCACCACAAGGCAACAAAAACGGAAAAAAAAGAACAAAACAAAAATCATTGTTCAACTTGTGTGTGAAATTTATTTTCATTCAAAAAGTTTTGCACATTTTGCGGGAGCGTAAGGAGGCGGCCGGATTCGTGGAGTGCGGGAAGCAGGGGGAGTGCCACAATTTAAAGGCGTTGCCCAGCAGCAGATGCACGGGAAGTGTGTATAGGATTTGGATAAGTCGGAGACTAAGTGCCCCAAAATGCACATGGCGCAAGTTATGATCCACTCATGGCGGGGTGTGGTCATAGATTTGCAGGGGGGGGGGGGGGGGGCTTAGCTCGGGTCCAGGTACTAGAGCAGAGATGCCCGCGCTGTATACGCTTCAGGCGCATTTGTGGTTGTTTTGCGCTTAACGATTGCGAAGCGTGTACGGATTACGGCAGCAACAGCTACGTGTGTGTCTCTCTTCTCTTGAAAGCCACAAAAGTTCGTCTGCATCGTTGGTTTTGTTCTTGCCGTGCGCTTCAGTCAGCCACAAGCACACACACACACACAGCACTAGGCAAAAACCAGTTTTCTCTTTCGTTTTCTTGTGGTTGTTGTTTTATTTGTATTAGTGACTACGCTAGCATTAGGTGTTGTCCAGAGATTACCTATTTCAAAGACTCGGCATAGTCCCTTCGGTTCAATGAATCTCAAAAACTCGAACCGAATCGACTCTATGGGGATAATCGCCACATAAAATATCAAATCGGAATACAGAATATACTGATTCATCGATTGATTCCTAACACTAACGATGCACAGAGTTTATGCAGAGTTTACCAATGCAGGCAGAGAGATGAAACTGGGTGAACTTGATACCATCAATCAAAGTAACCTGTGGAAAACGTTTTTCCTTAAACTTCTTACACCTGCAGGCAGATCAAGTTAATCAATCAGTATTATTGATAGATCAAATGAACGGTAGCTAAGTTATAAGCAACAGAATGTTCACTGTTCCGGCATTGCATGCGCTTTCCTTTCGTACAGAGTATAGTTCAGTCGAACTGGGTCGACTTTCTTGCTGGTTTTCTTTTCGGAAAGGGCATTTCCTGGTCGCTTCCTCTTCTGTTCCATTCTTGGAGCCCTCACCTGGTCACCTCCAGCTGATGTTGTTGTTACGCTTCTTCATGCGTCGTTTTAATGCCTTCTGGCGCGTTTTTAAAAAGCGACAAATTGTTGTTTGCAGACGCCAATGCCGCTGATTGTTGTTCTTGTTGTTGTTGTTGCTGTTGTTGTTGTGTTTTGCTGTTTCGCCGCGCGCCGCTTAAGTGTCGCAATTTAAATATTGTTGAGTGCACTTTTGGCTACCGTTGGCCATTTATTTTACGCTGAAATTTATGTAACGATGTGAAAAATTGCCCCGCTACTGGAACGAGGCTCTAGGCGCTCTCCCTCGCCTGCTCTCGCTCTCTAGCTCTCTCTCTCTCTCTCTCTCTCTCTCACTGTGTCTGCAACGGGTGGGGGGCAGCCATTGACCGCCAAGAAAAGTGCAAAAGTTGCCGTTGAGGCACGTACAATGCATTTTGCACAACATTTTCCGCGCTCTCAAACAAAAGGCCAATAATTGTGTATACCGCAACAAGAGCTTGAGAAGAACAACAGCAGCAGCAGCAGCAGCAGCAGCAGCAGCTTCTTCATGGCTCGCTGGGCTGGTCCGGGCAACACCCCAAAGACCAGCCCAAACAAATGAACTGAACTCGAGCTCTAAAAGACTGCAGCTGCTGCCTCTGACCAGGCAGCAATCAGCCACAACAACAAGTACAGTAAAGCCCGTCCTGAGGCCTGGGCCGCAGGCTTTTCCATCTACGGCCCACCGTAGCCAGTCCTCACTGTAGCCTTTTGACCAAACCATTGCCGCAAAACTGTGAAAAATTCGTTCAACATCAGCGAAATGAAAATAATAAAAATCGGCTTCAAGTTTTTTTTTTTTTTCTTTTTTGCCTTGCAACTTTTTTGCGCCATGTTGGTTACGCCCCCCACTCCCTGTGCCCCTTTTTGAAAAACGTGACTAAAATGTTAAAGCCACCAACAGCAAGAAAATCCCAGCCAGCGGCAGCGGCAGCAGCGGCAGCAGCAGCAGCAATCGCCATCATTTTTTCCTCCTCTCCCGGCAAATCTTATGCAAAAATCCAAATGGAAATGCAGCAAAGCCAAACAAATGGCAGAATGAAATGGCAAGTGGAGGAGGGAAAGCGAACTGCTGCTGGTCCACCATTTTTTGTGCCTTCTTTTTTTTTTTTGCATACCAAATTAGAAGAAGAAGAAGGTGCTGCTGGTGGTGGTGCTGCTGGTGGTAGGTAGGCCATGAGGGAATCGGGAAACAAGGAAACTTTTTTCTGCTTTTTTTCGTATGAAAGAGATGATATTTCGCTTTTGGTCAAGCACTTTTTATGCAAATGAGCTCTGAAGCAGTGCATAGAAGTGGCAAATCGAATGAAATTTTTGTAGCACTAAAATTTGACTTTAAGAGGTCTTTAAGTAGAGACTGAAATCGGTTGGGAACCGATACTATAACCATTTCAATTATTGGGATATAACAAAAAAACGGATTACCATTACAATTACAATTATTTCGTAACTAAAAGTTTATTAACAATGACAATTATTTTAGTAAGTATTAATATCAATTTCGGTCATTTTTTTCACACTTGTTAAGTATTAAAAACTTGCTACTGAGAACGATTGGATGATCTTTAGACGAGTTGTAAGGGGAAAATAAATATGTATAAGTATACTCCGACATCCCGTCACAATCTCTTTGCTTGTGTGTCTCCCATTTCCACACAAGAGAATAAGACCTTTACTTTGAGAAGCTTCTTCATGGCTACCTACTTGAAAGCTGGCGCCAAGAGCTTGTAAAGATGGACGCAAGATCAAACCCACGACCTCTTTCAAAGCTGGCAAGCATGAGAAGTAAACAATTTAGCTCATTTTAGTAGTATTCCCTATCCAAATGCATCAATGTGCCTATCCGAACTTTGCACGGAACTCAATCGTTATAGCAATGACTGTTGGTCCAAATTCAACCAAATTTCTGTTCTCAGCCTGAGATGATATCCTCCAAGATGAACACAAACAAAGCAATTGGTTGGCATAACTGAGTTCCATCACTACTTAAGCAATGATTAGAGAGAGTTTGTTTTGGAAATTCATAGTTTTCTTGATCCTTCGAACCGGATACGAATGTAAATGCACAGACCAACCGACTTGGCCAATTCCAAGTCAACCGCACAGAGTGTAATTCCATTTTAAGACTGGCATAAACAATTTCTGCAAATATTTGACATTAAAACTTGAGAGAGCTGAATTGAAATTGAAATTGCCCCTTTCTATTTTTCAGGTCGCAGTGAGCCGCCCGTAGGTGTCGGCGATCCCTGTGCCGGCTGCAACAAACCCATACTGGATAAGTTTCTGCTCAACGTGCTGGAGCGGGCCTGGCATGCGTCCTGTGTGAGATGCTGCGAGTGCCTGCAACCGTTGACAGACAAATGCTTTAGCCGCGAGTCCAAGCTCTATTGTCGCAACGATTTCTTCAGGTGAGAGAGGCAGACAGAGAGCGGAGGCAATCACTGCTGCGGCGCCCTCGACCCAATCAAAATCAAAGCAATTAAGCCAAGTTGGCTCTTTGGCTTTTGTGCTGTCCGCTGCCGCGTGTTCCATTTGATTTCACCCGGTTGTGGCATTCAAGCCAACTAATTGAAAAGTAGAAAAAAGCGAAAAAAAAAAAAAACAGCAGCAACAAAACTAAACGAAGGTGCAAAAAGGTGCCAAGCCAAAGCAATTAACATGCAAAACACCTGAGCAAATCAAAATGAAATCTCCTGCCAGATTCAGGACGGGGTCTCGAGTGGTGCCACTTGATTGAGTGCGAGTCTATTTCTTTATCCTGATTTGATTTCACCCCCCAATCTTTCATTTAGACGTTACGGCACCAAGTGCAGCGGCTGCGGCCAGGGCATTGCCCCCTCGGATCTGGTGCGAAAGCCCCGCGACAAGGTTTTCCATTTGAACTGCTTCACTTGCTGCATTTGCCGCAAACAGCTGAGCACCGGCGAGCAATTGTATGTGCTGGATGACAATAAGTTTATCTGCAAGGACGATTATCTGCTGGGCAAGGCGCCATCCTGCGGCCACAATTCGCTGAGCGGTAAGTCATAAATCGGGCTCCAACAACTGGGGGCTCATCTGTGCTAATTGAGGGGACCCATTGTTTATGCTTATCCCCTTCCCCCTCCACACACCCCTCTCTCTCTCTCTAATGCTGCCGCATCAATGCTAATGCTATCAGCAATAAACACAAAATTGCGCATACGACACGTTGTCCACACTTTTGGGCATATTTAGGCGTAATTTGTGCTTCAATGTTTTGCCCACAAACAATAACAATGGCGAATTTTTTGCACAAATAACAATATGTGTACGCTCCGTGTATTTGTTTGCCTTAATTGTTTATAGTTTGAAATAGAAATATTTGCGATTGAAATTATCGCGGCACATTTTTGGTGTTGTTGTTGATTTTTGTAATCTAGTTTTGGCCCAAGCCAAATGGCAAGAAAAGTCAAAGCGACTGGCTAAGCAAATATGGGCAAAAAAAAAAAATTGTTTCACCACTGGGGCACACTGTTTGTGGTGCTAGCGGAATATGTTGTACAACACTTTCTGAATCTTTACTATTACTGGATAATATTGTTTGAGGTTGCATCTAAGGGTTGTCAACACAATTTTTGGTTTTCATTGAGCTAGGACATTTCTTCACATTTAACAGCACTTTTTTTTTAGATAGCTTGCAGATAAGTTTGCATTGTAGAGCGCTGTGGCCCCTCACAAAAGGGGCTAAAATTGCTTAAAGCATTATGAAACTAACAACTAGCGTTTTTCCTTCGCGCTTTTCAACACTATGTTGCTGCAGCTTTTATTGTACAACACACTTACGCGTAGGCTGGTATTAGACTCAAAGTGGTTGAAATTATGAAATCCAGTTTTCCACACTGTCTGCTCTTTAGTGTTTCAGTTTGCTCTTTTCTTTGCGTTTTGCATATTTTATTATTCGCAGCAGCCTTTGCAGGACATTTTTCCGTTTGTCCAAAAAACCAGAAAAAAAAAAATAAGTACTCAAACTGAAAGCGCATTAAAAGCAGCTGCAAAGTGCAAAAGAGTAACCGTTCTGCCAGCTCCGTTGCTGCTGCTGCTGCTGCTGCTTTCCTGTGTTTACCCAGTCACTTGAGGCCCAAAAAGTTTTAAAGGCTTTAAAGTTAAGGCCACAATTAAAGCTTTAAATGCACGCACACAACCACACACACACACACACACTCACACACACATACACCCTCAGCTGTCAGACGCAGCAACGCCTCGAACTCAAAATAATTCTTTTTGTTATGTTTTTGGTTTTGTTTTTGCTTTTTTGAAAATTTCGCCACATTTCTTTTTCGGGTGTTCTGAAAATATTTTCGTAGCATACTTAGCGGCGTTAAATATTTCAACGCTGTCATTTTCTTGTTGTTGTTGTTGCTGTTGTTGCCGCTCAAGAGGGGAAATGCCAGACAGAGAGCAAAAGACCGAGAGAGCGAGAGAGACCGCAGAGGCGGAGCAGTGAGCAAAACTCTCTTTCTCTGGCTCAATTGGCAGCTGCGCAAACGGCAGGAAAATCTACGTTGACGTCAACTGCAGCAGCAGCAGCAGCTGCCATTGTATTGGTGTTTGGCCCCAAAAAAGTAGGCAAGGTTTTTGATTCAAATTTTCAAAAACCATTCAATTCTTTATGAATTGCTCAAATTTCAACAAAAACAGAGTGGAAACCACACCAAAGTCTAACTAGTTAGCTTAAGCAATATGTTTTTTAACCACTGTTTCTCCCACTTGACACGTCTCCGTGTGGTGCTGGTGTGAGTGTGAGTGTGTGTGTGTGTGTGTGCCGGCTGCGCCGACAACGTCTACGTCGGCATCCTTCAGCTGGGGCGCCGCAGCACAGGTCATTAATGTTTTGATTTTAATTGCGTTAATTACGTGCAACGGATTTTTCACTTTCACATCAATTCTGAGTGCGTCGGGAAAACGGAAAAACTGAAAAGCGCCGTGCTAAGACAATGTGTAAGCCAAAAATATAGAAAATAACATTTTCCCTTCAACGTTCGACGTGGCAAATTTATGGCTTGTCATATAAATTAAACAATATCAATAAAAATAACAACAACAACAAAAACATCAATGAAGAGAGTGAGAGCAACAGAGATGGAGAGAGACAGAGAACGAGAGGGTGAGAGTAGATGGAAGTGAGAGAAGCTCATCATAAATCACCATAAAAGACAACCACATAAAAGGCAACAAATAGTACAAGTAAAAAGAAATTACTGCTGCAAAAATGTATGCAATCGGTTTTTTTGTTTGCTTCAAGTCAAAAACTTCAGTGTTTCAAATTGGTTCAATCTTCGACTTGATTTAATTACATTTAAGAACAGTATGAATGATGTGTGGTGTTGGGCACCAAATGAAACTCCGTTTATTCCTCTTATTCCAAATTTGGAACTGACGAAGGACGAAGAACGATTTAACCGACGGAAATCAATTTTATGTAGCTTTTTATACTCTTCAAGATGTTTAACGATTCCACTAATGTTTGCCACATCTAAAGTCTCTGAGCTGGTTATAAAGATCAGATAATAAATCGCGAAGTTATAAGAAAGTCAGCTTTTGTCATACATTTCTGTTTATAAGGAACGGTGCATACTTTTCGGCTTTTTCATGCGCTGTCCGTGAATGTTAATACATTAACTTAATTGTTAATGCTCTTTTTATTTATCTAAGGAATGGCTAATTAATGTACCGGCTATACCGCCGTCGGGCAGGTCCGAGTTTGACTACCACTCTCGTTGTAAACCGATCTCACGAAAACACGGAACTTATAGGATATTTAAAGGTCCGTTTTGTTTATTTTAATCTACACAAAGTCTGACTTTCTGCCAGCAACCTAGAATTTGTGGAAAGTGACACTTTTTTGTTTTTGTTTCAAGAATTTGGAAAGAGGTGGGAACCGTCCTATGGTCTTACAAGTAAATGGAAGTGATTCTCGAACAGAATCGAGCTGGTGTTATTGCTGTAAAAGTGGTGAAGTGAAGTGGAGTGAAAAACAGTATAATTCTAAAGTAGGCAGTCATTTAAAGCTTATAACAATTAAAGTGTGACCGTTCGCATTTATATTTTAGAGACAGTCGAAAATTTACTCGGAATTTGGATCAGAAATTAGAGCAAAAACGCAAAAAAAAAGAATATAACTACAATTCCTCGTTACTCCGTTCACAAAATAAATGAACCAGTTGAGAGTTCAATGCGCTAATTCTTCCTACTTTCAATAACTTCATACATAGCAGATCGAAGATTGTTAAGTGTAAAATTAAAAAAAAAAAGGTTTGCTCCGTTCAGCTGACTGAGAGACTACTGTGCAGAGATTCGCTTGAGATCTTCTTCGTGATTAAATATCAATTAAGAAGAGTTTAGTTTTGGGGGCATACATTGCTTCAAAGATCTTTAAAATCTCTGTTCTTCTGTTGCCACTGACCATTTCTCTGCTTCTACTGCCGACCACTGAGCAAAGCAAACTTGTAACTTTAAGCATAAAACATTATAAATTGCATGCCTTTCTGCTTTATCAGTGTATATCATGATTTGGTCTTAACCTAGATGGGTACATCTTAGGGATGCTACATTTAAAAGTGGACCGATCGTCCGCCCAATTTGCATTTCATTCATGCCTTAAGACTTCTTCTTCTCAACTCTTGAGACCTTTTTGTGGTAATAACTCAACGTTGATAAACCGAACAATTTGTGTGCGTGTGTGATGACCCTTAAACGACCTTAACTCAGGCACAACCTTTAATTTTATTCTTTTTGTTATTGCTTCCTTTATGTGTTGAATTTTTATGATCTGAAGAGCAACAGCAACAACAGCAACAACAACAACGGCAAACAGCAAGTTTTATTAAGCACACAAAATTTGCTGCCTTTCAGTTCACATGGCTTTTTGTTGGCGTTTTTCGTACGCCTACTTTTTAGCTGAAAGGGTCAAGCGCGCATATGGCCCAAAACACTCGCTGGCCTGGCTGGCCCTTCTTTACTTATTCTAGAGAGAGAGAGAGAGCGAGAGGGAGGGAGGGAGGAAGGGAGGTAAGGATAAAAGCCCCATACAGCAGCTGTTGCTGAGCCAAATTAAAGGCAAGCCAACATGCCAAAGTTCAGGCAAAAAGCCGTCAAAATTTTGGAAAATTATTTTTAAATAAATCGAAACTCTAAGCCATTGTCAACCCATGGAACAGCGACCTGTTACAACGAGCTAGAATGTGCCACATAATCCTTGGGGATTAAGTGTAGCTGAATTGGGTATACATGGCGGGAAAGCGTTAACTACATTGCCACATTCGACTCGACAATGGCATACAAAACTTTTGTAAATATGAATTCATTCTTCATTTGGTTTAAGCCAAATTGTTTTATAGTAGTCTGGCTGGTACTTTTCTGCTAAATTAATTTGTGCTAATTAGTTTGCTTACAAATTTTTCTTGAACAAACAAATGAATTAAGGTGTTAAGGGGTAGGCATTGCGGGAGTTCTGATCTCCACATATTTATCCAAACAACCTTGCGTAATGTGAACAAACAGAATGCAGTGTGGCCGTTTGACAATTTGCTGGTATTTTGGCGTTGAACAGAAACAGACCCCCCCCAAAAGGAATAAGCTGTCTTTTCAGCTAGCTCCACCAGTTACCAGTTACAGGACATATACAAAATGTGTGAGTAGAGCATACAATTCGGTCATACACAAAACAAACTTTTGCTGTTTTTGTAGTGGTTTTTTGCTGTTGCTGTTGTTGTTGTTGTTGTTTCGCCTTGCTTCCCCACATGAAAAATACCGCAGATTTACGGTTGTCGTCCTGGCCACGTAATATAGTACTCTCTCTCCTATATGTGGGTGGCACAAAAACAACAACAACAACAACAACAACAACAACAACAACAACAACGAAATGGAAGCCTTGCGGCTTCTTCTGCTTCTAGAGGCTATTTTTATTTGCAGTTTCAGTTTTTTGCAGCGGTGGCATTTTGCTGTTGCCGTTGCCGTTGCCGTTGCCGTTGCTTGGTAGTCGTTTCGGTCAGTTTGTTGTGCGAGTATTTTATGTGGCGGTGTTTTTTATTTTTTTTATTTTGTTGTGTTCATTCTCTTCACAAGTTTATGGTGGCTGTGGCCTCTCCCTGCCCCTCCCCCACCCCAACCCGTCGCAGCCACATCTCTTTGGCTGGCTGACCGAAAACCGTTAAAGTTTATTTGACATTTACTTGGGCTATTTTTTATTTTTATGACTCTCTGGGTTTTACTTTTTTTTATATATTGTTCGTACGTACGTATATATACTGACCCAAACCTCTTCTCTCTCTCTTTTTTTTATGATTTCTGTTTCGACCATAAATTTGCGGCTATTTTGTGTTGTGTGTTTGATACTTTCCCGATGCACAAGGTATGATAAACCCCACCCCACCCATCCCAGCCCGCTCGCTCTCTGTACGTGTACACGGGCGAGCGTATGTCGGCTCCATCTAACGCCTTTTCAGCGTATACGTAAATCATTTGGCTAATTGCGTGTTGCCAACTAAAGCTTTGATTTGTTGACGGCGACGGCGTTTACTAGGTTTTTGGTTTAGTTTGGCCGGAAGTGTCGCCATTTTGCATAAATCAAGTGCGTA
Organism: Lordiphosa andalusiaca; assembly: GCA_035044965.1. NCBI lineage: Eukaryota > Metazoa > Arthropoda > Insecta > Diptera > Drosophilidae > Lordiphosa > Lordiphosa andalusiaca. The sequence goes on from JAWNNM010002635.1 coordinate 198,979, forward strand.
GTGGGTACCTAGTTGGGGTACTCAAATTGGCACTCTTTGTTTCTTATTTCAGAGATAGCAAGAGATTATTGGGGGGGGGGACTTAAAGAATTCTCAATATTCGATGTGGTCTCAGTTAATACTAGAGTTCCCAGTTTAAATACACATTTGTGAGGCATTCACTTGGCGTTCATTACAATTTCAAAGGCAGATTTCAAGTCCTAGTTCAATAGTAAATGACTATTCTTAAATACATAAGCTATTATGACAACTTGCATTTACTTAGAATTCAAGAAAATCATACACAAAGTCAAGTATTCAAAATACCTTCTACGTATTTAAGTGATTAGCATTCACAAAAAGGTTTGTCTTAAAATTCTTCAAAATTCCTCTTCGAGAGATTCAACTTCAAAATCGGTTGCAAAGTTGCTCGAGTGTTTGGAAAGACATCAAGGTAGACTCAATCTCACTTAAGCTTGAGCTAGCAAAGAAATTTGTACAAATTAATTTGTGCACAAACTAGACACACATCTCGCTCAAACTGGCCAGTAACCTAGTGCAAATAAATTAGTGCTAATAAATTTGTAGTATTTAGTTTACATCATGGGTATTTTTTCTTGATTTGCTTTCAAACCAAATGAAAAATGAGAAATTTATGTACTAAAGCACGAAAACTCTAGCCAGGCTTTCGAAAACAAAAAAAGGAGCAGTTTGTCATTCAGTCAGAGAAAAAGAATGCCTTTTGAATGAATGGCTTTGTGTGTGCGAGTGCGTGTGTGTGTGGTTGTGTGTGTGTGTGTGTGCCCGCCCATCTATGCTGCCTGTCTGCCAGTCAAACTGGGTGGTTGTTACATAGCGACATGCATACTTACATATATTGTGTATGATATATGTGCACCAATGGCAAAGATCTCAGGCAGGCGATAAGAAAGAAAAAAAAAAAAAGCAAAGAAAGAAAAAAAACAACAACAAATACTCGTTTGTGTGTGTGTGTGCCCAGCCACCCCTAAAAACCAGAGGGAAAACAGCCAGCTTAAAGCTGTGTTCGGTGGCTTAAAGTCGCTTTTCTGTGTGTGTGTTGGTTTTTTTTTTTTTTTTGTATTTTTGCGGAGGCATCGAAATCGATTTCGTATTTCGCATTTCTAAGGCCTTAAGCTGAGGCTTTCTGCTCCTCATCCTATTCCCCCTCCTGCTCCTCCTCCTCCTGCTCCTGCTTCCCTCAGACATCATTTTGCACAAAGCTCTGCACATTTCCGTTTCCGTTTTGTATACATAACCTCAATTCACATTTTGGCAGAGCCACCCTTAGCCTCTCTGCCACCTGCCAGCAGCTCTGCGTGCTTTTGGTTTCGACAGTTGGATTTGTGCGGCTCCCCCCTTGCCCCACATTCCTGCAGCATCACATATTTCTTTTGTTTCGTTTCGTTTTTTGTTTTGTTTTTTTTTGTGTGTTTTCTTAGTCAGCCGCCAACGCCAAATCCGCCAAACCAAACCAAACCAAACCGAACCGAACCCTCCTTCTCCTTCTCCTTCTCCTCCTCCCCCATGCCCCACTCTTCAGCCTCACTAACTCTCTTTCTCTCTCTCTCTCGCTCTTTGGCAATTGTTGCCATCTCTTTTGCTTTTTGCCGCTGGCCCGCCTTTTTTAACGCAGTTGGCAGCGCAGTTGCCGTTTGCCGCGTTTATCTCTCGCGCTGAGACCCTCGAGGGGTTGTTTTCTCTGTTAGGTGGCGCCCCCTTGCGGTGGACGTTTTTTTTTTTGTGTGTGTTTTCAAAATGGTTGCCCAAGCTTGAAATATGACACGATTACGTGGGATCCCTTGACCCCAAGCCCAACCCCAACCCCAACCCCTACCCCTACCCCACCCCCACTCGCATCACACACGCACACACATAAATCTCTCCACGTTTTTCAGGCTTTCCTTTTTATGCTGTTGCTTTTCATTGTCATTAACACACTAGATAGATGCTGCTTTTCCCTCTCTGCCGGTCAGTTTACGGGGCACTCAATTTCTGTTGATTGAAGATTTACGATGCACTTGGTCTCTGCACTAAAGTTCACTCGAGTCAGTCAGTAAATTTGACAGGCCGATGAGAGGAGGATTAGGAGGAGGGCCGGCATCTGCTCTAGTTTTAACGCCTGTCGTAATTTGTGGTGACCCAAAAAAAACACACACACACACAAAACAACACATCATTAAAGTGAGAGACCCTTTTTTTAACTGCTGCTCCAGAGTTTGGATTTGGGATAAATTATAAGCCTCAATTGCACAGTCTCCCCTTTCAAAATGTGACCCACTTTAACTGCACTCTTATCGATGAGTGACTCAGCCCGCCTCCTCCTGTTCTGTCCCAGTTGTTACTTATGTCATTAATAGCCGCCTATTTAACGTGTTTTCAAGCGAAAAACTTTATTTTCACGCGCATTACGCGCGCAAAAGTCGACCCAACCGACTCACCGTCTGCGACTTCGACTCCAAAGTCAAGCCAGTGTAAAAGCCCATTAAAAATAGCTTTAAAGTGGCTGTTAAAAATAAACAAAAACGCCAACAACAACAACAACAGCAACAACCAACAACCAACAAAAAAGCCAAACTACAAATAAAATGCACATAAAATGAGTGCTCCAAGTGCGGGCTTTGGAAATGGGGTAAACGTCAAGTGGAACAGGTAGGTGAAATGGTTCCACCTGAATGGCCAAGCTGGGGCCAAGAGCAGAGAATTATTTGAAAATGCTCCAAATTAAATTGGGGAGGGGGGGGGGGTGTGTAATATTTTAGGACAACAACTATCCAAAGATTGAGTTATCTATGAAAGAGGCAGCCAAATTAATTTGTACGCTTGCTTAGCCAAATAACAGTATTACAATTGACTTTGTCCAATGGCCAAGAATTTGTACAAATATTTGAGCACAATTTCTCATAAAATGTTGCCTATGCCGTGCAAAGGCAAATAAATTTGCACAAATGTTTTGCCACCTTAAAGGTTAAACTTTGTTTTTTACAAACGAAACGAACCAATTTTGCATCTTAAGCATCAAATAATATTTAAACAACGAATTGGCCAAACAAATTTGTATAAAACACCAAATAAATGTGGTTTTTCTTAAAACAGCAAACAAATACGTACAAACGTAGAGCCAAATAAATTTGTACAAATAGCTAAATGATTGTCACTTATCAAAAGCTGACAAGTACCGAACAGACTTTGTTCCCAAAAAGTTTGTGCAAAATAATTTGTCCAAATTTGTCCTTGCCCTTCCCTCCCCTTGGCCCGCTGTGTCCACTCGGCCTTCAGTGTAATGCTATTTATTTTCCATGCGTTTTCTGTATTTCTATTTTGCTGCTTTTGGGTTTCTGTTGGTCCCCCCCCACCCCCAACAATCGTTGTTGATGCCTGTCAAACATATCCATTTCAAAGCAAACTTCCCATGTCTCTAGTTGTCTGATGTCATATGTGCGAGAGTGTATCTCGGTTGATGGATTGCATGCACAAAAAAAGGCCGAGCAAAGTTCAAAATTATAAATCAAACTCAAATTTGCTGTTGGCCAACGCCAGCGCCCAGCAATGCAAAAAAAAAAAGACAAACCCACAAATTTATGTTGTGCCATAAACAAGGGAAGCAACAACAGCAACAAATCGATTAACACATAAACCCGAAAACTGCATTTCGCCAAAGAAAGAAGGCAACTTAAACGATTTGTGACACTAATAAATAAGCCAACTCATAATTTTTAATTCACTCTGCTTCCTCGCTTGGCTGTGGTTTGTGTTGTTGTACTTATTTATTTATGTTTATTGCGTTTATCATTTGTGTGACACTTTGCATAGCGCCGGCCGCTGGCGACGCGTGGGCAGGGGCACGGGCACGGGCACGGGCAGGGGCAGGGCAAAGGGGTATACGAAACGCCCGTGAAATTGTCACAGCTTGCTGGTTTTTATGGCTTCCCAGTTGGCCCAGCTTTAGCTTTATGTGCCAGCTGTAAAAAAAAAAATCTCCGCCAAAATTTATGCGCAAATGAATTGTGCATTTAATGGTGGCAGTTGGAAGGTTGCGGCAAAGCGACGCGCTGTAAAAACCCACCTGAAATTGGCCAAGCAAGTGAATTGGCTGGATTGGGAGAGTAGCCGGAGGCTTACGCTTGTACCACCAGAAATTCGCACAAATTTATTTGCCTAATTATGGCAATAAAATAAAGACAAACATCATTTAGCTTTCGTAAACTTCTTGTCATCTTCTAGTTGTATAAAGTTTTGAAAACATTTTATTTGCGCAAACTAATTTGCCCAAATCAGAGAAATCAGTGGAACTACTATCGAATGTCTGGACAAACAGATAGATGTACCATGTACCATGTACTATGTTTTACGAACAAACAACTTAGAATAGCTCCCAGTTCTATTTGTACAGAAACAAGTCTGCATACAGTCTGCTATATTAGTTTGTGGACAAATCTAATGCAAATGACAACAACTTAGTTCCAATTCATTTGCCCCCAGTTACTATAAATCAAAATTTGTTCATAGTGTAATAAATTTGCCGACTAATTGTTAAGCACAAACTTATTTGCCAGCTGAAGCAATCCCACTGCCAATCCCAACGGCATGTAAATGTGTACATAAGTGACGCCATTGCTGCTCCTGTGGCTGTCATCTTGTTTCAGCCTCTCACCTCACCTTTCGCATTTGCGCCCCCTTTTTGCAGTTTCAGTTTCAGTTCTTTTTTGTTTTGGGACCCAAACGGCGCGTTGAAATGAAAGAATAACAGAATAACACACGGCAGAGCTACAAAACAATAACAATAAAAACAACAACAACAACAGCACAGAAAGCGGAGAGTACAAGACGAAAGGTACGCAACTTGGTATCAATTTCAGTCCAAACAACACAACAGAACGTGAAGAAGGGGGAAAGCGCATTTTGAATATGACAGAGTGTGCGAAAGAGACGGCACGCAGGAGCAGCAGCAGCAGGAGCAGCAGCTACCGTAAATCCTTTTTGGCACAGCTCAACGCGTTCGTGCGCCTGGAAATCCTGTTGCTTTAGGCAAAAAGGTCCCAACATGGCAGAGCCAGCAACAACAACAAAAACAACTGAAGGCGCTGCTGCCGGAGTGCGCCGACTCTGAAATACCCTGTACCCTTGCTCTCCTCTGTTTCCATTAATTTTTGTTTAGCACTCGCGCGCGCATGCACGTCCCCACATCAAAATAGTTTCGGTTATGGTTTCGGTTTTTCCGCATCTCAAACAAACTTACACGAAAACCTTTTTTTCACGAATCCTTCGCACAACCTCATACTCCCCTCTTAACCATTTTCAACAGGGTACAGGGTATAAAAACGGATCACTTTACAAATGCCCACGAAATGCGGCCGGTTTTTGCTGCTGTTGCTGGCTGTCGCTTGTGGCAATGCCGCCGCTTGGAAAAATAATAACAACAACAGAAAGAGAAAAATAAAAAAACGTTGCCAAAAGGTAACAGAGCGTATTTTGAGGCCAACCAAACAATATACTCGAACAAACGGACGCCCATTCATAAGATAATGCCAATCAAAACAAAGAACATTTTGAATCAGGTTAGCAAGAGACTCGCAGATGGAGTCGGAGGGAAGAGAGAGGGATAGAACTAAGCTAAAAGTAAATCAGCTCTTGGGGGCCGATCAAAGAAGGTTACAAATTATCAACGGTTTGCTTCAACGGAAACCCCCAAACAGAAACATTTGGGCTGCAAACCGGTTTTGAACCGAACCGGTTCGCACCCGGAATTCCGATTCTCATTTTACTGTGCACCGAACCTTGAACCGAACCTCTTTGGAAATTAAAGCTGAACCTAACCCTGTTCCGAACGGGCAGGAAAACCTTGAATTGAAACAGGAACTACTTATCAAGTCCCCATCTAAACATCAAATGCCTGCAGCAGCTCCAAGTGAGAACAGAAACATTTGGGCTGCAAGCCGGTTTTGAACCGAACCGGTTCGCACCCGGAATTCCGATTCTCATTTTACTGTGCACCGAACCTTGAACCGAACCTCTTTGGAAATTAAAGCTGAACCTAACCCTGTTCCGAAAGGGCAGGAAAACCTTGAATTGAAACAGGAACTACTTATCAAGTCCCCATCTAAACATCAAATGCCTGCCACAGCTCCAAGTGAGAACAGAAACATTTGGGCTGCAAACCGGTTTTGAACCGAACCGGTTCGCACCCGGAATTCCGATTCTCATTTTACTGTGCACCGAACCTTGAACCGAACCTCTTTGGAAATTAAAGCTGAACCTAACCCTGTTCCGACCGGGCAGGAAAACCTTGAATTGAAACAGGAACTACTTATCAAATCCCCATCTAAACATCAAATGCCTGCAGCAGCTCCAAGTGAGAATGGCTTTTGGCAGTTTCTATTATATTTGGAGAGATGTCCTTGTGGTTTTTATATAGTTCAGAACTGTGGTCATGTTTAATGGTCAGGTATTGTGGATACTAGTAGGAGTGGGTTATTGTTTCCGGAGATTGCTTGTCTGTCTGTGTGTAATCTGTGATTGTTGCAAATGGGTGCAGGCTAACAAATTCTCGGAAGAACGCATACCCAAATAGAAACCCGTGCATACATCTGGCTGAAATTGCTTCACTACTTTCACTCTCTCTCTCTCTCTCTTGCTAGGCTTCTTCTTATTGCGGAAGTTGCCCAAAAATGACAGATCAAAGATCAGACCATAAATGTTGGTTGGTGGCTTAAAAACCAGACCCAGAGAGACCAGCGACGCGTCGCCTCGTCTCGCCCTTTTGTCATGACCACAAAATCCACCACAAGAGCCCAACTGCTGGCTGCTCGCTTCGTTTAATTTTAATCCGTAAAAAGATCTGTGTTTACAAATCCCCCGGCTCGAGCCTAGGCGCGCTTGATCTCTGATCTGGCGATCGCGTGGGCAGGTAGACACAGCTCCGTCAATGATCCGACCGACATCGAAACCCAACTCCGCTCAGAGGCAGCGCGCGGCTGTGGCTGTGGCTGAGGCTGAGGCTTAGGTACGCTTTTCGACACTTTGTTTGGCACAGTTTAAGCCAATTGTTAATCGCCCCGTTGAGCCAGAGCCAGAGCCAGAGCCTGAGCCTGGGCCTGGGCCTGGCCGTAATCCCAATTGACAAAAGTCAACAAAGCGCATCAATTCATTTGCAATTCATGCGAATGGAGATGCTCGTTGTGTGTGGTCGGTTGGTTGGTCGGTCCGTCGTTTTGTCAACAATTTGTCATTGATCTGGAGACAGTAGAATATTTTTGCGAATTTCAAATGTGAAATTGGTGGCTGGGTGTAACTTTCTATTCTGTTTGTTCACCAACTGAATTTGCCATGTTTTTGTTTGCACTTTTCTTTCCAAAGTTTGTGCAAACTTGTTTGCTTATTGATCTGTTTGGGGCAGGGCGTTGCATAATTTGGTCTCCTCCCAATACATTTGCCCAAATTTAAGGCAAATTGTAACAGGTCTCCAAGCCTCGCCCAACCCCCTTTCTACACACTGCAAACCCTTGGACTTTATTTGCCCTGCAATTTATGCTTCAACGCCTGTGGCTCTTGTCCTGCTCAGCTGGCTTCTCCTTTGCCTCCTGAAATTGTGTGCAAAGTGCAATTGTTTTTGTGTTGTTGTTTATAGCCAAGTGTCAAACAAACTAAGTTGCCCACCCATTCTGCTCCCCCGCTGCACACGCTAACAAAAGTCGAAAGTCACAAAACTCAAAACTGTTTTTGACACATTGAACGTCGTTGGCAAAAACTGTTTTCGAGACAGATACACGAAGACGGCCAAAAACTTCAAAAACTTTCAAACATGAAATGAATTCAGCGTACGCGTGTGTGTACCTACGGTGTGTGCGAGGGGTGCAACAACAAATACCACAACAATTTGTTATGCCGCATCAAAGCATGAAAATCGCTGGAGAGGCAAAAACCAGCTAAGCAAAAGGCCGGGAGGGGGCGGCCACTTCATTTTGGGGTGATGCGGGGGTGGTTTACACTTGACTGAGCAGGCCAAGTGGCTGACTAGGAACCAGGGCAGGGCTTTCTGTGTTTGTCTATAAATTTTAAATGTTTGGCAATGTCGCACGCAACACAAATAGAAATTAAGTGCAAACTTCCACAAAAGACGACGACGATTTGGACTCTTGGACACTCATTACTCGGTGCCCCCGGGCACATGCATTCGTGTGTGGGTTTGACCTTGACGTGACGCTGGCCAGTTGTCGCTCAACTGGCACTAAATGCCAACAGAAGACTGACACAAATTGATGGCTCGAAAAAGGGAGGTAGAAGTAGACGGAACAATAAAAAAATCCAATAAATCGTTAAGACGCCAAAAATGTGGATAATATTGTGATAAAGCTTTAGGTGAAAAAGTGCTTCAGTTTCAGTATTCACCTTTACTGCAGGGCACATAAGGTATGAGGATTTGAACAATGTGGATTGAGGGTTGGGCAAAGTTTCGAAGCTTTTTGTTTTTGGATGAAACCAATTTATGCAACGATTGCCCCCCAAAAAATCAAGTTTACAGTTTCTTTGCTTAAATATATGTGCACAAATTCATTTGTACAAACAAATTTGCATCCGAAATAAAAGAAAAGAAGCATAATCTTATTGTGATATTAACTGCAAAGTATAAACCATGTAAATTTGTGATACGGAATTTGTGACGAATATGGTAATTGACCTGTAAGACAGATCACACTTACAAATTACACAGTTAGACAAATTTTTTGTGATTCGGTACATGCAAACTACTTTGTACAAATAAATTTGCGATACAAATTACACAGTAACACAATGTGTCGGTCATTTCATATATTCTGGAAACGGAAGCAGAACTCGAACCGAACCTACCGTCCATTCAAAAGAAGATTTGTAACCACATTTTTGCATTTGAATGCGAATTTGTTGTTACTGTTGTCGATTGCAAAGTCGTTTGCTCTCGCCCCCTTGCTCAAATATCGCACTTGACTGTGCAAACAGCGGGCAAGTGGGGCCCTGACCGGGGGGCAGGGGCAGGGGCAGGGGCAGGCCTGTGTCCCCTTGCGTTTTGTTTATTTATTTGACTGTCTGTCTGTCCGTCCCTCTGCCTGCTCTGTTTGTTTGGCTGTCAGTCAAATTTTCATTGAGGACGCGAAGGCTCAAGGATGCTGTCGAAGCGGCAGCACTTGTTCGTCTTCGTCGAGGACGCCGTTGGCTGCTGTTTGCCTACGACAAACAGTTTGCAATTGATGTGGGTGGAGGAGGGGCAAAAGAGAAAAAACGCAAAACTGAAATATTTTTCTAAGCGAAAAATGAGTGTTTGAACTTTTATGGCTGCCGGGCAAAGGCCAGAGCCGGAGAGGGTGGATTGAGGGTGGTTCTGGTGGCCCGCTCAATGGCATAATTGCTATTGCTACAACAACAATTACAGTGGGAAGCTGGAGAAGAGGTTTTTGTGGCAATCAAATGAAGTGTTCCTGAATGGTTTTCAAAGTTAATTTGAGTGATGCTCGAGCTGCTGCTGCTGCTGCTGCTGCCACCGCTGGTACTGGTACTGACAACCCACCCCCTGCTCCTGCGCCCGGACGCGTGTTTATTAACATGTGTTTACAACAACTTAAGGCGCCCATATGGAACTCAACTGGGTGGGTTTTCTTGTAAGCGATGCTGGTAAACACTTCAAGTTTCCGTTTCGTTTCATTTCTAGCGCTTGGCTCTTTGTTGTTTCTGTTGTTGTTCCCGGGTTGCGGGTGAATTGTTGTGGTTGCGGGAACGGATCATGAGATGGCACTCACCTGATGCAGCACTAAATACTGATAAGGTGCCGCAAAGGGGACACTGAAATCTTAGGAGCTTGAAGCCACAGCACTACCAGCATAGAACATAGAGGAGAGGGAGGGAGCTTATTGGCGAAACCTACATACAAGAAACGCCTCTAGTCACGGCAATCTCCAATCGATTGAAAACAATGCTGCTATCCCTTAACATATATTTCATCGACTTCATTCGGTGACGTTATGTCCCTGACTTATTAAAGTGCCCTCGCTCTATATAGTTGAGGTTTCACTGCATTCATGAAGGACACTACTGGCCAGCTTCAGCTTTAGCGAACTATCTAACGAACAGAAGCTAGTGAAATCGTCAACACCTGATGCATCACTCTTTCTTAACTCCCCAACTAAACCAAAAATACCTGTCATGTGCCTGCTACAGCACACATAAGGGTGAGGGTGAGGGTGAGAGTTTCTGGTTTTGGGCACCCTTCCTGTGCCACCCCTCAATCGACATAGACAAAGCGCACACACATTAATTTCGAATTAGTTTTGCATCATGTGGTTCACGATGCAGAAAAATCGACTCTACCCTGCTCCAAGCTCCAGAGACTCTGACATCGACCCCAGCTGGGACCGTGCGCTCTTCGTGTTTATGAGCAACTATTAAGTGCACAACGTACTGCGGCGGGCATGAAAAATGCGGCATGGACGTGGAACAGATCGCTGGATTTTCTACATGAGCGCATTCTGAAAGTCGTTGCCGTTGCCCTGCCGCTTCATTCATGCAGAGGAAGAGGAGAAGGAGCCTGGCGACCGGGTGGGGAGGGGGAGGGGGAGGGGGAGCAGGCAGAAGTCCAAGTTGGCTGGCTGTAAAATTAGGTTAATTCCTGTCAGTGCGTTGCTGATTTGAATTGTCACACACACACACACACACACACACACATGAGCAGAGAAGACCTGGCACCTGGTTCTCTTCCACATCTTTTGGCCTGGGATTTACTTGGTTTTTTTTTTTCCTTTTCCACATTGACGGCCGTTGACGTTGTATTTCTCTCCCCCCACCAACCCGATCTCGGCTTAGTGCGACGACTCTAATCCCTGACTGACTGGGCCTGGCCTGCCACATTTTTGCTTATGACAGTTACGCAAGAAATGGCAAAACCAAAGTTGGAAGATTGAGCAAGGATGGTGAAGGGAGGGCGGAGGGAGGAGAAGAGACTGGCCCGGCCATCAAATCGGTTGGCAGTTATGCAATCCTCTCTGTTTTGCAGTTGAAGGTGGTTGGACAGGTAGACAGCTAGGCGAGAATTTGCTTGTTTTCTGCTAATCGATTTTGCAGGTGGAAACTTGAGAAATGTTGCCAAAATGTTATCGATAACTGTGCGATATTTAAGCAGGATGGAGAGAGGGAGAATGGGAAGTGACAACAAGATTTGTATCAGCGAAATGAATCAGCAAAATTGTAAAAATAATCGGAGTTTGACCTACTGCTTATGGGCCACTGCCTGCCCATACCCAGAAACTACAAAAGAAAGAATATAAGTCAAGACTTGATGTTTCTTTGTGCGTCAGATCTAAAAGCAGGAGTGCAGGAAAGAGTTTGGAAATCATAGTTTGGAATTATTCTAGATTTCTAGACTTAAAGTGAGAAATTGTGGCGCAGCGGGTTGTGTATGCGCCTGCTGTGCGGGAGGAACACCTAATGAGAATTATGTTCTCTAAAAACTTTCACACCCGATCTCCTACACAAGCCATTGGCGCCAGCTTTAAAGCGACTAGCCAAGACATTGAGAGCAGCTCGCCTTGGTCTGTGTAGGGCCAAAATAAAGAAAAGATACGCAAGGCCAAGGGCTAATTGCACTGTGGACACTCTTCTGTCTTGCGTATTCTAAGCCTTCCCCAAAATGGAGGAAAAATCTTACCGCTGGCCATAGAAAAAGAGCCAGCGTTTTGCCACGAACTTCTGGCTCAATAGGTTAAGCCTGTGTGAGCTTCCAGCAACGTCACTCGCAGCTGGTCTCCACTCCAGCTCCGCATTTCTCCGCAGGATTTGCGGTTCTCAGTTTAGCCTGCATTAAGCTTTTCTCCCTGCCTGTGTTTTTTGACAGGTGGCTTGGCGTATGAGTGTCCTCTAGTTGTGGCCTTCCCTCCCCTAACACCAACTGCATTGGTCGCATCTGGTGCGGATTAGATTATGCATAATAAAGTGTAATTTATTTTGGCAAGTTGTTGGGCAAAGTTGTTCAACAGCCAGCGACAATTCTCCCGGGGCAGTTGTGTGCCTCCTTTTGTCAGGTGTCCCCTTGGGAATCGCTGAGATTTCCGGGGGGTGGCTTTTGAGTGACACGTTTCAACGCGCGTCGCGCGTCTCCCGCGCTTATCTGGAGCAGAACCAGAAGTAGATGGGCGCGTGTCAGCATTTTGCATGGCCAGGCCAACCGACAGATAAGACATAATCAACTTATATAGGCATCAGTTGAGACCAGGCGTGGGCTGGCACGCGACCCCTGGACCCGGCCACGGCAAGGCGGCTACTTAGACCATGAAATGGCGACACGTGACCTCACGGCGGCAGAGTCGTCGTTTTTGGCTTAGCCCAGCACAAATATTATTTATTGCAATTGTATTTTAAGTGCCAGCCGCCTCATCCAACAATCCAACAATTTGCTCTTTACAGATTCATTAATGGGCTCGGCCAGCGAAGACGACGACGATGATGATCCGCCACATTTGCGGGGACCGGCGCTGGGATTGGGCGTCTTGGGGCCGAATGGGCCGGACTCAGCGGGTGGACCGTTGGGCACCTCGGATATATCAGTACAAAGCATGAGCACCGATAGTAAAAATACGCATGACGACTCCGATCAGGTAAGAGAGCCGGCCGAAGATCATTAACTCTCGGCCAAAGTAATGAATGAAGGGAATTGGCTGCGGCTTGGCTTTTTTTTCGGTTTTTGATTAATGATTGGCAAATGATTATGAGCTCTACCGTCCTCCTTCTCCTCCTCCCGCCGCACCGCTCAGGGTTCCTTGGATGGCGATCCGGATGGTCGCGGCGATTCCCAGGCGGAGAACAAAAGTCCCGACGATGCAAATGGCTCAAAGCGTCGCGGTCCTCGCACCACCATCAAGGCCAAACAGCTGGAGGTATTGAAAACGGCATTCAATCAGACACCGAAACCGACACGCCATATTAGGGAGCAACTGGCGAAGGAAACGGGATTACCCATGCGCGTGATACAGGTGAGTTTTCCGAAGAAAAACAAAAACAAAAACAAAAAATCTAGTCCCAAAAACGCTTTTTTACAACAAGAAGGCGAATAGCAGCAGATTTTGTAAGGTTTCCATATTGTTTCTGGTATCATAAATGGAAGTGTATGTATCATCCCATGCATATTTTGTAATATCCCATCCTTTTTCGCTGGGTGGAATGGAAATTGGATAAATATTATGGGCTCTAGGCTAGGGTTGGAAACCCGCGGCTTGAGAATCATTGAGCACACGGTTGAGCACTCTTTTCATAATACCATATTTAAGGCTCATTCGCGAATCGGCTCGGGCAGGCATTATGCGGGAGACCTTAACAAAAAGAAAACCCCCCGAGAAACATTTCCATTTGGCCGTCGTCAATTCTCACAGGAACCTTTCCGCTTACACAGAATCTCAGCGCAAATTGCTGATTACTTCATTTTGTAAGATAATAAGTACATGGGGCTGGGATAATCCCATCTGGACATGCTCCTCTGCCTGCTGGCTGCTGGCTGCTGGCTAAATGCCATGCACAATTTGTTAACTACTTCATCTACCTTCATTACGTAATCCCCCCATTAAACGCTTCTTCGCCATTTTTAATCTGTGATGCATGCAACTTTCACATAATCTTTTTGCATTCTCGGCGAGTCGGCGCATTGAACTTCCGTTTTTTATGTTTATGCCCCTCTGCGCCGGGGTCCGCCCCCGCCCTGCGACCATTAATTTTATTTTTATTGTATTTGGTTTGTTTGGTATTTCTTTTGGAGCAATGAAGCGTTGCAAGGCGGCGGCGACGCTGAGAAATCGCCTCCGACTATTTTTATGATTTCGGTTTTGAAAGTTTTGCGGTCGTCTGCCTTAGTTAAAGCATTTGCCAGCAGTCAAAAGCGAGGCTTAATTTATGCGTTTTTTATGCTGATGAAATGCAGACACAGGGCAACGGGCCGCGTCAGTTTTCCGAAGGCCAAAAGGAAAAGGTGTGTCGACAGCCCCGATCCCACAGCTGTCCTCGGAAGGATGTGCTGCTTAGTAGAGCATATGGTTTTTCCACACAACTTCATTTGGAGAACAATGCACCTTGCTCCTGATTCTCAACAGGTTCCTCCCTCCCTCGGCACACAGATGTTTTACACACTTAACGGGGGATTACGCCTGCGTGCCGAGGGTGCGGGGCCTCGTTTGATGTGTCATTGGTTACAGCTAAAGGATGTGTACAATTTGTAGGCGGCCTTTTCTTTGGCTCAAGTGTGACACCATCAACACCTCTTTATGATCGAGGCGAAAGTGACAAATGCCTCTCAGCATTTGCATCTTCATTTTGGGTGACGACTTTTTTGGGATACTTCAAGCGTATCCCATAACAAGTTGTCAGAGTGAAGCATCTGGTTTAACACAACTCTTTGAGTAACTCGATCTGGCAAGCATCAAACAGTTGACTTAGTCAGGTCATCAACAGTTCATCAAGAGCAGCGGGGAATCCCCCCGCCCCCCCCCCCTCCCACTCCTCCATCAAAAGATGTCAACGAAACAACAAATTCTCCGGCTCACCCTACGCCGCCCCGCTGTGAGTTTTATAATAAATTTTACAACAACAGCAGCCCCAGCAGAAGCAGCATGACACATAAAACGAAAGAGGGGGGAAAAAAAAATACCAGCATATACAACTTCTTAAGAACTTTTGCCGACACACACACACACACACACCACGGGACAAGTTTGGGCCCCACGTTGGGCGCCAAAATGCAAAACTTTTGACATGACAGGTGACCAGCGCAGGGCTCTTGGAAAATCTATCAAGTTCATCATCATCATCCGCTTTGTAACCACAAAATAAATCATCAACATTAACAATAATCATAACAATAAACAACAAAAGTTTTTGATTCACCGACAATCAGTAGTGAGCTATAAAGGGTGCCTTCAATTGAGTGGAGCCACTCAGATACCAGCCACTTATTGTCAATGCTGCTGCAGAGATGGCAATTGTAGTCAAACAAAAAAAAACAAAAAAAGGAAGAAAAAATAGTAAACTGAATAAAAGTACCCAAACTAATCACAGTTGTCAGGTTAAGTTGGGTGGGATAAATCAATATTAACTCGTCTATTGACGAACAGATACAGTTTATACTTGTTAACTCAGATGGCAAAAAGGCCGTAATTGTTAAGCGGGAGGAAGCATCTCCGATGCTCTGTAAGAACACCAAGATTTTGGACACTAGAAAAGCTAGAGCAACCGTACCTCGTCCGTACCTCCAATAGTTTGGTATCATATCAAGCTCATATCAAACTTCTGATGAATTCTTCTTAAAGATCGGATAGTAAATGCCAGAGCTATAAAGGTTATAAAAAGCGTTGCACACTTTTGAGCGCTACATTTGCATTTCCGAGAACTCAAACGGCAAATCAGAGTATTTTCCGAATCATAAGTACGGCATTCCCAGTTACAAATTCCATTTCGCATTTCATTCAAATCTCCACCTGGTTTTCACCTGTTTCGGCACCCGTTATTCTGTGATTCGATCGCTCTAGCTCTAACCTTTATGGGCCCCAGCTGAAGCATGTGGCTTTTTGGGTTTCCTTCTCCGCTCGCTTAATTTTAATGCGTGCGCTCCATTTAAGCTTTGAAAAATTATAAACAAATAAACGAATGAGCCGGGGAGGTGGAGCAGCGGGAAATCACACAGTCGGCGGAGCGGCTCAAGTTTTTTTTAATGTGGCATGCGTTTGCCTGGCGCCAGATACCAAGATACAAAGATACAGATGCGGATGCCAGACTCAAATTTGTCAAGTGTCGCCCCGTTCGTTTCCCCTGCGATGAGTGCAGAGGCGTTTATTCGAGAGCATTTCCAACTTGATTTACATTTTTTTCGGCTTTGTTATTCCGCTTTATCAGAGATTTATAATAATTTTGGGTTTTACTTTGAATATTTGAAATGTGTTTTTTGTGCTGCTTTTTGGGTCGGAAGTTGACAGATTTGGGGCTGGAACCGGGGCACTAATTAGTCACATGGGGTCCAGTTTTGGCTTTTAATTGCGAGCGGAAATTGAGAGCTCAACTGAAATTATGTTATCTAAGCCCAAAACCGCAAGGCTTGAAAGAAGTTGTGAGTAAAAACCATTAAAAAGGCACAAAAGCGGCTAATTTAACGCATTTACTTGAACAAGGGGGGCCGGGCCACAGAAAGGCGCCTAAGCAAACATGACGGGGCAAATGTTTTCAAACAAATAATTTCAACAACTCATCAGCTTGCTATTAATTTCGTAGGCAGCTCTTTTGGAGGCGCCGGACATCGAAATCGAAACCAAAAACTAAAAAAAATGAAGGGAGAAACTGCCGCATCATTTCAAGGAGCCGGGCAAACAGTAACACCTACTAAACTATGGGAAATACAACAGCCGTTGTTGCGGGACCAAAGAAGTTAATTATCTGTTAACTCTTACTTCGGGCCAAATTCACGCCTTAAAGGCGAAGCAACCGGCAGTCATCGATACGGCCAGTGGTAAAGTACTGCGCCGATCCAGAGGGCGTGACGGTAGTTCAATAAATGCAAATCATGATTAGGTGGAGGAGAAAACATTCGGCCGCGGCTACTACTACTTGGCTTATTAGCTGAGGATGTGGGGAATAACTAAGAAAACGATCCGTTTCCATTCATCAGGGCTAGAATAAGTGGATGGCCTACCAACAGATTGACTGACAAATGAGACAGTCCGACTAAAATACACTCTACAGCAGAGCTGTGAAATCGAAGTATTCCAATCGAATCTCAAGCTAATGCTTTGTATTAGAGCAGCAATGAATCTTCGTCACACACATAGCGTGCGTGACTCTCGGAGAGCTGAGTTGTGCAGGCGCTACAGTTGAAATGCACTAATACATGCGCCACTTTGGCTGTGTGTTTGTATGAACTGACCAATGTAACTTTTGTTTTATTTGCTGTTAATATTTCCCTACTGCAATTGCAGTTTGGGTGTGTGTGTGTGTGTGTGTGCGCATTTCAATTTGAGTCTGGCTTTTTTGTTGCCTTTTGCCTCTCTTTTTTTTCTTTTTTTTTGCGGCAATTTCCAGAACGGGCTAATATTTTATTTCCGCAACCAGCGGAGAGAACTAAAAATGTTGTTTCCAATTTTCAACATTTGAACATTTAGTTAAATTATAGGTTAGAGTCTGACATAAAAGGGCAAACAACGTAACATAATGGGCCATGGTAGCAATCATGATACCCAACGAGCGGTGTGGGGCAGAAAGGGGAAAGGTGCTGAAGTTTGGGCCCTGCCACTTGGCAGCTTCTCCAACTTGCAACTTCCAACTTTGTGTTGAAAATTATAGCAAATTATGTTAAACGGCAGCGTGCCCCTTTAGGCGTAGCGAGGAGTGCGGCGGGGGCGGGGGCGGGAGCGTCGGCTGTCCATTTTGCGGCCCCATTAAAGGGGTTAACATATATAATTTCCGAGGGATTTTTTGCCATCTTTTTGTGTGTTTCGGGGGGTTCAAATGTGTGTCACGTTCGCTCACTGATTGACATGATTTCGATTTATGCCATTTGCCGATGCTCAAGCGGATGATGAAGTTGATATTTAACCCTTGAGTGGCAGTGGGTTTTCTCCACTTTCTGGGCCTTTGGGTGTAAATTAGCTGGCTATGATGCGGCATTATTTGTTTTGCCTTTTCATGTTTGCTACTCTACGCTTAATTGCCAAATAGAAACACACAACAATTGGAAGCCATCAACAAGAAATAAAAATGTTGGCCTAATCAACAAAAAAAAACAAAAAACAAAAAAAAAAGCTTTGGCTTTTGAGGTGGTGCGGCGAGGGGCGGTGGGGGTTTTTAAGATAATACGAATTGTTTTCAAGAAATTTACCCTGGACCATTTTCAATTGATTAGTTTCGAGAAATATTAACCTTTTGTGCACACAAATATGTCGTAGAGCAAAGATCTCAAAGATTCTTGAGAAAAATGAGAAATACTACTCACTACAGCGGGTGTCTGTCCGTTCTACCCACCGTTTGCTTAATTTGGCCATGATTTCGCCACAGGATTTTGTGTTGGTTACTTTTTGGTAACTTAATGATTCGTCAGTCACGTTAAATTGGTTTAGAATATCAGATCTACCACAGAATCCATAATTATAATAACAAACAATAAATTATGTAATACATAGCTGTAAATTGGGCCTTTTTGTCAGATGTTATGTCATTATATATCGCATTTGATAATACTTATTGATTGTACTGTGGTAATACTAATAATACTTTGGTAATATTTGGACAGTAATGTATTAATACATTGGTAGTGTTGTAGTACGGTAAAAGTGTTGGCAGTAATGGGGGAATACGGTGGAGTTACTGTGGTACTGTGGTGGTATGGTTGTAAAACTGTGGAAACGCTAATACTGTGCCTCGACTGTCCGAAATCTGTGCGCTTACTAAGCCTCTGCTGTTATATTGTGTGGGGCCATTCTTCTTTGGCAACATTCATATTCAGTTGACGTGTTCGCTACTCAACGAACTTAAGTACTTATTTACCTCATTTCTTTATCACAGATTTCCCTCAAAGAATCGTTTAGTTTCTTGAGCTTCTATAGCTTCTCCTCCAGCAGGGCAAATTATAATGGATTCCGCAACGAACAAAAGCAAAATGGCCTCTGCTCTGTCCCGGGCCCCCCCCTTCTCCACCACTTGGCACATTGTGCTCTCTCTATGACGCCCACATGCAATTGGCATTCTGTTTTCTTTTTCTTTCATTTCATTTTTTTTTTTTTTTTCCTTTTTTTGTAGTTGTTTTTCCTTTTGTCGACGTAACAAAACAATGAGGGAAATATGCCGCAGAGCAAAAATAAAATAAAAATACAAGGAGTAAAAAAGCATGCATACCGCACACCGCACACCGCAACTAAAACTCAACTCAACTCGGGAGGGAAAAAAGAATTTAACAAAACAAAACAAATGCAAAACTATTGTAAATGCATATTTTAGTTGCTGTTGTTGTTGCGCATATGAAAATGAAAAATTATGTGACCGCAGGGCCAGGGCAAATTGCGCATATGGAAAAATATTGTGAACACACACACACATACACACACACACAGACACACACAATTTTAGAATTGGATTGGTTGCGTTTGCCGCAGGCGTAGACACGTTAAGGGTAGCTGGTGGGGGAGGAGAAGGAGGTAAGGTTTTATTTATGACGTTGCAGTGCGTTACGTATAAGCGAAATGCGGTGGAAATCTTGTTTGTTTGCTTAACAGTCGTTTTTTTTTCGATTAATTTTTATGGTGATCCCTCGGTAGGCGGGTAAAAGAACCCAACCAATCACTCGATTGATCTTCTGACTGAATGTCTGTGGTCAACTGCTTGGTCAACTCTGGGTCGCTAGAAATTGTGTCAAAATGTCCATTGCAGAATTCCGATCTTAGATATTCCCCCAAAGGAAGTATCAATAAAGCCATATAACAAGATATCCCTTACAAGTCGATCTTTTTCGAACTTATCTACGCGCAAACGATAAACCCTTCGTGCCTGCACGTGCAGGCGCGTGCTTCATGTTCACGAGCTCAAACATCACGACAAACACAGCAGAACTAAGTTGAGAGTATACTTTGTATAAGGTGATCGGCACTCAGTGGAGAACTCCAATCTCAAGGATGATTTCGCAACATAGATTAAAACTAATTGTTGTTGCAGAGCCTTTTCGTTAGATTTTGGTGCCCAACGCTCAGCCAGCTAACCAGCGTTCGAGCACCCCCGCCCTGCGGCTCCTAGTTGTATTCCAATTTCACACTCAGTTAGGACCCATGTCTGAATCTTTCTGTCTGCTGTCATAAAGTCACACGCTTCACCTGGAATTGAAACAGCTTTTGGTCTTAGCGTCACCTCATGACTGAGCATTAGAATCTAACTGGAACTTGGGCACACAGCATGTTACTTCCTTCTTCTTTGGATGTGCATCCCTGTGGCAGCGTTCTCAGGCTGGTTGGTTTGCACCGATTCCAGTGAAATCCGCCAAATGTCAGTTCCCTTTCCATCGTGCATGTGTGTGTCTAGTCGAAGCAGAAATCCCTTCTTTGAGTTTATAAAATTCAAATGAACGGCGGCGGCGGCGCTCATCATTAAAATTCACGAAACGATCGTGGTCGGGGGAGTGGGGAGAACAGCTGCAGCAGCAGCCGCCGCCGCCGCCGCAGTATTCTAAGCCAAATTCATTGGAAACTATTTGCCAAAACAAAACGAAAGGGCAGAGAGACGAGCACACATAAATCAAAAAGTTTCATTGAGAAAAGTTTCGTTGACCGCGGAGATCATTAAAATGCCCAAAAAACCAAAAACCCCGATATGAATATTAAAAAGACACACAAAACGCGAGCGATCCGCGCAGGGAAGGTGCCACTAAAAATTTTGAAATATGTTTTTATTTTATAACTTTGCATGCTGTGCACGGGGCTTCTGGAGCTGGGCCCAAGTACCGATGCAGAACGTCGTAAAAGTGGAACTGGAGTTGGCTCGGGGAGCTAATTTTGCAACGGCCGCCTGTTGCGGCGGCGGTAGCTTCAATGCGAGGGCACAAAAAAACAACAATTAGATATGCGCCTCCACTCCACGCCAACTAAACGCCTCTCTTCCTTTTGGCTCTTTTTCTGCTTGCAGGTCTGGTTCCAGAACAAGCGATCGAAGGAGCGACGCATGAAGCAAATCACCAGCATGGGTCGCCCTCCATTCTTTGGCGGTGCACGCAAAATGCGCGGCTTTCCCATCAATCTCTCGCCGGGCGGCCTAGACGATGGACCCGGCTTTCCCTATTTTGCGGCAGATGCTAAGTTTGAATTTGGCTACGGTGGGCCATTCCATCCGCATGACGGTCCCTATTTCCCAGGACATCCGGGTGGACCGATGCCATTTAATGCACCAGGTTAGTGTGTAACATGTGGAGCGAGCACAATTTGAAGCGTGCCAAGCAACTGGCAATGTCCCTAGCCACTGGTCGTTGGCCAATTCGCCAGCTCAAGGTAGTGCAAAAAGACAAAAGTTGAATCAGAGAAGACGAATAGTACGAGTTTTTTTTACCCATGGAAACTGTTTACCCATCTCCACTAGTAAAATCACTAGTAACAGCTTATCGCAGGCTGAGCTTAAAACACAAACATTGTACTGCTCCAGAGAGTGAATTGGGATTCCATATAGGTGAAGAGAATATCAAACAAACAACGACAAAACTCTTAGATGTCACCCCTACACAGAAAAGGAACAGAAAATGAACAATCCTGAAAATGCTGACACAAAAACATGGATGCAAACCACTTGAAAACATTTACTGGTTAGATTCAGTGGTTCACACAGAGCTGAGTGAACCGAGGTTTCGGTTCGAATCAGTGGTTCATAAAGGCACATAATGAAATATTATGATTTATTTCGAAATGTAGCACTTTGCACACTTTCGAAGTGGAATTCCCATAAACCATTTGCAAATCTTTGAAATCCTTAATCCTTATACGATTCTAATTCCCAAATTAATAAGTATCATTGGCTAGACGAAAGCGATTCACGTCTTAAAGCTCGTCAGAGAACTGAACCGAACCGAACCGTTTTTCTTAGTGGTTTTCGGTTCGGTTCAACACTTCTGAAAGAAAGACGGTTCGGTTTGCGGTTCGGTTCACCAGCTGGAATCAGCGGTTCGGTTCAGGAACTCTGCATTCCAATTGAATCTTTGTGGCTTTTTGATTTCTGTACAGTTTCTTTTGATTAATTCTTGTTCTAATCTAAATCCTTGCCTTTCTCTCTCTCTCTCTCCCTCTCTTCTGATTTAAAGGTGGTCCCATGGATCACAGTGGTCCCATACCCATGGTGAATGAGTTTGGCTTAACGCCAGAGTCGACATTTCTGAGTCAGGCGGGTGCACCGCCCATGCAATTGCAAACGGCAGTGGGTCCCCCGCCACCGCCGCCGCCCCCAAGTGCTGAACATCTGATGGCTGCGCAGCAACAGGCGGCCGCGCAGCAGCAGGCGGCTCAAAATGCGCAACAGGCCAGCCAAACGCAGCAGCAGCAGCAGCAACAACAACAACAGCAGCAGCAGCAGGCGCAGCAGCAGCAGCAACAACAACAAAATGGCCCGCGTACCGCATCGCCCGAGTTCATGAGCTCGGCGAATTTCAGCGAACCGCAGAATATGCAAAATGAAGGGCTCGTTTGGTAATATACAAAACAGTTGGCAACGCGCCTGCTATTTCTCAAGACCTACACGCAGCAGCAGCAGCAGCTGAGAGAGAGCGAGAGGGAAGAGTAGCCGCCGCCCACTATTAGCCACTACAGCCATCTCGCTCTGGCCAACGCTGAGAGTCTGAGCTCTCGCTCGCTCGCTCTCCCCCTTCGTTTTGTATCTTGTTTTGTAAATTATTTCAAATTACTAAAAGAATTCTTAACAAATCAACCACAAATAGATAAAAATCCCTCTAAATGTATAAAAAACAAATGGGCTTTGCACATACATAGGAAACCAGAGAAAAGTAAAAAACTCAAGAAACCACTTTTTTTTTACTAAACATAAACAAATCAGCTAAACGTCTATATTTATGTGTAATCTGTGTAAAAAACAAAAGCAAGGCAAATACGTAGACTAAAGTGAACTAAAAACTAAAAGCAACATGTTTTTTTGTAAATTAGCACATTTATGCATAATTGTAGCATTTTTTTTTTTAAATTCCCATTTCTTTTTTTTTTTGAGAAATATTATTAAACTATTATAATCGTTGTCTAACAACATAAACGTAACTATTTAGGCATTGTATGTACTTTTTGTGTAGCTCACTTAGATGATAAGAGATATGACAGCAAATATATATACTACACACACACACACACACACACACACATAGCCAACTATTTTTTTTTTTTTTTTTTTGTGGTCTTAGTCACTT
This sequence comes from Lordiphosa andalusiaca, assembly GCA_035044965.1. Classification (NCBI taxonomy): domain Eukaryota; kingdom Metazoa; phylum Arthropoda; class Insecta; order Diptera; family Drosophilidae; genus Lordiphosa; species Lordiphosa andalusiaca. The sequence goes on from JAWNNM010002635.1 coordinate 221,894, forward strand.
AAGCGAAACGTAATTTATTATAACAAAAACGAAAAAGAAAAAACGCTAACTAAATGTAATATCCACAAAATGTAAAACTAGACACACACACACATCTATATATACATATATATATATATATATATAAATCTCCCCATATATTAAAAAAAAAAAAAAAATGCTATGATAACAGTTTCGTATATTTTTTTTAGTTTTTGTTTATTTTTATTGGGCCCATCCAGCAACAACAACAACTATTATTGTAAAAAGTACTTAGTGTTATTAGGCTAATGCGTAAGTTTATTAACAAAACAACCAACCACACAAAATCCTTATATTTATCAAACAAAAACACAACAAAAACCATGTGCAACAAATTGAAATTGGCAAAAAAAAACAAAAACAAAAGAAAATATTATTAATATTATTAATTGAGAGAGCAAAGAAAATCAATAAATTACCAACAACAACAACAACAACAACATAAGCAGAAAATTGTTAACAAAAAAAAAAAAAAGGAAGGAAAATGAAAACATGAAATGACCGAAAAATTTGATGAGAAGAAAAAGTATATAAAAATAAAAACAAAAAAAATTTAAAAAAAAATCTATGGCATTTTTTATTCGCGCAATTTCAGGCTTATGACCTTCTAAATCAATTTTTGTTATCGACGCAAGACGGCATCTTATCGCAGACAACCAAAGACCACACGCGTGAGAGTGCGACATATTACAGTTTGCCACGGGGCTGAAAACATCATCAAAACCAGAAGGGGTTCACTCTCAGGTTCGAGCTGCGGTTCAGGTTCGAGCCGCGGTTCACAAATAATTTTGTGTGTGCTTATTTACCGTGGACAGAAAATATTGATTATTTGTAAATATTTTCATCTCCAAAACTGATCAACTTGGAATACCCGTATGAGAAAATGTTACCACATTTTATTATACTACTATATTACTATAAAATGCGATGGATATTGATTGTTTTTGGAGAATAGAAATAATAAACGAGAAAGCTTAGCTTACTTCGTCTGTGCTAAAGTTTTCATACCCTTGCAAGAGCTCGCTTAAATATTACAAAAAAAATACTCTTTTTCCCATTTTCCGACCCATCGCTCGTATGGGAGCTATATGACATAGTCATCCGATTTGGCCAAAAATTTGATAAATTATGTGAAAGCATGTGAAACAAACAATTACAAAATTGCAGGATTCTACCATTAAAATCAAAAAAGTTGTTTTAACTGAGACTGTTTTTCAGACCTATCTTTTGTATGGCAGCTATACCATACAGTTGTCCGATTTTAATAGAACTTGGTAGAATTATAAAAAAAAACATAGCAAACCTACGATTACAAAGTTTGGAGACGTTTCCATTGAAAAGAAAAAAGTTTTTCTCACTAAAACTAGTTTTCCGACCGTTTGTTCCTATGGGAGCTATGTGATATAGTCATTCGATCCGGTCGGTTCCGATATATTAGTAGTGTGCAGCAAAAAGACGACTCTGTGCAAAATTTTAGCTCGATAGCTTTAAAACTGAGAGACAGACGAACGGGCAAAGCTCAATCGACTCAGCTCGTCACCCTGATCAAGAAAATAGAATATAGTTTTTGGGGTCGGAAATGAATATTTCTATGCGTTGCAAACTTCTGGGCAAAATTATAATACCCTTGGCAAGGGTGTAAACACCGGAATTTAATTGATGTTTAAAATGTAGAACATGGGTTTTATCGATGTTTCTCTTCTTCGGAAACTAAAATTACACAAACCAAGAGATTGAGAGGAGCTCGACTTGGTCCTTTGGGCTGTGTAAAGCCAAGTATTTAACACGCTTTTCCATTGAAGACGAAAAATAAGAAACAAAATCATGAACTTGATTTGCGAATGTCCTACTGTTTGCTTTCTGAGTTCACGATCTGCCATATCCTTCTAATTAAAAGCTATCTAGCTCAAACTTTGTTAGGAAATCAGTTCTATCGCAAAAAGTGGCTTTCCTCACATAACTCTCATACATCCCCAAATGTCATCCCATTGCATAGCCTATTTTTGGGGGCACAGCAAAATGAAGGCATAGCTACCGCATTTCTAACACCATTTGATAAAGGGCGACCTTTTTGAACTGCGGAGATAATAATTTCCACGTTTACCATTAATGCCCATAGATGCAGTTGTGTGTTTGCGTCTATGGTCATCTCATGTCCATCACTCAAGTGAGCTATTCCCCCCACCAACCCCTCCCCACAGCCAATGCTGTCCAACTGATAAACGAACGTCACACGTCAGGGCTCTGGGCACCGAGCCCAGATCCTGGGTCGACGCTTTTGTGGATTGATGGCCCTGGACAGATTGAACGAACACACACACACACACACACACACGCACACATCCGGAGAGAGGCCTTTTGGGCCTGATGGACGTTTAATATGCGTTTTAGACAACTGTGTGAGTGCAACGCTTGCCTGCCCTCCCCGTGTCCCGTGTCCGAAGTGCGTGCCTCGTTTTGCAACGCCTGCAAATGTATTTTCGGAGCACGAAATTCGTCATGGCTAGAGATGCTGTTGCTGTTGTTGTTGCTGTTGCTGTTGCTGTTGGCCATGCGGGGCAGCATTGTTTTGCATTAAATGCTATCCTCGCTGCCGTGTCCAGACTTCGTCTCCGTCCGCTTTGGCCATTGTTCGCTGCCGTGTTTTAGTCGTAGGTGTGAATGCGCGCACATGTGTCGGAACAAAAGGCACTGACTTCCCCTGCCCCTCCCCCACTGGGGCTAACACCGTTCGCCCAGTGCTTAAGTTTTCGGGAACGCATGTGCATGTCCACAACATTAATAATAATGTGTGTTGCTCCGATATTAGCCACGCATATTAACTTTACACGTGTGTGTGTGTGTGTGTGTGTGTGTGTGTAGGGTGCGTGTGTGCGTCCGATTAAAGATGCTGCCCGCAGATGATGTGGCCTCCCAGGTCCTTGTAATAGTTAAAGCTGATATTAAATGCTGCAGAATCCTGTAGCTACTTTTGATACAGTTTGATCCCCCCTTAAAAAAAAAGGGTAATATGAAGTGGATTCCCTGCAAGCTTGTCAATTCTCGAATGTTTGCCATAAAAATCATTGAAAATAAGTTTGGAGCTAACCGGTTGAACCAAAACCAAAATTTGCATTTGTAGACTAGAATACCACCTTAAGAGGACATTTTGTTTAAACCCTTAAAGAATTTCTTTTATGAGCTTTATGGTCAAACGACTTTTTTCATGCGTCTTTTCAGAGCAAACCGAAAATGCAGCTTCAATTGTTCTGTCTTTCATGTGTGCAGTGTACAGCAACGAGTACCGAACTTCGCGGCTTTTGGACAATCAAAGTACAAGTTTTAGGCTTCAACTTTACATTTTTGGAATTTGCAACATTTGTTTATTAAATTTTTAAAGCTCGCACATCACCGAAACTTAAGCCGAACTTGGGCATCGGGACTCAGCGTATTAGCAAGTGTTACAAAACGTAATAAGAAATAGAAACAGTCACTTTAATACTTCCTTATTCTGCGCTTTCAGAACGTTGTACTTCGGCTCTTTGTCATTTGGTTTATTCACATATTCCACCACCTGAACGCGTTCCAGATATGAACAAATGTTCTTTTGAAGTTTCTTCAAGTAGGTGGCGAAGTGGGTAAAGGTCACTTCTGATGACCGATTCTGATCCAGAAGACTGAGATACCGACAAAGGGGATCGCGTATCCAGATACGCTCGTACGGAGCCAGTTCGTTGGCATTAAAGACCCTCATGTGAACCTCTTGCTGATAAAGCATGGCCAAATGCAGATGCGGACAGAGCTGGTCGGCCAGCTCGTCGCCCAGTTCGTGCACACGCTGTCCCAAGTGGAGCAGCAAGTGGGGCGCCATCAGCTTAAATCGAACAGCGCCAAATACTTTCCCCATCTGGCTCTTACGCTTGTCGAAGTCAGCCACCATCCACAACAGGGCGGCATAGAACACCTCGATCTCCGCGTGCACTCCCAGATAGTTGGAGGACAATAAGAGGCACAATTGCTCCACGTCGAATTGCTGGAATTGACGCGTGGACATCACCGGCATAAATGCCTTGCACAGGCGCCGCAACATCAAGTCCGCCACCGCTGGGAGACTCTTTTTGCGCGCCTCCAGAAAGCAATAGAAGGCGTCCAATTCACAGTACGTTTCCTTATCGCTGAGGCACCCAAAGACGCTGTTCACCATAGTAGTGGCTCCCAAGAACTGGGCGGCAATCAGAACATCGAGCAAGTGCTTCCGCGAGACGCAGGACTTGGGACTGATCATCCAGGTGTAGATTACGCTAAAGGCTACTGGAGTCACCTTGGCGACCGGCAATTTTGTCATGCTACATGGAACCAAGCCGTTGGCAAAGAAATCGCAAAAGGTGCGCAACACCAGCATGTGGCACTTGAAGACATTCTCCTCTATGATTATACGGACCACACAGCATCCAGTATTGGTAGAGATGAGACGCTCCACTGCATCTCTCATCGATTCCTTTTTGCGCTGAATGATATTAGAGATGTATAGATGCGGCATCACCGGTGTCCAATTATTCATTCCTACGACAGAGATGATTCGAAATGATCAATCGGCCGTGTTCGGGTGATTCAGTAGACTCTCGAGTGGGCTTAAGAGCGCCTCCGTGTTATTGTGTGCACTTACCCGGAACATGCTTGAATTTCTTGGCCTCTTCCACTTCCAGTTTTAATTTTTCTGCGAAAGTCAGACGTACTTTCTTGGTGTTCGACATGGCTCGAAATGCGATTACAAAATATGAGAAAAAGCGATCAACTATAGACCGAGCCGATGTTTACAACAATCTGGATAGAATCAGGTATAAGGTATGTTTGATTGGGCAAGGGTACAAATCAGAGACGGGAACTGCGTGGGTAGTTTGATTTAAAAACAAAACTGTACAATGAAAATGTGTGCCTAGCAAGCAGATAAACCCAAATGATTGGTTTTCCCCATCAAAGGGGGTATTCTAGTCTAGAAATGGCAAATTCTTGGGCAGTTTTTTGACCAATCATTCAAAAAGATACAAAAAATTCTGTCACAAGAAGATATAAAGTTAATTAATTGAATTCAGACTTAATTCAGTACTTAAGCATAGATTTTTGAACGAAACCAGACCGAAAGTGGACCATTTCACCAACTCCCGCGCCTCATCACTCACCAGTTCCATCGGTCAGACGATAAATGTGATAAATGCTGCTGGTTTTCACATTTTGTAGACACGCGCCAAAAGCAACAAATCTCTGTGGAGTTTTTAACAGAGAAACCGCAAGATGGACTCTTGGCCTTCAGGCCAGAGATTCGGGCATTAAAGAGGCTGTTGATCGCTTAATGGCAATTTGGGTTGTTTGGTTTGGTCTGATTGCCATCATATGGGAACGTCTAATGACTCAATTTTCGTTCAAGCCAAAGACAATTACAATTATCAAAGGGGTGGGGGGGGGGGAGGAAAGGATAGTGTGCGTGCCACGCAATGACAGCTAGCGACGATGTTTGATTTGAAGCTGTCGAAAAGCAGCTCGAACCAAGCAACAACGTCAACAGCAACTGTGGCAAGCAAATGCTAAGCCACTGAACATGACGAATATGGAATGCTCTAGGCAGAAAATATGGCCAAAAAAAAAAAAAGAACGGGGCTGAAAGTGTATGCCCATTGCTAACTCTTTTCTCACTGCCAGTTGAATCTATGGATCAGTTTGTTTTTCTATTGTTGTCACTAATGTGGAGGCACCAGAAAACGGCTCCATACAATCTCAAAGTATCGAGTACCAACTCGTATCTATGGGTAGTATAAGCTGGTCCCAAATACTCAAAAGTTCAAGTTGTAAGAACAGACAGGCAAAAAGGCTAAAAGACAGAACCGAGCGCACGTTACGGAACCATACAAAACGGAACAACGACCAACGTCCGTCTCCGTTCCATGTCCGTGGCCCATGGCTGGCAGGTGGGGAGGAGCGGAGGGCGGGGAGCTACTGTTGCTGCTGACACGCAAACCTACTCCAATTTCCAGGGCGCCGTGTGTCTGCCAAGTGTCAGACCAGGCAAAAAAGGATTTCACTTCGACACAACGCTGACACTTTGCCGGCTGCAAAACCCATCCAACCGAAAGGTAGGCCAGGCCGGCGAGGAGGGGGAGACGACGGGCGGATGGCTCGTGTTTTGTCATTAAAACGATGCAACTGCAAATGCCAAACAAAAGCAACAACAACAGCAGCAACAGCAATTGCTGTTGAGCTTATTAGTTCAGTTAAGTGGTCGCTCGGATGGTCTGCCGATTGTACCTTAAAAGACGACAGGGGTGTGGCTGGAAAAGTTTTGGAAATTCAATGAAATTATGGGGAAATAGTTGGCGAGCTAGATTTGTACGCGTACTCTTCCTACTTTATAAGAAAAGTTCTTTAAAAATGAAAATAAAAACACAAATGGCATCATATCCGCCAACAACTTTAAACCGTCAGGACTCCAGCACGAAAGGTAAATTTGAAGCACGTACACAGAAGAAACGAGCTAAAATCATGCACGAGTTATGCTCGATCCAGCTTAATACAAGCTCAAAAGGCTTGACACAATGCTGAAAGCGTTTATCAATCCGAAATCTCTAACTTCAATCACGGATCCGAACTTGAACGTCATATGATGCCGACTCGAAATTGAAGTGAGTTTCGAGATTGAAATAAGCTCATAACGAGCTAAAATCAAGCACTTCCCAGCTGAATTCGGGACCTATTAGTATCAATTGCTGATTATTTTATGGTGCATTTTGGCTAACTCCTCCACAGTGAAAGGCATTTTACACAGAAATAGCAAAGCTTCACTTGAATTTTCTGCATTGCCCCTCGTAGACCCCCTCTGAGTATCTGATATATGAGCCCGATATTTGGACTCGCTCCCGTTCCGTTCCTCACACACACACACACACACACACGTACATGTCATGCTACTGTTCCGAGTTGTCAGAGTTTTGTATATTTCAGCCGCGATTTCGTTTCGAGCACGCAATGTCATTTCACGCTAAGCTCACAACGCACATGGACGCGAACATGTCCATGACTTAGTGGTGGCAAGTGGGCGGGGGGGAGGGGGGGAGATTGAGACCGGGAAGCGGCCCCGTGGCCCGCCACGTAACAACGGAAGCCGGCGCATGCGTAGCTCTGGAGGAGGAGAAGCGCGGGGCAGCCCGCATATGTCAACGCTCGAAAATGTGTTAATATTTGATAAGCTCAATATGTGGTCGAGGCTTCTGCTGCAACTGGACTGCTGCAGCTGGGTGAATTGTGGATACGCTGGAGGATTGCCTCGCGTGCGGCATGCACTGGTTCTCCCTTTTTAACGGTTACCCAAGCGAACTGAAATGACACCCAAAAACCGTAACCATTGGGAAATTGTTACAGAAAAGTATTAAGCCCTGTCACTTTGACACCTTGCGAGGTGGGGAAGGGAATGGCGGCAAAACTTGTTCAACTGTCGTTGCGGGCTGCCAGAGGGGCGGGGGGAACTTAACTAGGGGACATGCAATTAGGTTTCTTAATGGTCATTCACATTCAACTCCAACCAAAGGCAAAATCCAAGCGAGTTCCTTTCAAATTGCTATCTGATGCCTCAAACATCTTGGGGTTCAATTGCAAAGTGCTGGCTCCCCCCTAGGCCAAAAATGAAAGAAGACAACACACGAAATATAATTATTTCGAGTCCTGAATCAAAGATAAACCAACTTGAAATGCAATTCTTGTTAAATCAATGATTTGGTAAAGAACTTTTTCGAATACGAAATTCGTCTATAGTTCTAATATTTTGTATTCAACTCCATGAATTTCATAATGGTTCTTAGAAAACCTTGAGCACTTTCAGCTAATTCAAAAACTGCGTCAACTGGGTAACTACAATTTCCTACCTTTATCTCTGCTCGAAGGGGGGGGGGCTGCTATATTGGAAGCCTGCTTGATTCTAAATTCTATTCTTTATATTCTTTGAATTGCAAATGCCAAAGTTCTTCGTCCAACTCGCAGCTAATTGCCCAGACCTCTGTGCTACGCTTAATTACACGATAATTTCGCAGTCATCCAACCTTATGCGAATGTCTGTCTATATGTTGTTGTTGTTGCTGCACTTGTTCCAGGGAAATCATCGTCATCGTCATTCGTGTAGACAGAGACAGCAAGGAGCGTTGTGCTGGACGGAATAGCATTTAAATGAAGCATGCCGCTGCTGAATTTCAGCTTATTTAATGCAAATGATGCGAAAGCCAAAAACCCAGGGAGGGCCCCAAAGCGAAGACCATTTCACTGTCAAGTCAAACATCTGTCTGTGTGTGTGTGTGTGTGTGCATTGACAGGCATGTTGACGGCGCCTGATAATTCCTGCCCATTCCCGTTCCGGTTTTCTGCAATCTAGCCTCAATCTATCTAGACATCATCTAGGTGGGGCCCACACAGTGTTTTACGTGGGCAGCTCCTCTCTCCTCTGCTCTCCTCTGCCATGTTCTGCTGTTGATACGTGTCGATGACACGTGTTCGGTTTTTCGGGGGCGACAACGGACAGCTTTATTACACGATGCACAGGCAGAGAGATGCATCTGCACAGGATGAGGCCGAGGCGTAGGTTGGCCTTCAATGAAATTTCTTAAAACTTGCCAATGCAAATTACCAAATATCTAAGTAATTGATATGGCCACACAGAGAAAAATAAGGGGATATTGCGAAATAAACATTGCATGATTTCGGTATCCATTTAATGATAAATCATCCAAAGGATAACAAAAATGGATATATTAAAAACCAACCACTCCAATTGGATCTTTTGGAGCCAGAGCTTAAGTGTGCTTGGAACGAGTACGGAAGGTCTTATGTTGTGCCCTCCCGAGCAGGACTCACTCGAGTTCGGTATGGCAAAATCAAACTGACCTTTACAGGATGAATGTTTGACAAGATGGTTCATTTAATCGAACGTTTGTGCGTTTGTGCCCCCTCTCCTCCTCTGCTCGAACGCTCAACTGTATTATCCAAATCTGTGCATATCTCATGTGGTCATAAAACTATCCTATAGACAATTCCCATAAATTCTTGATGGCTTCTGCCATTTCCGAAATCCAATGAGTTTCAGTTTTGATTGGTGACAGGGCGAGTGGGCCAACAATAAAATAGTCATTGATATGTTATTAAATATGGCGTCGACTGTGCAAACACGCCAAGAGACAAACTCAGAATATATATGAATTTCCATATGCTTTGCGCCCCGCCGCCACCTCTTTCCCCACACACCATTGGCTCTCCTCGCCTTCACTCTGTTTGCTTTTGGGTTTTCGCATTGTTTGCTTTGATTTTATTACGATTTTTGTGTAGATTTTGCTTTTATTACAATTCAAATGTTGTTGCCATCATTTTGCTGTACATTCTCTGTGTGTGCGTGTGCGTTTTTTTTCTCCCCCAGCAAAAATCACAAAACCGCACAAAATGCGCTTAGATCAACAGAAAAACAAAACAATTGCCAAAAATATCAAATGCCAAATCGCAAAAGAATAAGCAATAAAATTGCATAATTTATTTAACATATTTTTTGGTCCATTCAAAAATATTGTTATGGCAAATCTGTCTCATTCAAAATAATGGGAGAAGGGGTTGAGCAAATATTGATTCAAGTTTTATGGACCATGAGATTTGGAGTAAATCTTTGAAATTGCTTGGCGCCCGAAAGTAGACAGTGCAATCGAAATGCCACTTTGAGGTCACAATGGATAAGAGACGATACATTTGATGTTCATGCTCTTTCGTGTTAGCACACACTCTTGCGCTCTCAGCATTAACTCTGCAGCAAGACGTTTAAGCCGGCGCCTTAGCCTTGTTAACTCTCAGATAACTGAGAGAGTAGACATTTTTGGCACCTTGCCTCTTGTCCCTGTATGGGGTTCCATAGAATTCTATTTATGATAGAAGTTAACAGAGCTGAATGCAATTGACAGATCTTTTACACTAAGCTAGGTTAACAGAACCCACAGAAAATGTGCTGTTATGGAACACATTGTGAAGTATAAGGCCGATAGCAACACTATGGGCCAGTATTTGTACAGTATTTTAAGTAAATTTCAGCATTCAACAGAGAATTAACAGTATGTTAACTGGGTTGACTGTTTTGGGACTGTTAGGCCAATATCTACACTATAGAGTAGTATTTGGTCAGAAAGTTAACAATACAGACAGAAAATGTGCTGTTTTGCAACAGCTTCTCTCTCCATCTCTTGGCATCTAATTTTGTGATTTTTGAATGAGCTTCTCTCTCCATCTCTTGGCATCTAATTTTGGCATAAAAGAAAGGAGGTGAAATCTTGTGGGGCGTATTCTAATTGATACTGCGAGCAGTTGCTAGTCCATTTAAGTCGACTAGCCGCTGTAACCGAAATCACCTTCTGATGCCTCAGAAGTGGTTTCTCCCAGGAGAAATGATTTCTAATTATTTATTCATTTTTTAGATCTTTCTTTTGCATATTTCCCATGTTCCACTTGAGCTAATCCTTATGAATTGACTTCAATTTCTTTATCACCCAACCTCCCGCCGAGTTTGTTTTGTGTTTAGCAGACAAACAGCACACAAAATGGAAAATCCACAGCAGGCTTCAGTTTTTTGTCGCTATAAAACAAAAAATGCTTTATATTACAATTTTTCATAATATTTATTTTTTGCTCTGCTTTATTATTTGTTTTGCCATTTGCCCCAAACACACACACACACACACACACACAGTAAGGATTTATGTGTGTGTAGCATTTAAAAGCTTTACAAACATTAAAATGTCTGTCTAACTGTGTGTGTGTGTGTGTGTGTGTGGGAGAGTGTGTGTGTGTTTATCGGCATCAAAAATTGCTCACGTGTTTGTGTGTGTCTCGTGTTTGCGCAAATCGTTAGAGCGAAGAGTTGTGTAAATATTTGTGTGAAAAATTTTTACCGAACGTGGATTAAAAACTTTTACCATGTTGCTTGGCTACAGTTAGACAGGGACAGAGGTGAGGGGTGGCTGCGGGGCAAGGGGCGGTGGCGGCTGCAGGTTGGTTATTTTGTAGCCTCTCTATCTGCTATCTATTACAGATTTATTTTGAAAAATTTATTAGCATATTTATTTACTTTTCCAGTGTGTGTGTGTGTGTGTGTGTGTGTGTGTGTGTGTGTTTCCCCCCTTGCCGTGTCCATAACTGTGCTATCAGTGTTTAGGTTTCTATATGTTTTGGTTATTTTTGGCATTACGCAGTTTTTGGCCCAACTGCAGCCACTGCCTGCCCAACGATAAGCTCTTGTTTTCTTTTTTCCAACAAATATTTTTGTGTGAAACAATTATTGTGCCATTTTATTGCAATGGAATGAACCTTTCTATTAGCATAATTTAAGGCACTGAATCACTCATAAGCAGAGCTGTCTTACTACACTTAACAAAAAGGGATACCTAGAATTTTCAGAAACTGGAAACCTATATATATTAAGATAAGAACACTAATTTAAGACTTAAACTGAACTGTTTCAAACGTGTTTTTGGAAACGATTAAACGATTTAATCGATGATATGGAAGTTGAGAGATACTTTAATAACAAATACATTTGGCTATGAACTAATCATATGGCGGATAGTGTGGTGTGCCTGCTATGCAGGGGGTCGTGGTTTTGACCCCGCTTCGGAAAATCTAATGATAAAGTATTTTGCAATAAAACTTACACACCCGTTGAACTTCCCAAGCTATTGGCGCCAGCCTTGAAGCTTCTTTAATTATTCCACTAATGCCTTGGAATTAGTTTTAAAAACATTCTATCCATCTATTTATCCAAATTTAGCTGCTTAAAGCTTAATTTGAATCATTCTAGTTGCACCATCAGCAAACTCAAAACACCATTTATGTTTGTATTTGAAATATTCCCTGACTGGCCAATCAAAACTTTACCTAGGTGAGAATCAGAATCATGAAACAAAATATACTTGAACTTAAATTGAGGCAACTTTTTCACTTTAAACACAAGGCAAACAGCGGAGAAGCAGGGCGCAGCAGGAGGAGAAGGGGCCACAAAAAAGTGTGAAATTTTAAGTACTTGAAGTGCCGCTGGCGCATTGCACACCCCAACCAGCTACGGTCCCAGCTCGCACACACACAGACACACAGACACACACACACACACACACAGACATACATAAAGAAGCAATACGTATTCATAACGCGTATACGCCATGTTGTTGTTGACAGCCATTTTGTAGATGATGCGCGCGTCGGTCCCCCCGCCCCGGACTCAGCTTCAGATCCAGCTCTTGTCTCCCGCCTGCTACAAACTCAACGAGGCGTTCGTTTATTTGAGCAACGGCACCTTTGCGTGGCAAAAGCTCATTTCAGGGCCGGACCCCCAACCTCCCCTATCCACTCCACGCCATCCAGCCATCCAGCCTAACCCAGGGCACGTAAATAAACACAGCTCAAGCGAAATATATTGACGATGTTGAAGCGGAAGAGCATCATCATAGCGGTAATCATGTTACCTCAATTCGAAATGAATTCATAACTGAATTTTCGCATTTTCCCAACTTCCCAACCAACCAACCAACCAACCAGCCAACCACCAACCCCATGTCAGTCCCCAGCCCCCAGTCCCCGACTAACCCCAAAAACAAGCAACAAAAAATGTTGTACATATACACAAAATGCTGGCAAAGCTGGGAACCTGCCGTCAGAATATGATGATGATGGTGATGAGCTCGATGGCTGTCCACAACCAAAAATAATGTTTTAAAGCGACAGCAAAAATATCAAATCGGAGTGAAGAAATCAGTTAAGGATGAAGCAGGACGACATCAGAGATACACTCAAGCAAACGAAACAAATTGGACGAGAAGACATCATGAAACTAGCAACGTTTGTCCAAAACTACAAGCAACCAGGCACATTCAATACCTCAAAGAGTAGATTTTGGCGAACTGTCTGAACTACTATAACCGCTTGGGAACTCCAAAGCAAGCGCTTGGCTTTTCAGTCGCCTGTCTGTGTGTGGCCCGATTTAAGTTCAGACTCTATTAACTTAAAGTCATCTCGAAGTTGACTTATAGCTATAACAAAAAAGTGCATACACTTTTCCAGGCGATTATACCGTTTTTTGAGACGTCAAACTTATAAGTAATAGGCCGATTCCAATTTTGTGCTTGGATTGGCAAAAGCCAAGTCAAAAATCTATCATCGTTCCATAAGCAAAGTGATAGAAATTAATTCGTTTTTAATTAGATCACACTTTTTGGAGTTGATCTTACTTCAATGCTGAGGACGTGCTAAAATTGTCCACATGGGAAACTTATTTGAGATATCAGAGAAGTGGAAGTGCGGTTTTTGGAAAAACGTTTTCTCCAAACATTCTGTGTACCCTTCTCCCTGGATAGAGCATCAAAAAATGGCAAAAACTCGTTAACTGGCATTCCATTGCAGTGGATTGGCAGTCCTGGCCTGGCTACATCTCGGGCTTTGGCTTGGGCCACGTTCGGATTTGCAACTGGCTTAAATGGGGGAACAGGCGAGAGAAACAGAGATAGAGAGATAGAGAGAGAGAGAGAGGCGGATGGCCTTATATTTGCTACCGTTTCATGGCTTGATGTCCTGCTGCTCCCCTCCTGCCCTCTTATGCTCCCCCCACTCGTATAATGTATTTTGTCGTTTGCTCGGTTCCTAGGCATGCATTTTATCTTGTTGTCGTCATCCTGGCCCATGCACAGGATGTTGCTCGTTAAATTTTCTTTATGAAGTTAACTGTAAATGCTCGACGACGCTGCATCTCCCGGATCCCTCTCGCCCCCACCCCAGCTGGCTCCCACTTCAATTTCATTGCGCGCAAGAAATAAAACGAAGAAAAAAATTACTCGGTAATGCAATTTTGCAGCTGCTGCTCAAAGCGCAACCAAAAATATAAAAAAGCGGAGAGGATTCCTTAAAGCTTTAGCGAGAACCAGCAACAACTTTCACCCAGGTGAATTCAAGCTCCCCCCCCCCCCTCCGTCGAATTCCAACAGCCGCCTTCACCCGCAAAAGAAAAGCTAATGCAAATATTTAAATTGCATTCGCGACAGTCGCCGCCAACTGCCACGCCCATAATAAATGCCTGGGCGAACTTCCCAAAAAAAAAACTCCCACAACATGCACCTTAAATCAGTCGTTCTACAAACAGATAAATTATGTTCTACAAGACGCAAAAAAAAAACTCACCAGAAAAATTAAAAAAAAAAAAAATACAGTCACAAGTCAGTTTGAAGCAGACATGGGGAATACCCTTGGTAGTTCAATTATTCCATAGGAAATCTAGTTTATGTTGATGCAGAGGTACCCAACACGTAGCTTGTCTGAAGATCAATTATCAATCGATCAGAATTCCCATCAATGGAAGCTTTCTGAATAAATATTCCTTTAATAGAGATTAACTACATAGAAATAAAAAATGAACACAAGCCAAGCGATTGAAAGAAGCGCGGCTTGGCCGAGAAAATAAGTTATACTTCATATTCTAAACTCAACTCTAAAACATGCATGGATGAAAATAAGGCTACATCAAACAAGTACGTCATGTTCTTGGGGTAGAGTCATCAGATTGTAAACCTTTTACCACTTTAAACTAAAAACTAGAAGTCTTGGATTTAAACAAAAAAGAGCGTCACCGATTGCTACAAGCAATAAAATGTAAATTTTCAGTGTGACCAACTATTTGTTTAGTTAGAGTGTATGTCTTTATTTTGAGTTTAGTTTTAAGTAGGACTAAGACCAAAAAATCTATTAAACCGCAACCGTTGAACGAAACTATCTGCTGAACCGGTCTGAATTTTAGTCAATAATACCAGGAAGAATGCTTAGTGTGACCGGGTCAGCCTGTGACTCAAATGAAACCAATTTACCAAACTCTATTTCAAATGCAGTTCTGTATCATTTCTCAATGATCTAAATTTTCGTACGACCCCAAACAAGAAAAGCTAATGTAGAGCCAAACGAAAGTTTTGCCAAGTAAAAACCAGGCAACTTACTAAGAAGGAGAAGAAAAAAAAATAGAAAAAAAATCATGAAAAATATCCAAGTAGTCGAAGTACAACAACAAACATGGCACAAGAAAAATGTGCATAAAGGCGTGTTTGCTAGCTGGTGGAGGGGGCCAAAGGGGAGGGGTAGATGAGCGGTGTGAGGGAAGTGATAGCAAGCTGAGTAAGTAGTGTGTGTGTGTGTGTGTGTGAGCGGGAGGCAGGGCAAAGGATGTTAAATGGCAAAAAAGAAAGCAGACAGCACATGGGAGATGGAGCTACAGCTCAACAGTGGGGCAAACACCGACTGTGGAGAGCCATACCAAAGGGCCAAGCCAGCGCTCCTCTCCTCTCATCTCTTGGCTTGTGTGAAAGAGACCTAGTAACTTGGAGCAGAAGTCAAAGCTGGCGCCATTAGCCAGTGAAGGTGACTGGGTGAACAAGCTTTTAAGGAAAGACTCCTTAGATTTACCTAGACGGGGTTGGACCCACGACCTCTTGCATAACAGGCACACACACTACCCGCTGTACCACACTCTGCCAAGAATCAATCAAGCATCAAGTTGACAGCCTGAACCATAAATTTAGCGTCTGTTTAAAGATATTTTAGACTATTTTTCAAACAGCAGTAAAATACAAAACATTGTTGCCCCCAACAGATTAGCAAGTTGGCAGTCTTATAAAAACAAGAGCCACGTTTCAAATTGTTTAAGTAGCAAGTTGGCCGACCTTTTCAAAGAAATCTAAGAAACATGTCTTGCTTTATTTGGAATTCTTAGTTGAAAAGTAGACAAATTTGAATCAAAGTCTTGAGCTCCATTGGCAATTTTGAAAGCTGTCGTCTAGCAGGTGGACAGCCTTGAGTTAACATTTAACCAAAATGACAGCCTTAAATATTATATGAGAATTAATTCCCACAAATCTTGAGCAGAATTGTTGTTGTTTGAACAAGTTGGCAGCTCTGCAACATTTCAGTTTTTTTTTACTCTTTGATATTTGTTTGAATTAGAATTTTATTTTGATTGCTTTTCCCTATGGTTCCCACTGTAACGCAGCTCTTAAAGCTCAATTCTCAATGAAGGCGCCAAAAGAGGCAAAAAAAAAAAATAAAGAAAAAGGAAAAACTCGAAACGAAAACGGCAAAGGAAATGAAGCAAGAAAAATTACAATTCTCGACATGGATGTCGGTTGTGAGGGGCTGGGGAAAGAGGTGGGGGTTGGAATTGAGTTTTGGTACGCGACGCCATTTTGTATGCAGGTGAATTTGCTATGTGTGTGCGTGTGTGTGTGTGTGTGTGTGTGCGTGTGTAATTTTTATCTGCCAACTTTTATCATTTTTTATTTTTATACACATTTCGTTTGCCTTTTACACAGGCAGCACGGAGCAGTGGAGTCTCATAAAGCGCGTCAAGGTAAACAGTGTTGTTGTTCTTGTTGTTGGAGGAAGAAAGCCCATGTGTGTGTGTGTGTGTGTGTGTGAATGGGGAGCGCTTGGCAAAGAAAAATTGCGTTCAACTTTCAATGAGTTTTCCATCCAGCAGCCCAAAAGCGAATGCGGAGCAAGAAGGTGGTGCTGATGGTAACGGGGTTGGGGCTTGAAGGAGAAGGTATATGCAATGACTCTCAAGGCTTCCACTTCTCATGCACCTGCCCCCCTGCCTCACTGATCCACTCAAATAATATAAAGAAGAAAAAACAACAAAAGTGGCATTGTCATCGTTATTGTTGTTGGTTGTTTTTTGCTTCTTCTTTTTTTTTTTTGATAGCAAGTGAAACACAATTACCTGTCGCCTGCGGGTGATGTATGTATGTAGCGACAAACATAGGTACAAGTATATTTACCAGGTCACTGTACATAGGACCCAAGCAAAGTTTGGATCAACTATGAACGACACCATCTAACTCTATGACCATATTTTCCATTCCGACCCCATGCCCATTCCATTATCTCTTTTCCACAGGTCTCGGAATCTTGTACCGCGCCCATCTTTGCTTCTCTGACTACATTCGATACAGATTGGGTCCGCTTGGAATCACTTAACCATTAACTTGCTCAGTACTTTCGAGTTCAAAAAGTCAAATTCAAAGAAGAACTTGGAATAATCACTAAGTGTTCAATCAACCCACGAGCTTGATCCTGCTGGTCCAACAATGTTGACAACTAGGAAACAAAATTCTACAAATGAGCTGCCAACTAGCTTAAAGCTACGAATATGAACGACAAACTGAGATGACAACTTCCTCACAAATATGCTACAATTTGATCTCAATTAACAACAACTTTATTGAGATTGCCAGATAAACCTGAACCAAATCGAAACATCCAATGGGCAGGGCTGGCAATTTATCCTCCACAAACTCTTTAACCAGACTGCCAACTTGTTTCAATACATCACTGAAACTCTTTTTTCTCAAGGGCATTAAAAAGTTCATCAAGTGCTTAGAAGGTAGCTCACAACCAGCCAAAAAGAAAAAAATTACATAAAAAAACCACTTGACTAAAAGTTAAACAAGTCGAAAACGGGAAGACGTTGTCCTCCCCCGCCTCCCCCCCTTCACCCTCTCCACCTTTATATTTTTTGGGTGGTAAGTATTTCCGTTTTTCAGTTTTTAACAAAACACAGCCGCAGGCGATTTTCCAAAAATGATTTTGGAATGAGTTTTTCTCTGCCGTTTCTCCTCCACTTTCTCGCTCTCTCTCTCTCCTCTCCTCTCCTCTCACTCACGCTCTCTGGTGCTTGCTGTGGAAAAGTTACAAAAGTGATTCAGGCATAAAACAGACAGACAAAGATGGAGCAGGAGACGGGGGCCTTGACAGTCAGTCAAAATGGCTGCCAGTTTGTTGCTGTTGCTGTTGCTGTTGTTGTTGTTGCGCTACTTACGCCCCAATGAAGTAGAAGTCTTTGAAGACGTTTCATGGGGGGGCTACCTGAGCGCTAGAGCAACAGAGAGAGGGTGAGAGGGTGAGAGAGAGAGAGAGAGAGAGAGAGAGAGAGAAAGAGGGAGTGACTGAAAAGCTCAATGACAATTTCTAGCTAGGGCTATAAAAACACACGCAGGGCGAATGGCAGAGGATAGAAATTGCTTTCACCATGTCCTGGCCACTTGGCGTGACTGCTGTTCCACACCCATCCCCTACTGAGCTTGTTGAAGGGATAAGTTAAAGTAACTTGGCTTATTGCCTAAGAAACCAAATTTAAAAAGAAGTCAAAACTCATTTCAAAGTATGTTTTGAAGCAATTTGAGTTCAACTTATTTAACAAATTATTATAAATTTCCTAGAAACAACTAGCATTGTAGTTATGCTACAAGTTGGCAGCGCTACGAGATGGCAGCTCTGCTTGAAAGACTTAGAAGTTTAAAAACAAGAAAGACATCGATTTTTGAAACCATACCGATATGGCTAATACTTCAGCAAGTTGGCAGTTCTGAATAATAACTTAAGTAAACTCTTTGCAAAGAGTTGACTTCTCCCAAAATGATTCCATAGGGATGCAAACTTGCTAATAACTTTAGAGCAAAGAGTCGAAATTCCGCTAAAACTATTTACTGTGGCTGCCAACTTGCTAAGCAAAAAATTGACTGCCCTCGAACTTACAAGTGAAGAGTAAAATTCTCTGAAAAATTTTTAAGCAATGCTGTCCTGTTGGCCAGATCCTTCATTAAAGAGTTGACTTAACATTATAGTATCAGGCTGCCAACTTGGCAAAAACTCTGAGCAAAGAGTTGACTACCCTTTTAAATCATCCATCGGGCTGCAAACTTGTCAAAAATCGTTTGAAAAATGCCGGAAAACTAAGTGAAACGAAAAAAAACTGCCAACTCTTGCCAGCGTTTTATTTCTTTTAAAATAAATGCAAGAAGATGGCCACTTGGCAACGGATCAAAACTTGTTGCTGTTCTTCTGGGAGTCTGTCAACTTGCTCAAAAGTGTCAACAGCCTGGGACACCTTTTTCGTGTATCTCCCGATCAGTGTCACAATTGGCTTAACGCTGAATATTTGATAGCCCATCACCTCGCTGCAGACACCCCACCCGAATATCAGTGCCCACTCCCGTTCCCATTCCCCTTTCCCGTCGGGCACTTGTCTCGCCATGAAGTTTCCGTTTCCGTCGTTGACTTTGGCATTTGGCAATTGCATTTAGCGCCAAATCAAATCGTCTGATAATCACGTTACAAAAGCCAAATGCGCTGAAATTAAAGACAAGAACGGTTCCAAGGCACGGCATGTGGCAACAGTACCCAGTCACGACCACATCCCACACTCCCCACAACCCACATTCATCCTGCTGTGATTTTCGGGCAAACTCCCGCTGGGATCAGAGAGATGCGCCGCCGCCGCCAAAGTCGCGTTGGCTTTGACATGACCCTGTCCTACCCCCCTCCTTACGGATGTTTGTTTTGCCGCACAGGGACATGTGCAACACTCCGGGGCATATATGTGTACATATGCCATTCAGTTCAGTTCAGTTCTTCAGTCCGTCGAGTGTGTATTTCACGGCCCGTCGATCCCAACCCTCGTTCGCACCACGACCCTTGATTTGCCCAACCAAAACCAAAAAAAAAACCCGAAAGGGGGAACTATTTTGTTTGTATTTAGATTGCATTACTAAGCAAATTGCGGAAAAATTAGCGGCTGATTTGGGGATCATCTAATTACGGAGAGACAGTCGGCCATATATCACATTACTTTTGGGTAACGATTCGCTTGGCCAGATGTTGTCCCCTTCAAGGGCTAGAACGATGCTGTATAAGGTGGTTTTTGGATTAACCAGTGTATCAGCTGGTCCTTAAAAAGTGGGTGGTGTTGGGGTAGGAACCTTGAGAGGGGGGATTTACTTGGGTAATTTGTTTACTTTGACCTTGCAGAAGGTTTTGCAGTGAAAGTGAAGTTTGAAACAAATTCGAATCTTCAGAATTTTGATCAAGGTGCAGCTAATTGTTCAGTCTAAATCCTTGGCAAAATATTTGGTATTAACCCTCGAGTGAATCACATCTTAATTATGAGAGAGAGAGAGAGAGAAAAGGCCTCCATCAAACAGAGAAGAGTCTGCAACCAACCAACTAGTCTAAAAAGCTCCACATTATCTGCTCTAAATACTCTATTTGCAGGGTAGCAAGGCGAAGTCTACTATCACCCATCGATTATTGAATAATAACAAATGTTGACCTTGAATAAGTAGGCTGGATGAAAACACTGAGTTACCGTCTAAAGTCTGGCATCGAAAACCCTTCATTTTTCCTCTCCTTTTTATTTTATGCATTTCATCTTCGACACAATATTTTTTGATTGATCTTTTCAGCAGTCATTGATCGAGGTCTCATCGCCCCCGTGGGGGGGATCATCAACATCATCATCATTTCGGTTCGTTTTTCTATTCAAACAGATGCCAACTGCTTCGCCTTTTGCGTTTGCCTCCCAGGGGAGTCAACGGTTACAGTAGCCCAAACCTTAATGCCACACAGGTCATCTATATGTTCCCGTGCGAGTCTATCTCCATCTCCATCTACCCGGCTCTAGCCAAGCGCGCACAAATGTGGGGAGCGGGGAGAGGGGGGATGGGAGCGAGGAGCGGGGAGGAAAATGCAAATCACTGAAGCTCAAAAGCCCAAAGAGGGGTTGGTGGGTGTTTGTCAGAGCCCAAGTCAGAGTCAGAGTCAAGCCATGCAAAAGTATTACAATAATTATGATAATCTATGCCATAAAAAAAGTCGCATTTGTGGTGTGTGCGGAGGTGGAAAAAGAGGAATTACCATACTTTAAGCTACCGCAGGCCAACAGAGAGCGGGCAGGCGGAGCAGCAGGAGCAGGAGGATAAGAAAAATGTTCACGTAAGATACTTTTCTCAATTTTAAAGCTAAGAAAATAGAGGAGAGATGACATTGCCTCCCCCGAAGTTGATATACCCTTGCGATTCGTATAATCTATGCAAATGCAGAGGCAAAATTTGTGGAAACATGGAGAAGCATGGCAAACCGTTAAATATTGGAGTTTGGAGATGTTTCCATTAAAAACAACAAAGTTTCGACCGATCGTTCCTATGACAGCTATATGATATGGTCATTCGATCTGTCCGGTTCCGACAAATGAGCAGCGGTTGAAATAGTTTTAAAACTGACAGAGGAGAGGAGACAGAAAGTGACAGACATGGCTAAATCTACTCAGCACGCCATGCTGATCACGAATATATACACTTTATGTGGTCGGGGATGCTTCCTTCTTTGGACAATTTTAATATACCCTCTGCAAGGGTATACGAATGTATTTTAATTTCGAATTTCGATAAACTGGAAAATACATTTTTGGAGTGTGGAGAATGCCTTTTGCTTCACATTGAACAGGGTAATAAAACCGTCGACTCAGCACCAAATGGCTTACAGGTGTCGACTTTGGCGCTGCCAGCCTTCTGTTCCTGTCCCTTCTTCAGTCTGTTGACTGACTGTCCCAATCCTTCCCCCTCCCTCTCCCTCTCCCACTCCCTCTCCCTCACTCTCTCTCTCACCCACTCTTTGTCTCTCCCTCCCTCTCTCTGTGTAGCTTCAGCTGCAGTTTTTGCACATTGTGTGTTTGATTTTTATCTGTGTATGTGGCGTGGCCCAGCCGTAACGTCGCCCCCACCTCCCCCCCCCCCTTCCAGCCAACTGGACCGAGCAACTGAACCAACTGGCCACATCAACATATCGACAACAACATTGTCCCCAGAGTGCGACGTTGGCAACGTTTGCCAGTTTCCAGTTGCCAGTTGCCGATGACGCCTACATATCCTTGTGGCCTAGCCGTGTTGTTGGCAGTATTGTTGTAGTCCTTGTTGTCCTTGTTGTTGTCGACAGGCCATCAAAATCAGGCGACGCTGCTCCCTGAACGCTCGTATTTCGTTTACAATTTGACCCTTGAAAGGCGGCACACAGACAACAACAAAGCGGAGGCCCAACACACAGCCCACCCAATCACACACACACACACACACATAGCTTCCCACGAGGGTTGTTAGGAGAGTTTGGGCTTTTTCAACAAGTGTTAGGGACTGTATTTAACTAGCCTGTTACCAGGGGCTCTGAACCGAACCGTACCGAACCGCAGCGTTCAGCTTGTGAGCCGAACCGGCTTCAGACATGCTGAACCGAACCGAAAACCACTTAAAACAACGGCTCGGTTAGCTTAGAAACTCTGTGAACCACTGAACCAAACCCGTGGCAAACCAATGACAAATATATTATTTGCCATGGTATTACATTATCTTTTTAACTAAGCAAGGTGTCGGTTGTGAAAAGGTCAGACACTGCTTTGTAAAACACCGCCTGGCAACTTTGTGTTCAATCTACCCCCGCACCGAGCCTGTATGTTAGTTTGGCCGACAGGTTGAAGCGGGCTATTCTAGGGCTTTTTTTTTGTGCCCTGGCTTCAGCTTCTTCTTTGGCTTCTTCATCTGTATCCTGGCCGGGTCCCGGGTCTGGGCCTGGGCCGTGGGTAGTTTTGATAAAACGTTTCAATGGCTGAGCACATAACAGTTGACTGGCTGCCTGTCTCTCTCTCTCTGTGTGTGTGTGTGTGACAAAGACCATAAACTCCAAAAAAGCTCGACACACAACGAGGACAAACGTTAGAGCTCCTGGCTGATGGCAATGGCTTCTCCTGCTCCTGGCAGTTGGCTGATTCTGCTTGCTGCTGTTGACGATGCGACGCTGACTGGCATTTTGAGGGTGGCAGCGGTAATAAAAAGTTGTGCTTGTTGTAATAACAACAGCATCGAGAGGCTGTTGGCTGTTGGCTGTTGCCTGCTCAATGCCAACTCCCAGTTTGCATTTGCGACACTGCGCGAAATTGGGTGGATGCTTTCGCTTTTGTCAACCACTGAGGCACACCCATGCCCACGGCCCATCCAAATCGCATTCGCTCAGTGTATAAAAACCCCAGATCGGTTTGGGGGAAACTTCAGCCCGACTCAATGAGGCTATTTGGAACACAACGATTTCGCGACGACAACGACAACGTCGCTTGCCTGATGACTATGATGATTACACGTTGACGATGACGACTGTGTTCCTGCTCCTGTCCCATCTCACCCCGGGTATGTGTAGAGAGATATTCATCGAAAGCAAAATGACAGCCTAGAGACACATTCAAGGCAAAGGCAAAGATAAGAAATGAATGACAGGCACAAGAAGAGTCGAGTCTGGGGCAGGAGCAGGAGCATATCAGTCAGTGTCAGTGTGAATGCGAAATTGCGTTGCTTTTACGAGTGCTCAGCCTCCAGCTCCAGCTCCAGCTCCAGCTCCAGCTTCGTTCTATTGTTGTTGCTCCATAAACGTAATGTCTGATGAACGAGAGAAGGTAAGCTAAAGTCGTCCTTGTCGTCCCATAATATGTATATGGGGCATAAATCACAGCTGCAAGAAGACAACCCATTTCGGGTGTGTGCGCGTGTGTGTGTGTGTGCGATAGAAATCTGTCTCCAAAAAATGGTTGCTGCGTTGTGCTACCAAAAATTTATACGATAATGATTCAAATGGGAATCAAGAAACCTAATCAAATATGGAAATGGCCTGGGAAAGGTAGCACTTAAGTGCAACTTGGGGTTATGCCCCAAATTAATCGCATTCTTTGAACAACTTAACTTGCGACGAAATGTGGCAATAAATTGCAGTGACTTCGGTGGCAATAGCAAGAGTGGCATTAAACCACTTAATTTGAAGAACTCTGAGAAATGGAATCCTAATTCGATATTGAAATGGCTATATTCTTATTCTTAATAATGGACTTCACAAAGTATCATTCAAAAAGTTAGTTTTCGCTTGGAAGAGTTCTAGTTGAGTGCTTTCCCAAGTTGATCCATAGATGATCATTTGGCTGGCCAGTTTGTTGTATGGCATCTATATGAAGTATTCATCCGATATTGGCTCAGATATTATAACGTCACCCTAGAACGTAGAGCGGCTTGTTGAGAGCATCACCACATTACGCACGTTAAGGAAAAGTGACCTTACATTTAGTTTGATAAGTAATAACTAATAAAGTGCGAGCATTTCTAGAGATATTGTCACAGTTTTATTGTACTAACAACAGACCTACTTTCTATCGAGGACCCCAAAAGAGAATGGACATTATACCAAAAGTCTGGGTGAACATAACAATGTATACACCGAGTCTGCAGGGAGTTTCCACTTGTTTGTCAATAGCCATTTGTTTATAACCATAACTAAGTTTCTGTCCACAAAACAAATTTGTAAGCAGTACATTCTCATTTTGAATGGACATTTTTGGATATTTTGAAACCACTTTGGTAAATGGCCTACCCTTCCCATCAGCCTACCAGGCCAAACTGTTGAAATCAAATTGTCCATTTGCTTAAATCGAACTTTACTCTAGGAATTATGCTTATGCAAAGAGAAGGCAGCAACAAATACGTGCAACGACGTTTCAGTCACGTACCAAAAAAAGAACAACAACCAAAATGGAAAGGAAAGGAAAATTCAAACAACGATAAGCCAACTGGAGCAGCAGCTTCTTACAGCAAAAATGCCGGCCGGATATAAACAAAAATATAGTTCTGGGGGGTGCCCGAACACACTCACTTTACAGTGTTTATGTGTGTGTGCGTGTGTATTTGGCTGTGGGCGTAGCATGTCAAGTGTGGGCTATGCGATTGGGGTTTTGGAAGGTGGGACGGTGGGGTGGAGGACGGGAGAGGGCTGGGCGTACTTATTGGTGGTTGCCACGCTTTGGCGGCCATGCCACAACAGCCCCAGTCGAGTCAGTCAGCGTCAGCCTATCTGCCTATCTTTGTATATATCTGACACACACACACACACACACACACGCACACAAACAGACATGCACACACACAAAGCCTGACTGTGGCTATATTTCAGAGCTTCATCTATGCACAGTCCCCGAATCATGATTGGACTATGGAGTGTAACAGATGAAATGGGAAGGAAAGTTGTAAAGGAATTGTAGCCAAGCCCCTTGCATTCAGAGGAGGGTTCAATCCAGAGGTTGGAATATTGTTTTGCTGGTGAAACAGTTGCTTAAGTTGCCATGTCTTAAGCTAGATCTTTATAAAATACTTATACGGCAGTCGTGGAGCAGTTTTAAAAAGGACAAAGGATATTCATATTTTTATATATAACCGTTGTATAACAGTTGACGATCCACTGCCTCTATATTACTCCATTGTTTTTTGTACACCCTTTTCCACCGTTTGCACTCCATGGTGCTGCCGCTTTTGGCAACTGGCAATCCAACCATGATGATCATCATCATCATCATCATCATCATCAAGCGCCCATCCATCGATGTGGAGACGGAGACACCGTACCGACACCCAAAAAACTCGTTTGTTACGCTCACCCAGCTCCAGTCCCAGCTCCTGGGAGCAGCAACAGCAAAGGCAGGAAAAATATTTGTGCTGCTATTTGTAATCCTCACTCCTCGCCTTCTTGAAACATAGAAGAGAATATTGTTACCTTTGTCCTGCTCCTGCATTACGTTGCGAGTAATAACTTTATGCGAGGAGGGTAACACAGAGGTCGTCGTGGCTGTGTTGAGGGAGAGGCAGGGGCGGATACAGGCGGGGGACTAACCAAAATCAGGCTCAAACAAGCATAAAACTTGCCAAACGCCAATGATGATGTTGTCTATGGCTGTGTGTGTGTGTTGTGTGTGTGTGTGTGTGTGTGTGTGTGTGTGTGTGCGTGTTGGCCTCAGTCAACCCTCAGACAGAAGTAGAGACTGAGAGGCAGACAGACAACGTTGAAGCTCCTCCATGTCTGTCCGTCCGTCCGTCCGTCTGTCGTTATATCAGCGCAGTCATCATCGATATAAACTCTTGACTGGCTGGGCAAACTGACAAACTGACAGACTGACATGCACTGAGCAAAAGTAGTAGCCGGTAGCAATGTGGAATATTAGCCACAAAGATGGGTTGGGAAAAAACGATTCACTCACTTACGAACCTGCAGTTCGGTTCACTGCATGGTTTGTGGAGCTAAGTGAACAGCGGTTTCGGTTCGGTTCAGTGGTTCACTCATCATTTATTCAACATTTTAATGATGTCCTGTTTCTGTTTTTGCAATTGAAGATATGGCTTTTTGATCACTTTCCACCGAGAATACCCAAAATTCCGATGGTACGGATTGTCAGCTGGAATAAGCGGTTCGCATCCGTTTCGCTTTGATTCGGTTCCCGTTTTATGGATTCCATTAATTGGTGAAATTGGTGGGGACAGAGCTAATCCAACGGCCATATGACACTTTCCTTACATTTTATTCCTTTTCACATGCAACTTTTCTCTCAGTGCCCCAAGACACTACCAAATTGCCATTCCCAGGCTCTCGGCCGACTCTCAGCCTCCGCCAGGGCTCTGACTTCGTTTCGGCCTCTGAGCTCATTCATCCATTCATTCATGCCAAGTTTCGCCGAGTCTCGCTGAATCTCACAGCAGCAGCAAGCAGCAACATCGGTGGCGGGCGGGGTACGGGGCGTGCCAAGTTCCAAGTCCAAGTTCTGGGTCTCGCCATGCGTATACGTAATCTGGTATTAGATTACTGATCCATGTCAAATCTTTGGCTTAGGTCTGTCCTTCCTTCCCTTTTGCTGCTGCCCCCCTCGGTCCCAGCCCGTTTCGTGCGTCCGTTCGTTGTTGTTTTGATTGATACGAGGAGAAGCGAACGCGGACTCGACTTGGTGTCGACAACCCAGTCAGGCAATCCTCCACCTCCATACGCGCCGCTGATTTGATGCGCATCGTTTCCACATCACAAAGCAGGCGGTGGCGGCCAACCAAACCCACGAAAAAAAGGCGAATGCATTACTTATAATATTAAGCAGTGGCACCAACCGACAGGAGCAATGGTGAACAGGTGAATTATTGGACACAGCGACGGACGGGCAACGGGAAAACTGCGGCAAAACTGGGAAATGCCAGTTGATTGAACTTTCCTCGGGAGAAGCAGGGGGGAGGTGGAGGGGGGAGTAACAACTGTGGTTAGGAATTTGTGTAATGGAGAAAAGCAAACAGAAAGCCACAAGCCCAGCTTCCACTTCAATAGATCTTTCATAAAGGAATCATTCGTTGGAAATGAGATAACGTGTAACGTTTAAGCACGACGATACTTGAGTTGCCTGCAATTCTAAGATTTTCCGGGCAGATTCATGCATGTTTCAGTACTCACCCATGATTCTAGTACTGAAACCATGCCTAAAATTAGGAAATGTCTGCGATAAATGCATGGCTGCAACTTCCAGTCGTTCCATTTCAGCGCTGATTCAGCTGTGATTCAAGTCTGCGACGAACTGAACTGAGATCACTTTTCTAGTTTCACATTTTTAGAACAGCATTTGAATTCTCATATTTATGAGAAGAGTATTGATGAGTAGAGTACTCATATGAGCATAAAGCATTCATGAATAGAATGCCTATGTGCTGAGTATTTATGAATGAGTACAGAAATATGTCAAACATCTATTGCCTAAGGTATTCAAGTAATCCCAGCAAGTAGAGTACTCAAGAATATATTATATGTGAGTAAATCATGAATGAGTAGAGTGCGTAGAGTATCCGTTTATATAGCATTAAGTATTCATGAGATCAGGCTGTTCATACAGCAGGCATTCATTTAAGTAAATCATTCAAGAGCTGCGTAAACTATTCATTCAATCTGAACAAGTATGTTTACTTTTTAAGATGTTCGGCCTTACCCCCCACACCTCACCTCTTTCCGTGAGGGTGTGGCAACAAAGTTCGTTAATTGTTCTCGCTTTACTTTTTTGTTTCTACCCTGGCAGAGGGTATATTGAACTTGTCTGCATGTTTGTAACGCAAAGAAGGAAGCATCTCCGACCCGATTACCCGACTATTCAATGCCCTTTTGTGTGCCGCATCTGTCATTTTGTTGACATTCTATTCTGTCTATCCATCTATCTGTATTAAATAAGTTAATGGATCGAGCACGGCCTAGGTGTGGCCCCCTGAACTCTCGTTCCACTTACCCTAATCGAATTTAACCAAGTGTTAGAATTTTGTGAATAAAGTTATTCTGTGTTTTACATGTTTTCACAGGCTGAATATTGATTTCTTCAAGTATATTCAAATATAATCCGATTTTTGATAGTTGGCAATATTTTGGAGTATACAAACTGCAAGGGTATATACAGATCGGGGGAGCCGCTGTTAATGTTCCTGCCTATTTTTTTGGTCATGTAGCTCAACAACTTTGGGTTTGTCCAACAAAGGGCAAACAATGGCTTGAGAAACAACAACATGTGCAAGCATGTAACCCATTTGGTACACCAACTTTTGCGCCCTCTCCACCCTACACCACCCCACCACACCCCACCACACACCCTGTCGCCTGTCCAACCTGTCTCAACAACCGCCACCCTCGACGGGTTAACCAGCAGGCGGCAGTTCTCTTTTTGTTTTGAAAGTGTGAACAACATTTTTCATAAATTGAACGCACAGGACGCAGGACGAGGCGAACAATGGAGCGAACAAGAGCAATAACAATAAACGATAGATATTTACCACAGCGGGGGGAATGGCACCGGCAGGGGAAACGATGCAGAAAAAGTCTCCGGAGGATACCGCCAAGTCGCTGGCGCGCTCTATGCCCGGGAGACAATAACAAACCAATTACAGTTAGATTGGCCGCATATTAAAAATCGAATGAGAAACACATCTGTCGAGGTTGTCCCCGCCAATCCTCCCTTTCGCTTCGTTTTTTTCCGTTTGGCAACTGTTTCAAAAAAGGCAGGCGGCAGGGGGTGAGCGGCCTGGGGGAGGTAACAGCGGGGCGGCCGAAACTAAACTAAAATATGATTATGAAATGATTATTATAATTATGCGTCCGCCGGCACCAAGCACCGGCAGCATCTTCACAGATGTTGTTGCCGTTAACTGTGAGGCCACGCCCCCGCGGCACACCAAGGTACCGCCGAGCGGGCGAGGAGGGGGGGGGGGGGGGGGGGGGGGGGCGAAACAGTTGTAGCCGGGCGAGCTGGTTAATAATAAGCCAAAAATGCAGGGCGTGCTCTCCTGTTTGGCCATATTCCCACATATTCTTATAAATATATTTCTTCCCTTTTTTTTTCTCCTTTTTTGTTGTTGTTGTTTCTGTGGGGGAGTTGGAGGCGTGTTGTGTGTGCTTTTGTGTCCTTATTATCAGCGAAGGAGGCGTTGAAAATCCTCTTAAAGGTAAACTGTGCATTATTAATGAAGATAAAGTTGCGGCCGTCACTTGGGAGGGTGGGAAACGCTAGGCTAAACCGAAGGTGGGTAAAGCCCGGCATCGACAACTAATTTATGATGCACTACAGGGGAAGGGGGGCTGGTTGGAATTTTACGCTGAAGAACTTTCCTAAATGTGCAAGTTTAAAACTAGACAATATCTAGCAAGAAATTTAGAAATCTAGAAAATTCTGTCACATCTTCGGTTCGGTGGTTCGAAACGAAATGGTTCAGGTTCGCAAAAATAAGGTTTGACGTTTTGGGGCAAAGAATTGGGGTTCGAACCTTGGTCCAGCCCATGCTTTACACAAGTAAATTAGTAGTAGATTTAATCTAACGTGTTCTACAAATTGCTTTCCACCGAAAAACAACAGAAATCAGAAAGAAATCGGATTAGTTTTGGGTTAGAAGCGGTTTGTAGATCACATGGGAACACTCACAGTACACCCACTTACAGCTCGGTTAAATATCTTAACGTACTTTTTGTGGAAAAACATTACAAATGTAAAGCTCTTGCCTTTGTGAATCATTGAAAGGTAATGCAAACCGTTTCACTAGATTTTGTTAAACACTTTTCCGCCCCTTTTTAAGACTCCGCCGTGCAAAACCAACCATTTGGCAAATAAAGGTGAAACATTTTTCTTGAACCGAATTGTAGGTTCGGATTTAGCTTTAATTTCTAAATAGGTTCGGCGGTTCAAGGAGTGGTTCATAATGAAATAAAAGTCGGAGTTGCGGGATTAAACCGGTTCGGTTCAAAACCGGTTTGCAGTCCGAGTTGGCTACCCTCCAAATCGGCTGTGCTTAAATTTCAAGAATGCCTCAATTTACCCACCTGAATGTATTCCAGCTGCAACGAATTCAAGCTTCACTCGGAGACACTCCCCAGTGTTCGCTTAAATGTGATTATATATACTTAATACTCGTACAACAACAACAATAACAACAACAACAAACACACCGAAATGTCTCTCGACGGTCGTGCGAAACGTTTTCGGGTTTTTGTGTCGCATTTCATTTCAAAATTCTCATGTCAAATGCACACGATTAACGCGTGTCGAGGGCGGTGAAGCGGCGAATTAAGATATTTACGCTAACAAAACCATCGATGCAAGGCAACCGCCGTCCCCCCGCACCCCCCACCCGCCGACCCTGTTGGGCAAATCAAGATAACGCCGAGCAACTGCTGAAATTCAAACCTGCAAACCTGGTCTTTGACATCTCTCAGAAACACGCGTGGAGAGTTGTCAGGTTGCGCTTATCACAGCAGCCCAGGCCACGCCACGTGCGGTCACGTGGCCGGAGCAGGGAACAATTATTACACGTGCTCTCGCCCGGTACCAGGTCTAGAAGAACGGACGGATGGCGCAACGTCTGTCCTTGTCATGGTTTCTTTCGGTGGGGGAGGGCGTGGCATTAGCCAGCCTTCTTTTTTTTTTTGCAAAGCGGAAGTAGGAAAAGCGTGCGCCAAGTGACCAAAAGTGAGAGAACGTCATTTGCAAGCTAATTGTACATGGGAAGACTGTATAATTCCCAATTTATGTATATTAGCATCTGGTCACACTTTAAGTAAGTAGCACAAAAAAACTGAGAGAGCCAACCTTTTTATACCCTTGCAAAGGGAATTATAATTTTGCCCAGATGTTTGCAACGCATAGAAATATTCATTTCCGACCCCATAAACTATATATATATGCCTGATCAGGGTGATGAATTGAGTCGATTGAGCTTTGTCCGTCCGTCTGTCTGTCTGTCTATTTCTACGCGAACTGGTGTCTCAGTTTTATAGCTATTGAACTCAAATTTTGCACAGAGTCTTCTTTTTGCTGCACACTACTAATATGTCGGCACCGATCGGATCGGATGACTATATCTCATAGCTCCCATGGGAACAATCGGTTGGAAATCTAGTT
Organism: Lordiphosa andalusiaca; assembly: GCA_035044965.1. Classification (NCBI taxonomy): domain Eukaryota; kingdom Metazoa; phylum Arthropoda; class Insecta; order Diptera; family Drosophilidae; genus Lordiphosa; species Lordiphosa andalusiaca. The sequence continues at coordinate 253,059 of JAWNNM010002635.1, forward strand.
TTAGTGAGAAAAACTTTTTTATTTTCAATGGAAACATCTCCAAACTTTGTAGTCGTAGGTTTCCTATGTTTTTTTATAATTCTACCAAGTTCTATTAAAATCGGACAACTGTATGGTATAGCTGCCATACAAAAGATAGGTCTGAAAAACAGTCTCAGTTAAAACAACTCTTTTGATTTTAATGGTAGAATCCTGCAATTTTGTATTTGTTTGTTTCACATGCTTTCACATAATTTATCAAATTTTTGGCCAAATCGGATGACTATATCATATAGCTCCCATACGAACGATCGGTCAAAAAATGGGAAAAACAGTATTTGTTTTAAAAGTTAGCTTTGCTTAAAGTACTTGAAGTGCGACTATCACTTACACGATAAATAATACTGATAACTAAATATGTCCAGTACGAACTTGGGCTGCCGGACATTTCAAAAATATCTATATCGATATTTTTGACGATACTGAAGAATCATCACTGTTGAAATAACTATTTTGGTGTACAAATTTCTTTAGGAAGGTAACTGTCTAACTGAGTTCGAAATCCAGGAATCGAAGCTCCAAAACACTACCAAATCTACCATCAAGTCGGCAAACCTTTGAAATTCTATAGGAGGTTCGGTTCGGGGGTTCTCAGACCGGATAGTTTTCTTTTCAAACCTAATCTTTTGATTCAGATATAAATCGGAATCTTGAATATAAGTATAGACATATATTTGAAGCAAAGGATGGACGCTTAAGAGGCTATGTGCTTCCAATTTTTGCGCAAGAGAAAGGGACCTTCAATTTTGACACTGAATCCAAACGGCACAGCTGGGGCCGATAGCTGGTAAAGGTGGCCGATTGGACAAAAGTTATTAAAGAAAAGATGTCGCAAGGCGCCACAACTGGCCACACACATTCCTGATTAGCCGTTTGAAACGTTACATCGCACCTTAACCAAGTGGACACAACTTTCATAGCATACTTTTGTGGGCACATTCTTTCCCCAAGCTGTGCTGCTGCTCTATTAAAGTTTTTCGCACTGCTAAGATGGCTGTCACGAAAATGGATACTAGAAAATTGATGAAATTGCCTTTAATGAGCCTCGCTGGAACACAAGTGAGTCCCCCCTCTCTGCGCCAACCAACCACAATGACAAACTTATAAAGCATAACGAATCGCTTTGAATGGGGTAAAAGTGTGGCCAACTTGGAATATACATTCACGTCGGGCGACAACGGTGGGTGTGCGCTTTACACGCACTTAAGCCTCGTCTCGGGACGCATCTGATATCAGATTTGTCGCTATCGCACATTCTGGCCGTCGGTCTCAACCATTCTAAACGATTGATGGGCAACGGCAATGTCAAAGTCCGCCTGCTCATCCCATTCCCATTCACATTCACATTCGGTTCTGGTTTTCGGTGAGGAAATGATAAATTGCGCATTTGGGAGTTTTAAAGGTCAATTTAGGGGTTGAAACAGAACCGGGGCGACGACACTTCAAAGTTAACTCGCACAATAAAAAATACTTGTAACCGTTTGATAAAAAAATATGTGTACATATGTAGGTAGGTAGGTGAGTGGAAAAGGGGTTGCACTTGAGACGGGAATAGGATTTGTGCCCGTTTGGTATCCTGTTGACTTTCTAGTTGGCATTTATATTAATGGCTCAGCTTGGTGCCTGCTTCAGTATTTTTTTCATTTCGTTTTCCCCTCGTTATGATGCTGGCCTGTTGGTTCCTGGCGCGTGCCTAAGCATTTAGGCCCTCAACTAGACCCACCTAGGGGCAGGGCACAGGAAACTGGTCAAAAAAAAATAGGTTCAGTCCGTTGTCTCTCTTTACTCTTTCAACTGTCCAACTGAACAAGCAAGAGCCAACTAAATAAATTAAATAACTTTTCTAAATTCTCTTTTTTCTGTTAATTTCTTTACTGAAACAGCTGATGATTTCTGAATGCCCCGAATTCAATCAAAATTTGAGTCAAATGTGGGCGTTTTTCACAGTTTCTTTGTTCCGAGAATAAAGTAATAATTGCAAAGTACTCACCGCTTCTCGTTTGATCATGTTCCAAGTAGTCAGTGTGAATGAAAGTCCTCTTACAATCGCCCGCTTTTATCTCGGATCTCATTGTTTGCTTCTTTAAATATGCATCGTTTGTTGAGGTTGATTTCTGTGCGGAGAAAAGTAACAAAATATTTGAGTTGAGCATTATTTTGGGAGTTGAGTTTCCTTTTTATTAAAGCTAGCACTGAAATACCAACAATACTGTAATATAAATGAAACATAACCAGGTGACAAGACGGCCTTATTGCACCCGGAATGGCCTTGGTATATGAAAAAAGGAGCTGGTAAAATGAACCGAAATATCGTAACGGTGCAGTTTCGGTTCTAATATATAATATTGTATTCGAATATCCAAAAATTGATATTAAAAACTATCCTTTTCGAATGGATCTCGAAATCATGCAATGTTTATCGCTTGAAATCCCTTTTTTTCTCTGTGTAGCACTTTCTAAAAGGAGAGACCAAACCAAAACAGTAACAGTCCAGCCCAAATCGTTGGTCAGCTTTGAGTCTCAAGCTTTCCATCATCGAGTTAATTCTAACCATATGTGTGGTTCATAAATTTTAGTCCAGTTTCACTCCCCCCTTGCCCCTTCACACAGCTACCCTGCACCCGCAACTGTTGTCAGTTCTTTGTGGGCCATCATAAAAACATATGACACCATTTTGATGAGTCGCGCATTTTTGGCACCCAAATGCAAATTATGCATAAAATAGATTGCTGTGTTGACACTTTTTGTCCCGCGTGGAACGTCGGGTCGCACTCACCTAATCGGACTTGTCATGTGCGCATCACAACAACAATCTTTCTCTCTCTCTGTGTGTGTCTGAGCAAGGTCGAGGGAGGGTTGCCACCCATTGAAACTGAACAAAGGCCAATTCAGTGCACAAAGGGAAAGGAAAAAAACCTTAACAAATTTTTTAACTAGCATCAATTGGGTTTGTAATTTGAAACTTAACTTGCACTGCTCTGCGGGAAACTATGGTAAGGGAAGGGAGGGGGGGGTTGGGTGAGCACATGGTGGTGACGGAGGCGGCGGCGGCGGCGGCGGCGGCGGTATTGTGGTGGGTCAAGGTTCAGTGCTGATGCAATTTTTAAAATGATTTGCAATTGATTTGATTCGTTTTCTTCAAGTGTTGACTAAAAGCTGATCACACTGATGGTTCCGTTTTTTGTTTCGTTTTTGCAACTGTGCACACTTATTTTACAGCAGAGAGAAACCCTGTCCGATGCAAGCCTTTGTCATGCTCAAAAGTTCAGTCTAGATAGCAAGTGGTTCACAAGTTAAAAGACTGGTTTCCAGATGGGCTTAAAAACGCGAACAGAACTTAAAATCATTCCAAAAGTGTGTATATTATTCTTTGTTGCGATCTGGAATCCAGAATACAATTGAGACTCTACTTTTCTATGGGAGCTAGACCATATAGTTGTCCGATTTCGACCAAACTTTGTGGAATTATGGAAAAGCATAGCAAACTAAGAAATACATAGTTTGGAGGCGTTTCCATTGAAAACAAAAAAGTTTTTCTAACTAAAACTACTTTTTAGACTCTACTTTTCTATGACAGCTATACTACATAGATGACCGATTTCGACCAAACTGGGTGGAATCATTTAAAAGCATAGCAAACTAAGAAATACAAAGTTAAGAGGCGTTACCATTGAAAACAAAAAAGTTTTTCTCACTAAGACTACTTTGCAGACCACTTTTCAATGGAACGAAAAGTGTAAATAGTGGAGGCTTAAGATACCGACAAAAAAATTTTATAATAATAATTAATTTAATTATAATTTAATATTTTTTTGATCAAAAATTGGAATATGAAAATTTTGATTTTTTAAAACCACTTTTAAGCCCCTATCTCTTCATTTAAGGGAGTTATGGGCGTTTAAAGATTTGGGAGGAATATGAAAATTTTGATTTTTTAAAACCACTTTTAAGCCCCTATCTCTTCATTTAAGGGAGTTATGGGCGTTTAAAGATTTGGGAGGTTTAAATTACTGTAATAATTTTTTTAATAACTTTTTTACGC
>JAWNNM010002639.1:0-15880 GCA_035044965.1 Lordiphosa andalusiaca
CATCTGCCGTGTCATATATGAATACTTTGTAATTATACTCTGTACCGAAGGTACATAGAGTATTATAAGTTTATGCAAAAGTATGTAACTTCCAGAAGGAAGCATCTCCGACCCCATAAATATATATTCTTGATCAGCATCAACAGCCGAGTCGATATAGCCATGTCCGTCTGTCCGTACGTCCGTCCGTTCGTCTGTCTGTCCGTATGAACGCACAGATCTCAGAGATGGTAAGAGATAGAGGTTTGACATGTATGGGACATATGCTTCTTATGTCTGCAGGTAGATCAAAAGATCAAAGATCAAAAGAGAAATTTTCTTGGTACAGAGTATGTTATAGTCGGGCTTGACCGACTTTCTTTCTTGTTAATATTGGATTTTTGAATTACATATATACTCACTACAATTTATCAAATTTGTAACGAAATGAGTCTATATGTTTCGCAATTACGTTCCATTCCATTGTTTTACTGGTATTTTCTTATTTTGGTAAGCGTACTAGCCATGTAGTTGCTATACCGAAATATGGATATATTGTCTTCTTATTCATTTTTAGATCTTATCTAAGTTATTCGCCCTACTCATGCATCTTTTCTTAATAATTTTATTATGCTTAACATAGATTGTAAGCAGAAATTGTGAAACTGACACTATCGTGATAATTAATAACAGGATCCACAATGATTGTGCATCGTCTGTGTGATCAATAATCTTGACGTTGTTTACAACGTTGGCAGTATTGTCTTTTGCCTCAGTAGAGTCACTAAACCATCCCCTTATTTAATTTAATTGTTTTTATATATATTCAATGAAAACAAAATTATTTTCGTTCATGAAAGAAAGAGTAAGGTTTTCTATTAAAAATTTGTATTTTACATAGGCAAAAGGGAAAGCATCTCCGACCCCATAAAGTATATATATTCTTGATCAGCATCAACAGCCGAGTCGATATAGCCATGTCTGTCTGTCTGAACGCACAGATCACAGAGATGGTAAGAGATAGGGGTTTGAAATGTATGGGACATATGCTTCTTATGTCGGCATGTAGATAAAGTTTTTATTTTCAATTTTGGCCACCCATATCTCCCACAGTTTTTAAGATAGATAGCGTATAATTTCGTTGGTACAGAGTATGTCTTTGTCGGGCTTGACCGACTTTCTTTCTTGTTTTATATTAATATTGTGTCCAGCATGGACTGAACCAAGTTCGAACCAAAACCTTCTTCCAAATCCGCGAACCTGAAATTTTCGAACCCTAACCATTGGCGAAATTCGGTTCGAACCAGCATTCCGGAGATCCAAAAAAAAAAAAAGGATAGGGTGCAGCCCAGATAATAATATAAGCTCAATGAAAAATATAAAAATTCAGCCGTTCAATCTGCATCGTCCATTTATCCACGGCTGGATTTTGATCGCTTTTATAAATATTCATATGAAGAATTTGGAGATTTCGCGGATTTTTGGAATTTGGAAATTTTCGCTTGCAAATGTCCAAACATTCCGTACAATTTCATCGCAATCGGATGATCGGCATAATTTGTTGCAAATTTCGCGGTTTTTGGTACAATTCCCCCCCTGTTACGTCAAGCGTTTAACCAATCCGCAGTGTTTCAATCGGATGAACGGATGAAATTTGCAAATTTCGCGGTTTTTGGACCATTTTCCGCTTACTTCTTCGACTTAAAGGCCTTTCCGGGCAAGCACTTAACCATTCTTCAAAGTTTCTTCGCAATCGGATGAACGGTTTAATTTTCCAATTTTCGCGGATTTTGGACCATTACCCGGCCACTTTTTCAACTTAGTAACCAACCCGGGTAAGCGGTCAGCCATTTCCCAAAGTTTCATCGCAATCGGATGAACGGTTTAGGCAGGCATAAGGGAAGGACAGACGGACAAACATTCATTTTTAAATATATAGATATTTTATGATTTTGAATTTGGTGGTTTAGTGGAGATTTAGGAAATCTAATGTAGGTTATTTTGTAGCTTAAGCTGACTTGGGGAATTTTTAATTTTAAATAAGTGGTGATTTTAGGGGGTGTATTGACAAGTTTGAAAAAGAGTTTCATTATGCGATTGGGTAAGGCTAAATGCAAGTGCATTACATAAGATTTTGAGTGTGTATGTGTCAGTATGTGTGGGTAGATGTATAGGTAAATTACCATTTGGGCAAGTGAAATGTTTGTATGTTTTTGACTGTCTATGGGTGTGTGTTTGTAAAATAGCTGACTCTGCTCTGGCCAACCTGTGTGCAGGTGTGTGTCTTTTGTGATTTTAGTGGCTGACTTGTGTGTGTGTATATGTGTGAAAGGGTGAGTGTGTGAGTGTAGAAAAGAAAAGAGATTTTCTACTTCACCCAGAAATCTTCCTTCAGTGAGGCTTCGCAAGGGCTTCTTTTCAATTTATTTAGCCCTCTCAGGAGCACCTCCCACGCACTCAGTGCCTTGGACGACAGAGGGGAAATATTTGGAAATTTTACTTTTTTTTTTCTTTTATTTTTTTTTTTTTGTTGTTTGCTCGCCGAGTATTTTGAGCATAATGAGTGCCGTTTTCCCTTTTGCTTGAACTAGCAGCAAAAAGGGATTGACGTTTTATTCAGTGATACTGTGTGTATTTACATGAATTAAATTGCGCCTAGTGTTTTGTTTTTAAGTGTGCTTATACTGTAGTGTCATTCTCAATTAAAACAAAAAATTAACAAAAATCAGCTACAATTCTAGTGTCGTCAACCAGTTTATAATTGTGCGAGCTTCCACTGCAAGTTCTTCATCTCAGTTTTATCATTTTGGGGTCGGGCCTTGGGATTTATTTGCCGTGCCTTGATATGAGCCTGTGGGACAGCCGTTTGATTCGTATAAGATGTAGCCTCCAGCTTGCCCACCTTTGGTCCAGATACCATAAGTTAAGGTTGTAGCAGCTGCTCATCATCCGGCTAAATGAGCTCCTCCAGAGTTTTGGGTACGGCAGTCTAAAATGTTGTAGGTGAGTGCTTCTTTGGCGTCTTGTGTAACTTAGCCATCTAAAATCTGATTGTAGGTGCCTTCTTGGTAGAGCGATGGCTCGTCTTCTCTGCTGCAGCTGCCTTTCAATAAGTGTTAACTGTACAGATGGTCCTTGAGGTTCTGTTTGCGTTATTTTCGGCCTTGTTTCCTGCATCATGATTGGTGTTGGAATTTTTGCGCATAGTTCTGTGATGAGAGTTAGTAGCATTGTAAATGTGTAGTTTGCTTTGTAAAGATGATTTGCTGCAGTTTTTTTATGTAGTGCCGAGTTTGCTGTTATTGGTGGTCTGTGTTGATGGTTTACTGGCAGGACTACTTCATCGTGTTGTTTTGTTGATATGCGCCGTCTTTGTAGAGTTATTTGGCGTGTAGTAATAAATTTGACTGATGTTATTTTTAAATTACTGTCGCTATCTGGCGTACGCTCCGGAAGGGAGAGTATCTGTTGCACGCCTTGGCTTCTTTGCTGAGTTCTCACTCTCGCCTGCTGTTCCTTTCTTTGCTCTCTTTGTCTAATTCGTTTGTTTTGGTCGAAGAAATAAATAAGAAGAAATAAGAAAATAAATGAAGAAATAAATACGTCAGCGCAGCTCGAGTGTAATATGGTGACTAATTTAATGAGAGCAAGTGATATGTGTACAAGAGATATTTCAAGTGATGCCAGATTGTTCATTACATTTACAACATTCTACCTTAATGACATATCTGGCAGATATAACATAATTTCATATAAGTTCGATTTCAATTCAGTTCATATTTCAAACAGAGTTCTAGTAACAAAATTCTAACTTATTCCTAATTTTATGTTAGTTAAACTAATTTTAGAAACTGGAACTGCTTTAGTCAGCGCATCAGCTACCATTTCTCCAGTTGGTATGTACTTCAGTTTGACCACATCGTTTTCCAGCTTCTCTTGTATGAACTTCATTTTAATATCCATATGCTTTGTTCTAGGAGAGTACGTGTTGTTGCGAGCAATGTGAAGAGCGCTTTTGTTATCGCAATATAACACCATGGTCTGTGGAGTGCTCAGAAGAAGCTCCGCTCGTAGTCCTGTGAGCCAAATAGATTCTTGTATAGCGCTAACCATAGACATGTACTCAGCTTCGGTCGATGATAACGCTACAGTTCGTTGTCGCTGAGTAGACCAAGATATGGCCCCACCTTGCATGGTAAAGATGTACCCAGATGTGGATCGCCGTTGATCCATATCACCAGCCCAGTCAGCGTCACAATAGCCGACCAACCCATCTCCATCTGCTTGAAAAGTGATGCCGTAGTGGATTGTGCCCTTTAGGTACCGCATGACACGCTTCACGGCTGTCCAGTGTGCCTTTCCAGGATTGCTTGAGAAGCGGCTCAACATGTTTACGGCAAAACATATATCCGGCCGTGTGTTCTGAGCTGCATAAAGCAGCGACCCAATAGCCTCCATGTATGGTACATTCCTCATCTCTTGTTTACTGAGGTCGTCTTGTGGCCCCATTTCTGAAGTCAGCCTTTGCGAGAGGTCCATTGGTGTAGAAATAGGGTTGCAGTCATCCATACCAAACCGCTTCAGTACACCTGTAATATATTCAGACTGATCAATTTTAAAATCGCCCGTTACCGTATTCCTCAGCACACGCATTCCCAAAATGGATGATGCTTCGCCCATATCCTTCATGTTGAAGTGGCCAGATAACTCGAGTTTTATGTCGTTGATCATTCGTTCGTCGTTTCCCAATATTAAGATGTCATCTACGTAGATTGCCAAATACAACATAATTGGCCCGTTGACGTTGTAGTATACGCATTGATCAAATTTGCTTCTTCCCAAACCAAAGCCTGTGAGAACTTCGTTTAATGCTTTGTTCCAAACGCGACTTGCTTGCTTTAGCCCATAAATGGATTTTCTTAGTCGGCATACCCTGCCAGTATGGTCGTCGAACTCCTCAGGTTGGACCATGTAAATTTCTTCTTCCAGTTCTCCGTTCAAAAACGCAGTCACGGCATCCATTTGTTGTACTGACAACTTGTACTGTGCAGCCAGTGCAAGAAGAAGCCGAATTGACGAGTATCGTACAACAGGAGCAAAAGTTTCTGTGTAGTCAATTCCTTCCTTTTGTGAGAACCCTCGGGCGACGAGTCTGGCCTTATGCCTTATAAGCTCACCCAGCGCATTCCTTTTGGTCTTAAACACCCATTTGGACCTGATGACAGTCTTTCCCGGTGGTAGCTGAGTCAGCTCCCAAGTCTGATTGGATCTGAGTGAGTCCATTTCTACCTTCATCGCTGATTTCCAGACTTCAGCACTACTGGATGTAATTGCTTCAGACACACTCGTTGGATCGCCCACTCCAGATATTGATGCCACACACAATAAGTAGTCAGGGGTCTTAGCTGCAATACGCTTAGACCGACGCAGTTCCTGTGCTGCCAGCCCCTCTGCCGTCATATCGGCCAACTTAGTTGCCTTTGTGGTAGCCTCTTCGCACGAGCCCCTTCCTGCCGATCTACTCCCTGTCTCGTCACAGCTGGCATATTCATTTTCGGATTCAGTGAGACTTGGTTCTGCGATAGTTGATGATTCTAACGCAGCTTCCCCCTGGGAATCGGATAATTCGCAGATTTCCACAGTACATTGATTGGCATTTTCTGCAATGGTAGAGACAAAATCTTCAAAGAATTGTACATGTTTGCTAATTACAAATTTTTGATCAGATTTACGATAAAGCCGATAAGCTTTCGATGTATCGCAATATCCCACGAAGACACATTCCTCCGATTTCGCACTTAATTTGGAGCGTTTTTGTTGAGGGACATGAACCATAGCTGTGCAGCCAAATATTCGGATATATTTAAGATTAGGCTTCATTCCACACCATATTTCCTCTGGACTTTTAGCATTGCCTCTGCAAGGAATTCGATTTATTAAGTGTGCTGCTGTGTTTGCCGCTTCTGCCCAGTATACGCTTGGTAGCTTTGAGTCAAGCAACATACAACGCACACGTTCCATAATATTTCGATTCATTCGTTCTGCAACTCCATTCTGCTCCGGTGTGTAGGGTGCAGAAGTCTGATGTATGATGCCAAAGTTCTGCAAATACTTAGTAAATTGTTTATTGTAAAATTCAGTACCATTATCTGATCTCAGGATTTTGATTTTTCGATCACATTGATTTTCAACAAGTTTTTTGAATAGTACAAACTTATCAAATACCTGGTCTTTGCTTTTAATTGGAAAAACAAATACTTTGCGTGAATAATCGTCGACAAACACCAGCATAAAGCGTGCACCACTGAATGATTTTGTGTTTAATGGGCCCACCACGTCAGTGTGTATAATATTTAACAGGCCTTCAGCACGCGTTCCACTCTGCCTGCTCACAGTCCGTGTTTGTTTTCCTTGCATACATACAACACAACTGATTCGATTGCTTCCATTGAACTTGATGCCATTAGATGAGTTCCTTACTCGCTCCAAGTTCTCACAGCATATGTGGCCCATCCTTCGATGCCATAAGTCAAAACTGCTGGTTGCCATCATAGCTGCTCCATAAACTGACGACTTACAGTTCAGTCTATATAGATCATTCTGTACGTATCCAGTCGCAATCAGAGTGCCCTTGTCGAAAATCCTGCAGTGATCGCCTTCAAAAACCACTTTTTTTTTTTTTTTAGTCATTTGACGAACAGACAATAAGTTGGCGCACAACTCTGGAACATACTCCACATCACATATGTTGTTTTTGGTTATTCTGTTTCCCACTTCTAACAGAACACTTACATTGCCAACGCTCTGTACGCTCATAGTTTCTCTGTTTGCCATTATTACGCTCTTATGACTCGTTCTTTCTTCACTTTTGAACATTTTTCGGTTGTTTGTCATGTGTGATGTTGCGCCAGAGTCTATGTACCAAACGTTTTCTTCGTCGCTTCCTTCTTTGTGCGAGTTTGCCAACAAAGATGCGCTTTCTGTATTCGTTTGATTTTCCTCTTTGTTATTTGGACATTCTCTGCGCAGATGCCCATGTCCACCGCAACTATAACAAGTAACTGTTCTTGGCGAATTCTTCTTTGACATCGATCTATCATTCCTTTTTGCACCCTTGGTGTACAGTGCATTATCGGTTCCCTCAATTCCGTTATCGAATTTTGCGTCTTGCAATAACAGTTGCTTAACGTTGTCGACAGTTAATTTTGCTTTGGAATTTTCCACAGCCAACACAAGGGCTTGGTATTCGCTTGGCAAACCAGCAAGCATTAATGATGCAGTTATCTCGTCATCTATGTTCAAGCCAGCAGTACGTACTTTGATGGACGTCATGACCATTTCATTAACATAATCCTGAACTGACGAGAAGTGCTCCAGCCTCAGTTGTACCAAACGCTTCAACAATTCCACCTTTCGAGTCAACCCACTGTCATCGTACACCTTCATGAGCGCGTCCCATGCCTCCTTAGCGGTGTTGGCACAGGCAATGTGAGCAAAATTACCGGGATCAATCATAAGCGTGATCTCGGCCATCCCACGATCATCCAACTCCTTTTCCTTTACTGCATCAGCAACACCTTTTTCGACGATACTCCAGCAGCCCTTAAGCACCAGATACGCCTTGGCTTGGCGTTTCCAAATGTCGAAGTTTTCGCGGCCGCGCAATTTCTCGAATGGAAAATTCATTGTAGACATTTTATTTTATTTTATTTTAAATCGCGTGGCATAGGCCCATAACCTGAAGAAATAAATACGTCAGCGCAGCTCGAGTGTAATATGGTGACTAATTTAATGAGAGCAAGTGATATGTGTACAAGAGATATTTCAAGTGATGCCAGATTGTTCATTACATTTACAACACTTTGCTCTCTTTGTCTAATTCGTTTGTTTTGGTCGAATAGTATTTGGTCCCGGAAATTAAGTGGTCTTTGCAGAGGCCGCGAGTTTGGAAGATTCTGAGTCTGCTGCGCTTGCTGCTGAGGCGCCTGAAGTGCCTGCGAGTTGTGACGCCGCAACATTTCCAAGTACCGTTTACGCCTCCTTTCGTGCCGGTGTGGTATGCAAGGACTTTTTGCAACTTTTCTTGCATCCTCGTTGCTGTGCATTCTCAGGCGGTCCCAATATTTTGAGCTGACCTCATTATATACGCTTGCAACAGACGCAATTTCCAAGTCTGCGTGTAGTGTGCGATTCCTAACGTACCAAGGAGCACCGGTTATTTTCCTCAATATCTTGTTTTGCTCTGTTTGTAAGCGCTTGAATTGGGTGTCGCTTATTAATGAGCCCCATACAGGAAGTGCGTACTGCCAGATTGGCGCTATTAACTGTTTGTACAGGATTCTCTTGGTTTTTAGGGGCAGCTTACTTCTTGATGAGATTAGCCAGTCTAGTTGATTAGTCCTTGTCCTGAGCCTTCTGACAATAGTTGTGACATGTTTTCCTAATAACAGCTTAGTATCTAGTTGTACGCCTAGATAAGGGTGTACTTTATCGCTTTTAAGCTCCTGGTCCATAATGCTTGGTAGCCTGGCTGGCGGGCCCATGTTGCACCAGGTGTGAAGGATATGAACCGTTTTTTGTACGTTTATCCCAATGCACCATTTTCTAGCCCAAGCCGATAGAGTAGTCAAGTACAGTTCCAGGTTTGCGTCTGCATCGTTTTGTGTTCTGCATGCTGATAGGATGGCCGTATCATCCGCGTATGTAGCTAATAACATTTTGTCCAAGCTGAATCTCATTGCAGTCGGCTGAGGCATGTCTGACGTATAAAGCGTGTATAGCACGGGACCGAGGACGCTGCCTTGGGGCACACCAGCTTTAATTGGTTTGAGACTTGAGCAGGTTCCACCACAGCATTCAACCTTAAAGGCTCTATCAGATAAATAGCTCCAGATAACTCGTAGAAGAGTTTTTGGTAGCAGGTTTTTAAGCTTAAATTTTAGCCCAGCGTGCCAGACTCTGTCAAATGCCTCCTGAATATCCATGTATACTGCAGAACAATATTTATGCTCTTCAAATGCCTGGAGAATAAACTGTGTAACACGGCCGAGCTGTTGTTCCGCACCGTGCTCACGCCGGAAGCCGAATTGATGACTGGGAATAGCATTATTAATGCTGTCCAAGGAATATAATCGGCGCAGAATAAGCTTCTCAAATATTTTAGAGAATCCCGCCAATAGGCTTATGGGCCTTTATGAGTAAAGCTGGTCCGAGGGTTTACCTGGCTTGCGTATCATGATTATTTTGGCAGTTTTCCACTTGCAGGGAAAGTGACCAATTCGCAGAATATTGTTGTATATCAGGATGAGATATAATATTGCACACATCGGCAGTGCTTTAATGGTTCGGTTATCTATGCGATCGATTCCGGGAGACTTCTTGGTTTATATCGTCTTTAGTTCCGCTTGCACTTCCGCATATGTAATTGGAGAAAAGTTGGATTTATCATTGCTCGGCATATTTATGGTCTGACTCTCAATTAGTCCTCTTTCAGATTGCAAGGATGGAATGTTCGGCCGGAAACGCTGTTCTATGTGCTGCGCAAAGGATTCCGCCTTCTCCTGGGTTGTTGTACACCATCTGTGTTCATCAGCAAATTTTCTAACTGGTAGATAAGGCTCAGGTTGCCGTTAAATGTTGTTGGTCAGTCTCCAAAGCTTTTGCATGTTGTATTTGTTGCTGGGGTCAATAGTTTCTAAAAGTGCGTTGAGCTTTCTGTCCTTTGTCTCTTTAACTTCCTTGTGAATGCAATTAGTCAACCTTTTATACACTTTCCTTGCTCCAGGGCATCGATTCTCCAGCATGTTTCTCTTTACCAGGCGTTTCGCAACAATCATATTTTGCGTTCTTCGGCTGATACTGTTATTGTACCGTTGGTGGGCAGAGTTACAATAGCTAGCTTGCCTGCAGGCAAATTGTGCAGCAGCGTGAATGTTATTCTCTAGTATGTTCACTGCGTCATCAATGTCTTCATTGCAATGTATTTCTGTGTTCAACAGAATGTGCGTGTTGAGCCACAGTTGAAACTTGGCTTTGCTCACATTAGTCGGAAATAGGCGACAGTTCGAGTTATTTTCAGCAGGTGTTTTCCTCAGTTCAATATGCATCGGGAGATGGTCAGATCCCAGATCATATGTACTTGGGTGACAATATATTGCCGCAAAATTAATGGTACTGTGTTTGTTGCATTTGACAGCAACCACTGAACATTGTGCTGCATCTGAATTAATTGGAGGAAGCGCAATATGCTGTATGTTGCACTTAATTAAGATGGCTGAGCCTCCTCTCCGGGTATTTGACGGATGGTTCGCTAAGTACGTATGGTATCCATTGATTTTTATGAGTTCAGTGGTTTTAAGGTGAGTTTCGCCAATCATAACTAAATCCGTACTATTTTGTAGGACAAATGCCTCCATCTCTTGCGGTTTATTTCGAAGTCCTTAAGCATTCCAGAACATAATTTGTATGATATTGTTGTTTATTTTGAGATTTGTATTCAGCGTGCTTAAAGCTGCCGTAGGTGATGATAATTAGGATATGGCATTATACATTTTGATTTCCATTGGCCTGTTCTTTTGCCAGCAGAAGGATGGTCAATGCAGCATCATGTCCAGTAATTGGTCAATTTTTCGCTCTAGGATAGTTGAGTTATTGGCAATAGATGCTGGTATAGCTATATTTGATATTGGGACAGCTCTGGACCTGTGTTCATTTGCGCGCTTACACTCTTCCAACATAAGAGTGATCAGCTGATCAAGTTTATGGTTTACTTGATCCACAGGATATTTCCGGGTCTGCTGGGTGCTTCGGCTTCTGTTTCGTTGTTGCATTGGCTCTTCATCCAGCTCAGATTGAGCAGTATGTAGTGGAGTTGACAGTGACTTATGTTTCTTGGATTGATTACGCATTTGTATACGCGCCGGCAATAGTTCTTCGTATGACCAAACTCCTGACATCGATGGCATTGCACTACGTCCGGAGACCTTCTTGGTTACTCGACCTTTACTTTTTGGCAGCCCAGTGAGGTCACTTCGTAAATTTCACAGTTATTCGCTTTCTGCTACAGCTTCACCTCAAATAGATTTAGCGTCTCTCTCGTGTACCTTGCTTTGATAACGGAGAAAAAGCGCGCAACGTGTCGCTTCATGACAACTGCTCTGCGATCCATTCGTTCGGGGTTGACCGATGCAAGTGCCTGATAATAACACGGAGCCCCTTTCGCTCTTCAATTGGTAAGTGTGCGATTCAATGTTATTTTCTTGGAAGTAGTTCACTAAGGTCCGATAGGAATTAATGTCTCCGCATTGTATACGCAGACCACTATTTTCTGTATTTTCTCAGGGACCTCAGAGTCCCGTTTCGTAAGCGTGGTTGGGCTTAATCCTTGAGAGGCATGCTGCTTGGTGTGAACATACTTCCATGGCTCCGGTTGAGACGGGCGAGCACATAATATAGCCTCCTTCAATGTCAAACCGTTTGTTCTAGTCATTGCCTTCTCATTACTGAATTGATTATTATTAACCGCAGATGAATGGCGAACACCAGAGTTCTCTGCAGTTCGTCCTTCTTCTTGGTTCATTGTGTCCATGAAATCATCGCCAGACATTTCAGGCGAGCCCATATCCGAGTTTGTTTCTTCATTCATCATTCAGCTTCTGTCGTAGCCTTGAAATCCATTGCACTAATACGGGCGGAGAGGGCCCAAGCCCCAAGCCCTCCGCACTGGTCGCTTCAACACTTGATATCGCGAGGGTCACTTCCAGGGGGATATCTGAAAAGAAAAGAAACCGAGTAACCGCAACCACAATGAGCCACAAGGAAACCAAACTATTTCTTGAAAAAAAATTTTTTTTTTTCTTTGCTTGCCGCAGCTGTTGTGCATAATGAGTGCCGATTCCTCTTTTAAATTGAACTAGCAGCAAAAAGGGATTAAAGTTTTATTCAGTGATATACTGTGTGTATTGTAAGGAAGTGTTTCTTAGGCTGGGGTTGGTCTCAGACTAGCCGGGATCACTTACAAACTTTATTTGTTAAAGTGCTGGGACATAGGGGCATAGAGATGAGGGATCAAGCGGAAGTTGGTAGGTTTGATCCGAAATGTTGCTACTAATATAGAAAAGGAAGCTTCCTAAGAGTTGGTCGAAAGAAATTTGAGCATGAGCCCTCCTAGCAGGCGGTGGCCTAGTCCAGGGTCCGGGAACGTGACTTAAGAAATGGGAAATTTGTCAGCGCCACCGGTACGGAGACATTCTGAAACCTGTGGTCCGGGAAGATCGGCTAGAGAAAACGAAACTATGTTCCATACACTGCGGGTGACTATCTACCCCGCATTCTGAAAGATGCAGACTTTATACTGGGTTTAGAACCTATAAGAGCCACATGAAAGATGGAAACCTGGTCCACCTCTCGAAAGGTCCACCACGGCAGGTTAAACTGTGCCGAGTATGCTTCAGGTGACGACCTGGCCAGCATACTAGGAGACGAAGACTGAATACCATGCTTAGGACTAGTAGCGTCACATGGGAGGTGAAGACCTGGACCACGTGTCCTGAAGAGATCTACCACGGCAAGCGAAACTGTGCCGAACACGCTTTAGGTGACGACCTGGGGAGCATCTCGGTGGACGACGACGGAAAACTATGCTTACGGCTAGCAGCACCACATGGGAGGTGAAAACCTTGACCACGTGTACTAAAAGGAGCTACCAAGCAAGTGAAACTATGCCGAACACACCTCAGGTGACGACCTGGCAAATATATGGGTAGCCGACGACGGAAAACTATGCTTAGGGCCAGTAGAACCACATGGAAGGTGAAAACCTGGATCACGTGTTCGGAAAAGCTCTACCAAGGCAAGTGAAACTATGCCGCACATACTTCAGGTGACGACCTGGCAAACATATTGGTAGGCGGCGACGAAAACTATGCTTAGGAAGCGGGGTAAGATCAGCAGCCGCTATTGTTTTTCGTTGTTATCGTTGTTCCTGTTGCCTGTTCTAGTTATGTCACTTGTTCTGGTCTTTTCTTTTCACGTCTGCTCACCGGCAACTCACAAAACCTTCTCCTGGCCGCCAAAATTGTGGCGTCGATCGTCGCGTCAAACAGTGTGACCAGAGCGGGCCTGATAGGGGTGACCCTTCGATGAACTGGAACTGGTTCTTGTAGGTGACGGGGCTGAGCTTAATAATATCGTTTGGGGATGGGGTTTTCTTTTAACTTAAATTTTAATAACAAAAACATATTATTGGCCAGTTGGCCGAGATCCAATTCTCGTGTTGTGGGAGCTTCAGTGCTCGGGGACTTATAGTTAGGTTTTTGGGGCGCACTTAGTCTAGTGCGTCACAGTATTTACATGAATTAAATTGCGCCTAGTGTTTTGATTTTAAGTGTGCTTATACTGTAGTGTCATTCTCAACTACTAGAGGTTAAAACCAAAAATTAACAAAAATCTGCTTCAATTCTAGTGTCGTCAACCAGTTTATAATTGTGCGAGCTTCCACTGCAAGTTCTTCATCTCAGTTATATCATTGTGGGGACGGGTCTTGGGATTTATTTGCCGTGACTTGATATGAGCCAGTGGGACAGCCGTTGGATTCATATAAGATGTAGCCTCCAGCTTGCCCACCTTTGGTCCTAAATGAGCTCCTCCAGAGTTTTGGGTACGGCAGTCCAAAATGTTGTAGGTGACTCCTTTGGCGTCTTGTGTAAGTTAGCCATCTAAAATCTGTTTGTAGGTGCCTTCTTGGAAGAGCTCGTCTTCTCTGCTGCAGCAGCCTTTCAATAAGTGTTAACTGTACAGATGGTCCATGTGGTTCTGTTTGTGTTATTTTCCGCCTTGTTTCTTGCTTCATGATTGGTGTTGTAATTTTTGCGCATAGTTCTGTGATGCGAGTAAGTAGCATTGTAAATGTGTAGTTTGCATTGGAAAGGATGAGTTGCTGCAGTTTTTTTATGTAGTGCTGAGTTTGCTGTTATTGGTGGTCTGTGTTGTTGGTTTACTGACAGGACTACTCCATCGTCTTGGTTTGTTGATATGCGCCGTCTTTGTAGAGTTATTTGGCGTGTAGGAATAAATTTGACTGTTATTTTTACATCACTGTCGCTATCTGGCTTATGCTCCGGAAGGGAGAGTATCTGTTGCATGCCTTGGCTTCTTTGCTGAGTTCTCACTCTTGCCTGCTGTTCCTTTCTTTGCTCTCTTTGTCTAATTCGTTTGTTTTGGTCGAATAGTATTCGCTCCCGGAAATTAAGTGGTCTTTGCAGAGGTCGCGAGTTTGGAGTATTCTGAGTCTGCTGCGCTTGTTTCTGAGGCGCCTGGAGTGCCTGCGAGTTGTGACGACAAAACATTTCCAAGTACCGTTTACGCCTCCTTTCGTGCCGGTGTGGTATGCAAGGACTTTTTGCAACTTTTTTGGCTGTTGTGTATTCTCAGTCGGTCCCAATATTTTGAGCAGACCTCATTATATATGGTTGCAACAGACGCAATTTGCAAGTCTGCGTGTAGTGTGCGATTTCTAACGTACCAAGGAGCACCGGTTATTTTCCCCAATATCTTGTTTTGCTCTGTTTGTAAGAGCTTGAATTGGGTGTCGCTTATTAATGAGCCCCATACAGGAAGTGCGAGCTGCCAGATTGACGCTATTAACTGTTTATACAGGATTCTCTTGGTTTTTAGGGGCAGCTTACTTCTTGAGGAGATTAGCCAGTCTAGTTGATTAGTCCTTATCCTGAGCCTTCTCACAATAGTTGTGACATGTTTTCCCAATGACAGCTTAGTATCTAGTTGTACGCCTAGATAAGGGTGTACTTTATCGCTTTTCAGCTCCTGGTTCATAATGCTTGGTAGCCTGGCTGGCGGGCCCATGTTGCACCAGGTGTGAAGGATATAAACCGTCTTTTGAACGTTTATCCCAATGCACTATTTTCTAGCCCAAGCCGATAGAGTAGTCAAGAACAGTTCCAGGTTTGCGTCTGCTTCGTTTTGTGTTCTGCATGCTGATAGGATGGCCGTATCATCCGCGTATGTAGCTAATAACATTTTGTCGAAGCTGAATCCAATCTCAATTCGGTCGGCTGAGGCATGTCTGACATATAAAGGGTGTACAGCACGGGACCGAGGACGCTGCCTTGGGGCAGGACAGCGTGAATGGGTTTGAGACTTGAGCAGGTTTCACCACAGCATTCAACCTTAAAGGCTCTATTAGATAAATAGCTCCAGATAAATCGTAGAAGAGTTTTTGGTAGCAGGTTTTTAGCCCAGCGTGCCAGACTGTCAAATGCCTCCTGAATATCCATGTATACTGCAGAACAATATTCATGCTCTTCAAATGCCTGGAGAATAAACTGTGTAAAACGACCGAGCTGTTGTTTCGCACCGTGCTCACGCCGGCAGCCGAATTGATGACTGGGAATAGCATTATTAATGCTGTCCAAGGAATATAATCGGCGCAGAATAAGCTTCTCAAATATTTTAGAGAATCGCGCCAATAGGCTTATGGGCCTATATGAGTAAAGCTGGTCCGAGGGTTTACCTGGATTGCGTATCATGATTATTTTGGCAGTTTTCCACTTGCAGGGAAAGTGACCAATTCGCAGAATATTGTTGTATATCAGGATGAGATATAATATTGCACACATCGGCAGTGCTTTAATGGTTCGGTTATCTATGCGATCGATTCCGGGAGACTTCTTGGTTTATATGTGACATGTTTTCCTAATGACAGCTTAGTATCTAGTTGTACGCCTAGATAAGGGTGTTGTCGAGAGCAGACAGCGGCAACAAATAATAATTAAATCATCCTAAAAACCAAATACTATGTTTGCCTAAATACCATGTAAATAGTTTGCGTTGTAAATTATTTGTTTGCGGCTAAAGGTTCATCACTATTATTATCTAGTTGATA
>JAWNNM010002640.1:0-32632 GCA_035044965.1 Lordiphosa andalusiaca
GGTGCAATGGCGAAAGGGCCGGCTTAGTCAAGTGGCCTTAAAAAATCGAAAAATGCTTATATTTCCAACAAAAGTCAAACAATCACAATGAGCAGACCAATACGAATCTGCTTAAACATAAGAATAGCAAAATAATAAGTATTTTTCGATTTTTCCCATGACCTAGTATAGTACCACAGTCTTTGCGGATCGGACGACGAAGAATGACAAGAAGGGGATTTTTAAAAGTGAACTGGCCTAGTGGGTATGGAACAAACCGGTTATGGGACGATTAGTCTGATAAAAGATCTGTCAGAAAATTCAGCATTATCTGGTATTTGTTAAAAATTTCTATTTTTCCGATACCAAAAACTAATGCTGCCTGTGCCCTGGAACTCGTCTGTTCAGACAGCATAGTGTCAATTTCAATTCGCTAATAAAATTAGATAAAATAGTTTTTGCTTCAAACTGTTGATTGATTTCCAAAGAAAATTGTTCAAATTTAATGACGAGTAAAGAATATTTCCAAAATGTTTAATATTTCAAATTTTTAAATATGCTTAATTATAAACATTGTGATCTGAGTACACAAAGTTCAACTTTAGGCGGCTATTACAAAGAATCTAACACAGATATTTTCACAAAACCAACTACTCATGGATTCATTATTGTATTATTTATACATGGACAAGTCAATGTTTATATCAGTTTTTAGTTTAAAAGGAAGAAAAACGCTAAACTATGTTGCTTATTCAAATTCAAGCTTACTAACCAAATGACGAATACGAAAAACATGCATTCCTCCTTAGAACCAGAATCTCACAAAAAGGGGTCTCTTATTTTTGAAATGACAATTTTCAAAAGCTTTCAGATATTCATGCTTTAATAATTATTTATTATTCAGGTGACATTCTTAAAATAAAGTAGACTTATAAATTAACTTTTTTTTCTTCGGATCATTCTTTTACCGCTTCGGCTACAATTTAAATGTATGGGAGGGCCTTCGAAAATTAATAATGGAACAATATTTAGTTCTTCAATTTGTATTCTTAAATAAATATAATATTCTTAAAGCTAATTTTGTTTGTTATGGCAACAGAAAAATTACATAGTGATATTGAACAATATTCGCTTTTCACAATAAGCAAATAAGGTGGGAAACCATTTCGATACGTGTTTAAAAAATTTGTAAATTTTATGGCACCTTTCATACTGAAAGTATGAGATATATATTTCCTGCTTGATATATTATGGGCATACGTTTTGGCTTCTTTACACATAGCCTCAATCTAAGACTCCAAAAATTGTTTGGTGGGCCATTAAACTTAATAACTTTAGGATAGTGTGACAAAATGTGAAACTTACGCTTAAGATTAGCGTTAAAGAGTTTACAATAATTAGATTTATGTTCAACAATGAGTTTCGAAAGCTCTATCAATTTATTGGAATCGAATTCACTTTTAAGTAAGAGATCTACAATTCTAAAAAGATTCACAGTGAATTTCCATACCTCGTTGTTAGGTGGGACTAATAGCCGATTTCCACATCTACATCCACATTTGCCGAGCAGATGCTTTTATGGAATGCGACTCTAGCTGTTTCATATTAATTGAATTTGACTTGTTTCCAATTTCTGTCTCACCATAATCAAACATATTCATTCTAAAATTAAAGTTCTCCAGTGTAAAAAGACGTTCATTTAAAATGAAATGAGATAGAATTGCTGATAAATCGTATTTACAAATGCCATCGAAGAAATCGTGCCTAATATCTACAACATGGTTTTCAGTAGCATGAAAGAATGACATTCACGACAAGCGCATTTTCATAATTAACTGAGTTACGAAAACAACCGGGGTAAGAAACAACATCTTTACTCATTCCAGCCTTTGATCTTGTGCAGAACCTGCAGTAAAAATTTGCATTGAAAGATGTAGTAAAACCAAGCACATCATTAAGGCCTAGATTGTCTCCTAAAATACTGCATAAAACAAAGTAAACAATTTTCTTTCCTGAACTGCAACAAATTTCTAGTCCATCAGTTTCTAATACCTTGAGGACTTCAATTAGAGGCTTAATGAATGGGTCATTTCCAAAATGTTTTCCCTGCATGGTCTTAAAGTACGCGGCAATAAAAATAAAGTCCGATTTCGAGAGCAAGTGCTTTGGAATTGTTGGAAATTATTATCTGTTGTTGTCCATATTATTTACAATGATCTTAGTCCAGTTAGATCCGTTTCGTCAAACAAAATATTTTTAGTCCATTGGACTATTTTGAAGCACACAAATTTCTTAAACCTTTTTACGTAACATGGAAAGTTTTAGGCTACATGTACCATTTTTAAGGCCATTATTGCGTAAAAAAATAAATATTAGGTCATAAAAACCAGTTTCCTAAATCTCTAGGAATCATTTATATAAATAAATGCATTGAAAATAATCGGGCGTGTTCTACAAACCTCTAGCAACCCAAAAGCAACACAAAAGCAATTGTCGGTGTTCCTGAAACCTCATTTGTTGGTTTTCAAATGTTGCAATTTTTGTGATGACATTTGGTCAATTTTTTGCAAACAAAGAGTTTTGAGTCAAATAAAATGATGAGGATCCTAACTTGAATGCCTTACTAACCGAATTGGATTCGTATTATTCAAGATTTTATGAATTTTTAGTAATAAAAATTACCTTAAAAATATATTTAAGCAAAACAACGCGCAAGTCGGCGAGCAGCAGAAAGCAGCTCTTAGCAAACCTGCAAACTTATTCAAAATTTAGCTAAATAAATTTCGGAGTATTAGTTTTCTTTTCAAAGTTTATACATTTTACGTTAAAATGAAGTATAAATAGAACAAGATTATATGGAAAAATTAACATTTTATTAATGTATGATTTAGGAGGGTAATTCAATGAAGTATCGGAAATAACCCATCGATAAGTTTTAATTTCTGGGAATGTCAAACTAAGAAGAAGAAGAAAGAGATCAGCTGTGAAAAATCTAAGTAAGCATTTTTAATTTGTTTAATTATTAAAAACAAGAAAGAAAGTCGGTCAAGCCCGACTATAGCATACTCTGTACCAACGAAATTATATGCTCAGCATATATTTTGATGCTGCAGTATCAGATGAAATAAGCGCTGCTTTTGCGCTGCAGCAGCGAACAGTCTTTTGATCATAACTCGAAAACCGTTCATCCAATCTTCACCATTCCTTTGGCTGATCGATAAGTTATCCTTATTACTAAATATAACTAAAAGGAACAGCCCACCTATCTTTAAAACTGTAGGAGATATGGATTTTGGAATATGGAGATATGGAAATCCCATATAGGATTTTTTTCGCTTTTGTTGTTCACACACACAGACACACCCACATACAGAAAGTGCGTCCATCTGCGCCGCTCACTCTTGCTCTGCCACTCGCTCTCCCACTCTCTCTCCCAATCTCTCTCGCAGCTTTAGCAAAAGTACGCATCACACTGGCTTCGCCTCACCTTATATAGTTGCATCATGGTACAGTGTATGTTATAGTCGGGCTTGACCGACTTTGTTTCTTGTTCTATCCTCAAACTCCATCTCCTTGCAACTTCCAAAGCATTCAATGCAGCCACTGACATTGTCAATTTATATTTGTATGCTAAACTTAGCAGTTATAACTTCCACCCACATGTACAAAAACAGGGTTGTCTTTTAATAAATTGAAAGTTTAATAATTCAGCGCATCTCATTTTTAAGCATTAAGCATTTTGTTAAAAACTAAAAAAAATTGTAAGCGAACATGTATTCTACTTATTTATGAAACCTACAACCCTATCGTGGCAATAATAACGCAATGGCTAGTCCGGCAGCCAGTCAGCTGTTTTTTGCCACTCGCTTCATGCAACTCCGAACTTTACTCCGAAAAATTAAATCTCCGACATTTCAGGAACACCGACATTTGGCTTGGTTGTTTTCAAAAACAACTGACCCCAAAATATCTAAAGATTTCTGGAACACATCGGAATAGGTTTTTCATTTTTTGTGAAAACGGATACGAATCAAATCTTCCTTGTACTTTTTTTATTGCAATCTAGTCCAAAGACGAAAATAAAAAATCAAGTTCTGTCAGCTGGTGCTTTCCTAGCTTTAACTATAATTGTTTTATTTTTTTCATCTATTTTACGAAAAGTCAACTTTGAACGGCTGCCATTCAAAAACAATTTGGTGAAAAGGGTCAAAATTTTGCCATAAAATAGCTATAAGTATTCTAAATCAATTCCGACTGTCGTTTTATCCAAATTCCCAAACACAAAAGTGGGACTTTTGGCCAAAATTCGGCCTGCTGACCCAGTGAGCGCTGTGACAAACCAACCAACAACTTACAACAACAACCAACGCTTATCCGCAAACCAAATTTTGTGCCAAACAAACGAGCAAACAAAACGAAATAGAAAAAAAATCCAAACCAACAAAACTACATTACCGTTGATTCCTGCTTTGGGTCCAGGCCCAGCAGACTTAATAGACCTAAGAATTTAGTTATCACTAGAAATGATAATAATTCATTCGAAAATGTTTCGCCATTTATTATAAAAAAATGTATTGATATCACCTGCGGAGGCGAAGTTGAATCTTGCAAAAAAACAAAAGCAGGCACCCTCTCGTCAAAACCAAAAACGCCCAACAAACCAACAAACTCATTAGTGGTATTCCTGAAAGTGATTTGCTTTCGATTTTGGATTCGTGAAAGCAAATCAAAAGTAGTTGACGGAACGATACTGATTTTATTTTAATTTGCTTTCGTTTGGCGCGAAAGCATATAGTGCCGAATGAAATTGTGAATTGACTGTAGAGCTGTTCATGAAAATACAAAAGCAAAGATAACCAAAATGCCGAAAAAGAGTTTGCATCCGTCCATTTGAATACGCAAGCACGCTTACCCAGTCGGATTTGGCGGAACGTGGTTCCCAAAAGAATGCCTTCCAGCACACTTCTTTTTACAAGGAAGAATGCTCTACCAACTTTTGCTATTTGAAAGAAGGCATATAATCTGTATGAAAACTGATGCACGTTCCTTTTGGCAGTAGGTTAAAAGCGAAGAAGACTACAAACGTCCCTTCTAATGGCACGCATGCAGCACCCGTGCTTTTGGAAACCGAACGCGAAGTGTCACCCGAACCACTGACGATCGTTCGGTTTTGCAAAACATGTTCTTTTTGCCGTATGTTGGAAGGCACAAAATCTGCATAACATGCAACGTCCCTTCTAATGGCACGCAAACTAAAGTTGGAAGGGACAGCCGAGCGTTCTTACGAAGTTGAACGAACAACAACAACCCATGCAAACGTCCCTTCTAGTAGAACAGTTCCTACTGCGTTTCGCCCCTGCACAAAAACGAATAGAAGATTACAGGTTTTTGCAACTACTTCTTAGTAGCAAAAGTTGTATACGAGATGTGCTTCTGGCACGCATTCATGACCGACTGGGTAGGCTTTGATGTTGCTTCGCAGAAATCCTTAAGGAGTAAATTAACACATGCATTTAAGTTTAATAGCAGAAAACACAAAAAACTTACAATGTTTTCCATATTATGATCAAAGGGTCTGGCCCGATAAGGGAAGGGGTGCGGCCCAATGACGGGAATTTTGAAATTTCCTTTTTAATTGAATAGGTTACTTCAAATAAAACTGATCTGTCTAATTTTAAAATTTTTTTTTGTGCAATGTCCTTAAGATAACCCGAAAAATCGGGTTTTGACAAGGTTTTTTTTTAAATGGCAATATCTCGGGCCCCAGAGTAGCTAGCGACATGAATTAAAATCCCACCGACAGAGAATTAAACAAGGTTATAGAAAATGAAAAACTTAATTACTTACACTGAAAACTTTTTTGTGTATAATTAATTGAAAAATATAATGAGTCGGTTTTGGTAGTTCCCGTTATAGCGCCACCTTAAAACTTTTACAGTAACTTCTTTGAACCTCGACGCTTATTACCTGAAAGTTTCAAAAAAATCGATGATACGCTTCCTCAAGAAAAATTAAAAAATATATTTCTACTCAGACTTAAAACAATGATAACATTCATAACCAATCTAGATGGCTATTCAATATGTCCTTCTTTCTAAATTGCTTAATAATATTTAGTTCATTTCGGAATTCCAAAGCGTCGAGACGAATTGTGCTGAATTAAAATAATTAAATAAGAATATTTAATCTAATGTCCAACTTTACAATTTTTTAAGAAACAATATACCCAAAAAAAAAATGTTTTTAAAGGTCGTCCTAAATGTATTAACAGCCTGCAGGAGGCTCATTTTTTTACTATTATAACCAAAAAGACAATATTAATAAACGACAAGCTGTGCGATAAGTGTAAACGTTTGAAGTCGTCAACCAGCTTCAATAATGCTCCCGAATATGAGCAGCCGAATGAAGAATACGTAGACTCTGACACAAGCTCTTCTTTGATAGTCTCCTCCGATTCGGACAATGATCCCCAACTTTAATTTTGATCAAGTAGATAAAGTCGAACTTAATATGAAACGTATTGCTACTACGCATAATGTTTGTACCATTTGCAAGTCCAGAGGGCAAATGGTTGTAATTCCATTTCAAGCGCGTTGTTAAGCGTACGCAAAAGCAAACATATATATTCCTGAAAAAACCCGTTGCTGCGCATTGCATTAAACTGGAAACATTTTCTTTGAAGATAAGCTTCAAAGTCTTGAAGTAATAGACCATAAAACAACGATGACAACTGCTCAGATAAAAGCGTTTTTTCAACACCTTTCCATTGGAAGCCTTCTATGTTTGAAAAAATGAGAGATCAAAAAATTCATGAGAAACAAATCGTTGAAAAACTGGACTATAAATATTTAAATATTGGAGCCTCAGTTAACTTCATTAAACGTACACGGAACTACGAACTGTTCTTCAAGCCGTTATAATATTTTTGTTTAAACTAAAAACTGGTATTTCCGACCAACTGACGGTAACAGTTTTTGGACAAAAATATAAGCAACATGTTTCCAAAATGTTTAGTGAAGTGATTGACGGTTTTAGAAGAAACGTTTTGCCATCGTTTGGGATTGACGGTATAACACGAGATGTTTTACTTCTAAATACGTCAGATACAGTGAAAGATTTGTTGGCCCTAGACAGCGTCCAACTGGTCTTAATTTTCGATGGCACATACGTACGGCACCAAAAGAGCAGCAACAATGAAAATCAACGAAAATCGTATTCGGGACAGAAAAAAACCCATTTATGCAAACCCTTTACCATTTGTACTACAAATGGATTTGTTCTTGACATATGTGGTCCGTTTTATGGAAAAGAAAACGATGCTTCGATTATGAAGAAAGTTCTTGCCAACACGTATTTTCTTATGCTCTTGCGTCCAAATGACATCTTCGTGGTGGATGGGGGTTTTCGCGATGTTGTTGATGAAATAGAAAGAAAAGGCTTTAAAGTTCTGATGCCAGCATTAAAAGGAAAAAAAAGGGCAACTGGATACGGAAGAAGCAAATGAGTCTCGAAAAGTAACCAAATTAAGATGGGTAGTTGAAGGAACTCGGAAGCAGAATACTTTCTCATTTTAAAAATCGTTTGAACGCTCCGAACACTCTGTCAGAAGAAGTTGAGAAAGAGCGTTATGGCAGAAGAAGAAGTCTTTTAAGTCCATTAAATACGTCATCGCTTGTAGAATTTCCTAGAATCACAGAAGACGAGCTTAAAATATTATTCTCTGGATCTTACCAACTGTCGTTAGCCGTCTCATATCTAACCACAATCCTGAATGAGGACGGAACGATTGAAGCTTCATTCCTTAAAATGAATCCCTTAATAACAAAATTCGAGGTTCGGTCGAGGCATATAAACAGCAAGTGGTATAGTGTTTATGTCGACTTCATTTCCATCCACAATAGCGTAGATGGCATAAAACGCTATTGCTGTAGTTGTTCCAACGGAAAGAGGACTGTTGCCTGTTGCTCACACTCTGCAAGTGTGATATATTACTTGACTCATGCAAGATATATATCACGCATTATCCGCCTAGCAGCAATTTTATCAAAAATATTCGAATCCAACTAAGCAAATGTCATAAATGAAAAAAATGAAGATGATGAGTAAGTAAAATAAGTGCGAACTTTTTTTTAAATTTTTTTTGAGGAAGCGTATTATCGATTTTTTGAAACTTTCAGGTAATAAGCGTCGAGGTTCAAAGAAGTTACTGTAAAAGTTTTAAGGTGGCGCTATAACGGGAACTACCAAAACCGACTCATTATATTTTTCAATTAATTATATACAAACAAGAAAGAAAGTCGGTCACTATAGCATACTCTGTACCAACGAAATTCTACGCTCAGCATAAATTTTGATGCTGCAGTAGTAGCTGAAAGCAGCTCTGCTTCTGCGCTGCTGCAGCGAACAGTCTTTTGATCATAACTCGAAAACCGTTCATCCAATCTTCACCATTCCTTTGGCGGATCGATAAGTTATCCTAATAACTAAATATGTCCAGAAGGAACAAGCCATCTATCTTCAAAACTGTGGGAGATATGACGTTTTTTCTAAATTGCGGGGGCGGCAGGGGGCGTGGCCAAAATTGAAAATAAACTTGATCTGCCTGCAGACATAAGAAGCATATGTCCCATACATGTCAAGCCTCTATCTCTTACCATCTCTGAGATCTGTGCGTTCATACGGACAGACAGACGGACAGACGGACATGACGGACATGACTCGGCTGTTGATGCTGATCAAGAATATATATACTTTATGGGGTCGGAGATGCTTCCTTCTGGATGTTACATACTTTTGCACAAACTTATAATACTCTATGTACCTACGGTACAGAGTATAAAAAGTTTTCAGAGTAAGTAATTAAGTTTTTCATTTTCTTGTTCAATTCTCTGTCGGTGGGATTTTATTTCATGTCGCTAGCTACTCTGGGGCCCGAGATATTGGCATTTAAAAAAAAACCTTTTTAGCGATATCTTAAGGACATTGCACAAAAAACATTTAAAAATTAGACTGATCAGTTTTATTTGAAGTAACCTATTAAATTAAAAATGAAATTTCAAAATTCCCGTCATTGGGCCGCACCCCTTCCCTTATCGGGCCAGACCCTTTAAAGGTAAACAAGCACCGAGTGCGACCGCATTCGTTGATGAGAACGGTCACGCTAAAACGAAATCAGCCTCGAAGCTGATTTCGTGAAAGCAATTAGTATTACCCTACTTTCCATACCTATTCTGGGCAGACGGCAAATTTTGTATGGAGCTGTCGTAATCAATGTCCGTCAAAATAGCGTCGATGAGATAGCGTCGAATTTGGAACGCTGGAATGTGAAACAAAACGGATTTTTTATTTTTTAAATATCTCAGGAACTACTTAACTTTTTGCGACAAACTAAATTGCAAAATGTTGAGAAAAGCATAAACTATTGTTTTAATTAAGGTTTGGGTGGGTTTGAGCACTGCACATGCCGGAAATATGACACTAAAAAATCGGCTTGCCACATTTTAGGCTATATCTTCTCTCTCAGGGAATGGCATGATAAGCACGGTATGTCAAAATTTCGGGCATATATTCAATTATATGCACACAAAATTTCAGCTCAATCGATCGTACAGTTTTTTAGAAAATCGGCTAACAGTGGATCAACCTCAAAAAATTCCCATACAAAAATCATTCAAAAAATTACGTTTAAAAATATGCGCCAATTGCTAAGTCCCAAGGCAATGGCACACATTGCACGGTACATTAGCTTAAAGGGGGGATATTCTAGAGTGTACCTAGCAAATTTCAGCTCAATCGGTCGTACAGTTTTTGAGAAAATCGCATAACAGCAGGGGTGGCTCGGCTTCAGGTTTTCCACTGCTAAGGCTGCCAGCGACAGTGGCGCCAGCGATAGTGGCGCTAGCGACAGTGGCACCGTGAGCCCTCGGCAGCAAAGGTCACGCTGCCAAAATTGCCGCTAACAAATTCAAACTTTTATTTTTGCTCAGAGACAATGGCACGTTTTGCACGGTAGTGTGAATTGTTGGCAATAATTTTCCAAGCATTTTGCTACATGTTTCATCAAAATCGTTCGTAACGTTTTTGAGAAAATTCAATTTTCCTTATTTAGCAATTATAATTCCCTAACGCCAGCAGTGGCCATTATTTCCTAGTGCCTTGCACAAATGCCAGCAGTGGCCAGAGTGGCCTTAAAAATTCGACGCTAACGTATATTGTTGCTCAAAGACAATGGCACGTTTTGCACGGTAGTGTGAATTGTTGGCAACAATTTTCCAAGCATTTTGCTACATGTTTCATCAAAATCGTTCGTAACGTTTTTGAGAAAATTCAATTTTCCTTATTTAGCAATTATAATTCCCTAACGCCAGCAGTGGCCATTATTTCCTAGTGCCTTGCACAAATGCCAGCAGTGGCCAGAGTGGCCTTAAAAATTCGACGCTAACGTATATTGTTGCTCAAAGACAATGGCACGTTTTGCAAGGCACTAGGAAATAATGGCCACTGCTGGCGTTAGGGAATTATAATTGCTAAATAAGGAAAATTGAATTTTCTCAAAAACGTTACGAACGATTTTGATGAAACATGTAGCAAAATGCTTGGAAAATTATTGCCAACAATTCACACTACCGTGCAAAACGTGCCATTGTCTCTGAGCAAAAATAAAAGTTTGAATTTGTTAGCGGCAATTTTGGCAGCGTGACCTTTGCTGCCGAGGGCTCACGGTGCCACTGTCGCTAGCGCCACTATCGCTGGCGCCACTGTCGCTGGCAGCCTTAGCAGTGGAAAACCTGAAGCCGAGCCACCCCTGCTGTTATGCGATTTTCTCAAAAACTGTACGACCGATTGAGCTGAAATTTGCTAGGTACACTCTAGAATATCCCCCCTTTAAGCTAATGTACCGTGCAATGTGTGCCATTGCCTTGGGACTTAGCAATTGGCGCATATTTTTAAACGTAATTTTTTGAATGATTTTTGTATGGGAATTTTTTGAGGTTGATCCACTGTTAGCCGATTTTCTAAAAAACTGTACGATCGATTGAGCTGAAATTTTGTGTGCATATAATTGAATATATGCCCGAAATTTTGACATACCGTGCTTATCATGCCATTCCCTGAGAGAGAAGATATAGCCTAAAATGTGGCAAGCCGATTTTTTAGTGTCATATTTCCGGCATGTGCAGTGCTCAAACCCACCCAAACCTTAATTAAAACAATAGTTTATGCTTTTCTCAACATTTTGCAATTTAGTTTGTCGCAAAAAGTTAAGTAGTTCCTGAGATATTTAAAAAATAAAAAATCCGTTTTGTTTCACATTCCAGCGTTCCAAATTCGACGCTATCTCATCGACGCTATTTTGACGGACATTCGTAATCAGCTGATACACGAAATCGAAAGCAAATCAAAATCGAAAGCAAATCACTTTCAGGAATACCACCATTAAGATGAAACAAATTGGAAATTTCGCAGTAACAGCAAGTGAACACAATACACTAAACGTACCAAAGGGAGTTATTTATTGCAACTAACTTCGCAACATCAACGAAGCAGATATCCTCGAGGAACTGAAGTCCCAAAATGTCACCGAAGTGCGCATTATAATGAAATTCATACACTCAGAAAAATATTTGCCATGGATTGTAGAAAGTGGGTGCGTTCGCTTATAACTCCGGTGTTTGTTGTCCGATCTTTAAAAATTGCGCCGATCTGACGGTTTTTTGGGTCTAGGATGTCTAGAGGAGGTCTTGGGTTTTTGGATATAAAAGGGGGACGGGGTGGAATTTTGCAAATCTGAAACAAACTGGATCTGCGTACAGCATAAATCTACCTTCGTACAGACAGACGGACAGACGGACGGACGGACAGACGGACATGGCTATATCGACTCGCCTGTTCATGCTGATCAAGAATATATATACTTTATGGGGTCGGAAAATTTTCCTTCTCCCTGTTACATACATTCGCACAACTTGACGATCCCCCTTTTTCCTCTTCCCCTGTCAAACCTCTATTTCTTACCATCTCTGAGATCTGTGCGTTCATACGGACAGACAGACGGACAGACAGACAGACAGACGGACATGACTCGGCTGTTGATGCTGATCAAGAATATATATACTTTATAGGTTCGGAGATGCTTCCTTCTTGATGTTACATACTTTTGCACAAACTTATAATACTCTATGTACCTACCCCCACCAATTTAGAAAAAACGTCATATCTCCTACAGTTTTAAAGATAAGTGGGTTGGTTCTTCTAGATATATTTAGTAATAAAGATAAGATAAGATCAGCCAAAGGAATGGTGAAGATTGGATGAACGGCTTTCGAGTTATGATCAAAAGACTGTTCGCTGCAGCAGCGCAGAAGCAGCGCTGCTTTCAGCTGCTACTGCAGCATCAAAATTTATGCTGAGCGTATAATTTCGTTGGTACAGAGTATGCTATAGTCGGTCAAGCCCGACTTTCTTTCTTGTTATGTCTGAAATTAAGGTAATTTCCACATATCTAATGATTTAATGCCTTTATTTCGATAAAAGCTTGAAAAGAATGTATTAATTTAGCCCAAGAGTTTGCAACGCATAAAAATATATATTTTGCACTCCAAACTGAGTCAACTTAAGCCCAATTTACACGACCTGATCGCTCAGCAGAGTTTCGTCAGACCTAAGTGTCAAAAGAATTCAGCTGAACAATTCAATTCGGCATTTACACATGCCTGAGAAGCTCAGTTGAGTTTGTTACAAATCCACCTGACCTGAGCGGTCAGCTCAATTAGAACCTGTTTTATTTCACCTGATCAAATCTGAAGAAAACTCAGCTGAGCGATCAGGTCGTGTAAGTAGGGCTTAAGCGTCGTCCGTACCTCTATCTGTATGTTTCTACTCAAACTAGCCTCTGAATTTTAAAGATTTTGAGCTGATGCTGCACATACTTTGATTCCGAATTTTGCAAAATCATCTGTTGAATAGAACCCTTGCAAGTGTTGTATAGCTTCGGCAAAAACGAAGTAAGCTTTTCCTTCTCGTTTAATTATTTGTTATTATTATACCCTGTTCCCATTGAAAATGGGAAAAGGGGGATCATGAAGTTGCGCGAATGTATGTAACAGGGAGAAGGAAAATTTTCCAACCCCATAAAGTATATATATTCTTGATCAGCATGAACAACCGAGTCGATATAGCCATGTCCGTCTGTCCGTCCGTCCGTCCGTCTGTCTGCGTCTGACGCGTTCAGACAGCGTCGATCTCAGAGACTATAAGAGATAGAGCCACAAATTTTTGCACGAAGCTAGATTTATGCTGTACGCAGATCAAGTTTGTTTCAGATTTGAAAAGTTCCACCCCGTCCCCCTGTTATCCCCAAAAAACCTAGACCTCCTCCAGAAATCCTAGACCCAAATAGCCGTCAGATCCACAATTTTCAAGTTAGAGCCTCGTGGTTTAGTATACATCAAGCTAGGCCCAATATCTACCCATTCTACAATCAGATCGGACAAAAAACAACGGAGTTATAAGCGAAACAGTAGAGCTGATAAAAGCACCTCCCCCCCCAGTTGTTGGTCAGGACTAGAAAAAAGTGTTGCCTACATTTGGGATGATAATTTTGTTACATTCATCGTCAAAAATTCAAAAACAAATAAATGAAAACAAATGAACAGGGTATTTAGTGGTTGGGAAACTCGACTGCAGCGCCCTTACTTGTTTTTTTGTTTGTTTTGTATAAATTTACTTTATAGGATACCTACTTCATTAAAAACAAGTGGAAGAAACCTGGTGGCTTAATTTACAGCAACTATTATAACTTCAAGTCAAGATACAAAGAGACTAAATCAGGTTCCAACAATGTAACTCAAAGTGTAAATGTAGCTGTTGACAAGTCAAGTTCTGATGAAGGTAATTTCAATTTTAAAATACTCTTAAACAGATGAAGCGTGTGTTTATCTGTATTGGCTAAAGTACAATATGGAGCCAATGAATGAGGTTCAGGAGAAATGGGAGCTTACTTATGAATGGCGGAAGCAATTTTTTGACAAGTCTTTGTCATTAGCCCAAATTTCGGAAGAAATTACGATTTTGAAGCAGTCTTTTGGATATCAGCTGGTAATTTGCATGTTTACTCTGATATGCCATATTTAAATAAAAACTATCCTCTAAAGACATGATATATTATGTTTATTTTTACAGATTGCGTCAGACTTTGAAAAGAGTCATCCAAATGCAGATAATTTGATTGCTAAGTGGGATTATTTTAAAATAAAAGGCTTAGCTCTTTTTCGTACATAATTAAAAGAGCAAAATGGTAAAAACATTTTACAAACAATTACTGAACAATCGGAAGGTATGTAATACATTTTTTTATTAATCACCTGTACTTATTTATCTTTCTTTTATTATGTGTACACTCAAACAATTAAATTTCTAATTTTTAGAAATAATTATAATATAATAATTTTCCTTTCTTGTTTTTAGACAATTTTTTCTTAAACTTAAAAAAAACAACCCTAAAAAAGAATTTTTAGAACATAATTTATTAAATTTAGAAATTCGATTTATTTTTTCTCAAATTTAGGGTAATTTTCCTAAATTTTTTCCTAAATACTTTCTTAAATTAAGGGCGATTGCAAATAGGGCAAATTTAGAAAAACGCCCCAATTTTTAGAAAGCACATTTCTTAAATTCAGACAAGACATTTAGAAATTCGCCCTAAAATATAGACAAAAAAGTCTAGAAAATCGCCCTAAAGAATAGAAAAATATTAAAAAGACACCCACCCCTTGTAATTCTCAAGTTCGAATTCACTGCTTTCGGAATATAAAAGAGGCAGCTTAGTGCTTAGCATTTGACTGCGTTATTTAATGTCCCCACTCGCGAGCTTGGCAGTAGTGTGCGATAAGATGACTTTCGTGTTGAAGTTTCCCCGAGGTCCCGAGTTCGAGTCCCAGTTAATAACTAAAATAATGATTACTAGTAGTGAACCAACAGAAAGAAAATATCCTACGAAAATAATATATAAAAAGGGGCTTATACGCTTCTCAGTATGGCAGTCTCCTTCCGCTTTGGGTTTAGGTGTGTTTGACCAGAATAGTGGCAAAGACAATTGATATGCATACGAGGTAAAGCAAAGAGTCGTGAAGAGTCGCTCATTTAAATTGTCAAACTGACTATCGGTGGACGATTAAGAGTACACACACTGCCAAGTGCTTGCCCTGCTCGTGCATAGACAACGAACGAATTCAGGGATAACTACACTCAAAAAAAAGAGCAGCCTAGAATTAAGGTTAAGCAGTTCCCAAAAAGAAAAATGGCCTTTAATTTAACTTTTGACCTAAAAGGCAAACTTTCTGCCAGTTTTTTTTGAGGAAATGGTCGCCTAAATTTAAGGCTACGTTTTCTAAACGTTTGATGAAACAGTAGAATCAGTATTAGATTCAGCTCTTATCAGCTCAACTGTTTCTCTTATAACTCCGGTGTTTTTTGTCCGATCTGATTGTACTTTTCAGAATAGATTGATATTGGGCCTAGCTTGATGTATACTAAACCAAGAGGCTCTAAATTGTGGATCTGACGGCTATTTAGGTCTAGGATTTCTAGAGGAGGTCTTGGTTTTTTGGGGATAAAAGGGGGACGGGGTGGAATTTTTCAAATCAGAAACAAACTTGATCTGCGTACAGCATAAATCTACCTTCGTGCATAAATTTGTGGCTCTATCTCTTATAGTCTCTGAGATCGACTTGACCCTACGTCGCGCGTATCGGCCATTGTCGGACAACGTTAAGACGTCATTTCATTAGTGTTTGATAGACGGAGGACCCGGGCTCGAGACCCAGTTAAGGTAAGGTAAATATTTAAAAAAACGATTTCAAGAGTTTTTCAGAAGGAAGAATTTTTAACACAGTACTACTACCACCACACAAGGTCCAAGGTAGGTATGGTGGCGCGCTTATACAACTCCAAATCCTTTGATGGGAGGTATACAAATTTTTAAATTTTGGAGGAATTTTTGCCTTATACCAAGGCCAAAATTGCCTAAAAAGTAAAGGTCATAAGCAACCTTAAAGTAAGGCTAAGATGTCTTTGGCTCCATTTTTAGGCTAAATTACCATGAACTTAAGGTTATTTTCGGGGATTTGAGGCAATTTATTTTTATGGGTGTAGGACAAACGACACCAACTTCGACTACGAAATCGCCACTAAAATTGACGCAACAGTAAAAACAGCAAAAGACATTGAAATATTGAAGAACAATTGGTTTAGGATTTTCCAGTGTGGGGGAGGGGGGATAGGACATAGAAAACACCTGAACAAAGGAGCATGAATAGAGCTAAGGCAGAACTTGGTAATTTTGATTTGCAGTCATTGTTGCATTTTAAGACTCTTTTTAAAACCCACCTTCAATTCACCCAAAACCATAGTTGTCGGGAGAGTGCGCGGTGCTCGCGTCTATGCCAGTTAAATTGTGCGTCACTTGTCAGCGGCAGAGAAATCCTTTTTCTTTGCCAGTACGGCCTTCATCCTCCGTCAATCACGAAACGTTTTCAGCCATTGAGTGGGGCACGTTCGTGTGCAAGTTTTCGAGCTGCACCGAAGTTCACCACAAACAAGGCGACACATGACACGTACTCGACTCGACTTGGAGCTCGTCTCGGCTTTCGTCCTACACAAGCCCCCCCCCCCCCTGGTAGTCGCGGGGATTATTTCTAGTTTTTTGACAGTGTTTTAAAGTTTAAAGCTCTTTGTGGCAAATTTCCATATTAAGTGGCATGAGTTGGGTTTTTGCAACTAGCGAAAGCGGTGGGAGCTGCCAAGTTAAAAATGTCAAAAATCTCTGCTGCTAGTATGGGATTACTTCTCCCTCTATGAGAGAGTGCGAGCCATCTTGGCTTTAAAAGCCGCCGCAAGCCCAACGAGCTGATAAGTCAAATTAGCATTCATATACGAAAATTGTTGTCCATCAAGGAACTAAAGTTTATTTGGGATCAAGAGGAACATTTAGCAACTAGAACACTTTAAATATTAGAATACTCAGTTAATATTTATCACTTGTATAATGACATATAATACGACTTAGAGCTGAAAAGGTGGTTAATATAATCATAGAAGTTGCAGTACTTCGCCATATAAATAAATATTTTTCGTGTTGAGCAATCTCATTCGGTAACCCTGTTTTTAATGAATAGTCATAGACAATAAAAACTTGTAGTGCAATATAATGCCGAAGTATCATCTGCAGGTATCATCTGCTCGGTTGAACTTTTAAAACTTTTCCTCTCTCCATCAGATTTGTTTTCCTGCCTTTTAAAATCTAACCCTTCATAAATTTCTCCACTTCAAGACTGGTAGTTTTAACCAGGGCCACTGTCGGATGAGAGCATCCATTGACCACCCCATTTACACAGGCACGAACACTTATGAGATAATGTTGCTCCGGCTGGAGTCCCATTAGATAGTAAAAATGTCGGGAGCCGGGCAATTCAATCCCATTCGGCTGTTCCTCCACCACACATTTCTCCTCCAACTGTTGACCCACCGAGGCATGAGTATCCGCACATTTTGCTGGCGCCTTAATGATAGGAAAATCCTTTATGCCTGTATCTTGGATGGCGCGTTGTTTTTCCTCCGCCTGCCGGCGAAACAGCTCATATTGTCGCTGGGCCAGAATGGTCAGATTTTTGCTGGGAGGCGGAACGGGAGTGGTCGCTGGCTCTTCTAACCCCTGCTGTTTGGGTCCAGCCAAGAGATCCTCAAAGTCGATGACTTTTTCGAACTTTTCCTTTTTGTGCAGATCTTTGTGTCGACTGAAAGGAAAACTGTGGGCATAACAAATGTTCATGAAAAAGTTGTGATAGCTTACGAAACATAGATCAGATTGGGCAAGGCATCTTCATAGGTAATTTGCTCTTTGTTATAATATTTCTCATCATCAGGTTGTGGGCCCGAGTTGAAAGGAATCATATCATTGCAGTTGCAGTCGATCTCGGTCGTATTTGAGGATATGTTGTTTGGGTAATGTTTATCCTGTTCCGTTTTGATGAGGTTATATGGAACAAAGGTCACATAATACTTGCTTATGACCCCGTTGGGCCGTATTGGAGGCCACCAATGAAGAAGCTGTAATAAAAACAAGAGTACAGAAGCTTAACTAGTCAAAGAGACTTAAAGATGCAGTAAAACAGCTTGTTTTGAAACTAGTAATTATTTTTATTGACTGGGTGTGCTTTAATTAACTTTTTTGGGTGTAAAGAAAATGATCAAACCGAAAAGAAGCTAGGAAGCTAGCTATAGAGGCTTAAACGGATGATTTTCAATAGCTCTTTTATCTGTACAAAATATTAATATTGACAACTACACCCAAAATACTGACAGACGGACATGACTCCGCTGTTTATGCTGATATATACTAAATTGTGACCCTATTTACCTATTTACCTATAGAGTATTATAAGTTTGTGCAAAAGTATGTAACATCCAGAAGGAAGCATCTCCGACCTCATAAAGTATATATATTCTTGATCAGCATCAACAGCCGAGTCGATATAGCCATGTCCGTCTGTCCGTCTGTCCGTCTGTCTGTCTGTCCGTCTGTCCGTCTGTCCGTCTGTCTGTCCGTATGAACGCACAGATCTCAGAGATGGTAAGAGATAGAGGTTTGACATGTATGGGACATATGCTTCTAATGTCTGCAGGCAGATCAAGTTTATTTTCAATTTTGGCCACGCCCCCTCCCGCCCCCGCAATTTAGAAAAAACGTCATATCTCCCACAGTTTTGAAGATAGATGGCTTGTTCCTTCTGGACATATTTAGTTATTAGGATAACTTATCGATCCGCCAAAGGAATGAAGATGATCAGGTGAACGGTTTTCGAGTTATGATCAAAAGAAATTTTCTTGGTACAGAGTATGTTATAGTCGGGCTTGACCGACTTTCTTTCTTGTTTTTTTTGTAATTATGTAATCGTTTGCATGATTTCGATTATTTCCGATTACTACTCATGATTATTTTCCGAGTAATACTCGTGGCATCGTCTAAAAAATTGAATCGTAGTAAGCTGCTTTTTGCTGCTGCTTTCAACTCTGCTTGTATGAGTTTCCTTATATGGATATTTAGCTATGCATTTGACGAAATAGGTGTTGTCTGAGTGGTTAGGACTGCCGCCTTACGTTTTTGTTTTGCCAGTTCGAATCCCTGCTAGGAATAATTTTTCAATAATCAATAATAATCTTTCTTTACACAATCTATAATAAACAAGTAAGGGCGCTGCAGTCGAGTTTCCCAACCACTAAATACCCTGTTCATTTGATTTCATTTATTTGTTTTTGAATTTTTGAAGATGAATGTAACAAAATTATCATCCCAAATGTAGGCAACACTTTTTTCTAGTCCTGACCAACAACTGGGGGGTGCACTTATCAGCTCAACTGTTTCGCTTATACCTCCGGTGTTTTTTGTCCGATCTGATTGTACTTTCCAGACTAGATAGATATTGGTCCTAGCTTGATGTATACTAAACCACAAGGCTCTAACTTAAAAATTGTGGATCTGACGGTTTTTTAGGTCTAGGATGTCTAGAGAAGGACTTGGGTTTTTGGGGATGGAAGGGGGACGGGGTGGAATTTTGCAAATCTGAAACAAACTTGATCTGCGTACAGCATAAGTCTACTTTCATGCAAAAATTTGTGGCTCTATCTCTTATAGACTCTGAGATCGACGCGTTCATACAGACAGACGGACAGACGGACGGACGGACAGACGGACGGACGGACGGACGGACGGACGGACAGACGGACGGACGGACGGACGGACGGACGGACAGACGGACAGACGGACATGGCTATATCGACTCGGCTGTTCATGCTGATCAAGAATATATTATATATACTTTACGGGGTCGGAAAATTTTCCTTCTCCCTGTTACATACATTCGCACAAATTCATGATCCCCCTTTTCCCATTTTCAATGGGAACAGGGTATAAAAAGATTGCCAACCACAAGTCTGTGCGCGCGCTCCCGTACATCCAGTTTAATCCGTTAAATTCGTGGTTTTGATTTTACCACGTAAAAAGCAAAGCACTTTGAAATCAAAGACCCGCACTGTTGTTTTAAAATCTTAAACATTTTTTTTTCACGTTTAAATGCGTAAAATCAATCATGAAAGTTGTTGGTACAACAAAAGTGTCACCATTTTGATATCAAAGGCCCGCACTTTTAATTTTAAAAGCTTAAACACTTTGATTTTACGTTTAATAGCGTATTTCCAACAAAGAAATGAAACTTCATTTCTTGAAATGACAAGAAATGTAGGATATTATATAATTTCTGCAATGGGTTTCTCCATTTCATTTGCCTTTCATTTCGTGTCATTTCTTAAAAATTATGACATTTGTCCCGAGTTTATTTGGTATTTTTGTCGACATTCTTAGTGCCATTAGTGTCATTAGAAGAACCAAACTATCAGAAAGGTAAGTAATTTGTATGTTATCAGATGAGCCCCCGGAAAACCGTAAGAATCTGGAAGAAGATTCCCTTGACTGCGAGGTTTTTTATGGAGGCATTCCACGCTCGCCAACGAGAGCATCAAGCGAGCAGCCATCTGGGTGGCGCCCTTAACTACTCAGCTTGGGATCAGCGAGCAACATTCGCTGGATGAGCAACCGACTTTGTCGCAGCTAAGAAGTAAGCGCTACCCAACAGCTTTCACCTTTCCAGGAAGCTGTGGTGGCAGCTTCAAAGAAGAGGACGGAGGAGCTCAAGCGCATTGGTGCCGAGTAGCGGCTTGAAGTCGTGGAGCGCATAAAGGATTAGTAAAAACAAGTCAAGTGGACATCGTAGATTTATATTGTGCTTTATATTTGGGGTTTATGCATTAAAAACTTAGTGAAATAAACAAACTTTAGCTTTATTTTAATTGTGTTGTTGTTGAGTCGAAGTGTGCGATGTATGGCGCTCCTTATTAGTTCTGGAGGGCTATGCAAATCATTGGTCCGTTCGGGTTGTGGAAGTCATTATCCATTCAAGTGGGTCTATAATTATCCAAAAGAATTTTCCACTCCTTTTGTTGCCTTGGCACATTGGGCTGAAAAACCAAATTTTTTGGCATACGGTCGGCAAATGCAGCGTTGAGTTGAAACTTATAAATTTTACAACAAGAACCAGAATATAATTTAGAAAAAGTTTTAAACTGACCCTCGACTACCTCACCGCCCATATGGGTGGTCCCACTTGGCGGATACGTAATATAATTATACTCTGTACCGGTAGGTACATAGAATATAATAACTTTGTGCAAAAGTTTGTAACATCCAGAAGGAAGCATCTCCGACCCTATAAAGAATATAAATTCTTGATCAGCATCAACAGCCGAGTCTGTCTGTCCGTATGAACGCACAGATTTCAGAGATGGTAAAAGATAGCGGCTTGACACTTACTTGACATTTGCTCCTTATATCTACAGGCAGATCAAGTTTATTTTCAATTTTGGCCACGCCTCCTTCCGCCCCCGCAATTTAGAAAAAACGTCATATCTCCCACAGTTTTTAAGATAGATGGGTCGTTCCTCTGTCGTCTCTGGTTACATTTAGTAATCAAGATAACTTATCGATCCGCCAAAGGAATGGTGAAGATCGGATGAACCGTTGTCGAGATATGATCAAAAGACTGTTCGCTGCTGCAGCGCAGCTTTCAGCTGCATCAAAATTTATGCTGAGCGTATAATTTTGTTGGTACAGAGTATGTTATAGTCGGGCTTGACCGACTTTCTTTCTTGTCTTAAAAAGCACAGGCAATGATTAAAAAAAAAAATCGCGCGATTTTTGCGGCGCATTGATGCCTTTAGATATGAACAACTATTAAATTACCACTGCCTTATTTAACAAACTGCACAGGAAGAGGGAGAGGAAGAAGCGGTCAAAGGACTGGAACAGGAGGAAGCGGTGGAAGGATTGGAACAGGAGGAAGGGGTGGAAGGATTGGAACAGGAGGAAGGGGCGAATGGATTGGATGAGGAGGAAGCGGCGGAAGGATCGTAAGGAGGTATAGCCTCTGTGGTGAGTATCTTAAAAGTATATTTGGTAGTCAATGGCATTAAAATTTATTTAGCAGAGACCATCTCACATAGTTGAGCACATGTGGACAAGGCCTTCTGGGGAAACCACATAAA
The DNA here is from genome assembly GCA_035044965.1 of Lordiphosa andalusiaca. Lineage (NCBI taxonomy): Eukaryota > Metazoa > Arthropoda > Insecta > Diptera > Drosophilidae > Lordiphosa > Lordiphosa andalusiaca. The sequence continues at coordinate 22,132 of JAWNNM010002640.1, forward strand.
AAAAACGCTCCTTGAACTGTACCTCAAATTGGTGTTGTGGAAAATAGTTTACAGCAGTTCATCCAATGTATAGCGCCATTTTCATACTAGGAATCGAAGAAAAAGTCGGTACAGCCTATACAAATAAATATAAATTATTTTTGAGAAATAATCATCCTCAGCCTCATCCTCCGTACCGAAATTAAATCGGAACAAAATGTCATAACTCAATTTTCGACAAATGAAAAACAACAATTAATATATACTATATTTCATCGTCTTCATCATCACTATTGAAGTTGAAAAAATCGTTAGGGCGGTGTTTCGTTGGTTTCGCTTCGATACGAATAATTTCGGACAAGGTCTTTTTGAATAAAGTCCTTAGTATCCTTGGTTCATTTCCTCAATGCATGGAAACCACGTGTCTTTGAATCTGGGATACGACATTGCTGCTATTGCTGCATTTTTTGCTTGGGTTGAAGACAAATTGAAGAATTCCTTAAATCTGGCAGAACAATATTTGAAATTAAGATTATTCAATTTCTGCAGCTTTCGCCTTAATGCCAATAGGCATGGCAAAAGGATCCCATTATACATATCATTTTCGCCTTGTAGTATATCTAAAGCCTCTTCTAATGGCGTAGAGCACTTGACAAATTCTCCAATATAATCGAACTCCGATTCTTTAAGGCCGTTTTTAACATCTAAGGCCTTGTTTAGGTCCAAACATTTAGATTTTATAGATGAAATACATCGCAAGGCATCGTACAAGCTATTCCACCTTGTTATTCCAGGCCGCGTTAGTGTATGTCGCAAAATATGTTTAATTATTTCTGCTGACTTAGGCCGGTTTGCCAAGTTCCAAAGAACATTGCACTTTGATATTGCCGTTTGATGCATTTTTCCGAGAGCTGAAAGACGTGTTTTCAGCACAACTTCTGTGTCATTCGTGGCACATAAATTGAGTGTATGTGAGGCACATCTGATATGGCTTGAAAGTCTAATTTCTTTATATAAGTCTTCTTTGTTAAAGCTTTCCTCCTCGAATGATTCTTCTATGTCAATATGGTGCTCCTCAAAGTCATCCAAAACATTTTCAATGTAGACTCCGAATTCCCGAAACGCTTTTACAAAATTGCTTCCGTTGTCGGTAATAGTTGCAACTATTTTTGTATTGCTTAGTAAAAATTCTTCATTAATTTCTTCTATTAGGCAAGCGAGACGATCCGATGTGTGACGTCCTGCAAATCTGCGACAGGCCAGTGACTTCGATTGTCTTTCTAGGCATTCAGAAATCCAGTGAGCTGTCACACCCAAAAAGCTTCGTTTTTTCGTTGACCATATATGTATCAACTGTAGTGCATATAGAAGCTGCCTCACTCATTTTTTCAACCACGGAATACCTATCTTCAACTTACATCGATTCTATATTCTTCTTCAGTGCTTGGCGGTTCATTAGTTTAAGTCCGTTGTTTTCTATGTCAAGAGAATCAAAAATTTTTCGAAGGTATCAGTCTTCTATGGCTCTCATCGGAATCATTGCATTTAAAAAAAATTTGGTAATATTGGCATTAAATTCGTTTTGGTTAATGCCCTGCACAGTGGTTTCATTCTTAGTTTTTTTAGCCGCGCAATATATTTTATAATCATTTACAGCCCCTGCGCCATGTTTGCGTTTGAGATGGCTTAAAAAATTAGAGCTTGAGCTCAAGCTTCCCTTTATTTGGACATTGCGGGGTAAGCACTTTATGCAGACTGCCATGGCAACGTCCTCATTTGCCTCTACACTTAACGGCTTAAAAAATGTACCAAAATGGTTAAACGTGCATCCATTTTCCTTTTAAAATTATGGCCTAACATAAATTAAATTAAATAAACTGTTGTACTTACTCAAGAACAAGCTCTTTATTCAGGATATTCTTTTGATTCTAATAGAAATTGTTTATGGGATTGTTATTATTTCTGACAATGACAGCAGGTTTAAAAACAAAGAAAATATATTTTATTCGAACAATTTTGTCATTTTGTAGACAAATAATTTATTCGAAACGTCATTTGACGAATAATTTTATTTAAATAACAAATAATTTTATCTAGATATTTATTCGAATGATTGTTTTTTTTTCTAAATTTATTTACAGATACAATTTCACAAATTATTTTTTAATTAAAATAATTATCTAGATGATTTGTTATTCGAATAATGCCAACTCTGTTAGTATGGCATGTCCAAAAATCAAGAAATGACCTCTTATCTGAGCTAGATTTATTCGTTTTATTCGAAAAAATTTGTCAATTTGTAGACAAATAATTTATTCGAAGTGTTATTTGTCGATTCATTTTATTTAAATTACGAATAATTTTATCTAGATAATCATTCGAATGATCGTTATTTATATTAAATTAATTACAAATAAAACTTTTGAAAAAAAATTTGATTTTAAATAATAGGTCCATATAATTTAATGTTTGAAGATTATTTCAGGCAAATGTTGACCGTGACTGCGCCTCAAATGGTCCATCCGCTTAGTCCAATTTTGGCATACTCTTTCCAACATTTCGGCCGGTATCTCACGAATAAATGCTTTAATGTTGTCTTCCAATGCGTCAATTGAAGCGGGCTTGTCTGTATAGACTGTATATCATCTCACGGTAGCGCTCAACATTCACAGTTACGTTACGATTCGCATCATTTTTGAAGAAGTACGGTCCAATGATGCCACCAGCCCATAAACCGCACCAAACTGTGACTTTTTTCTGGATGCATTGGTAGCTCTTGCAATGCTTCTGGCTGATATTCACTCCAAAATCGACAATTCTTAGTCACAATAGCCCGAATAGCCGCTTCAGTGGGTCGATTAAACTGACCATAAAATGGAAGAAGCGCGCGGTGAACTTTCTATCAGAGCACGCATTTTGATCAAGGCTGCAAACCTTTAAAATTATCCATGAGGTTCGGTCCGTCGAACCCCCGGACCCATTGTAAAATCCAAGGTTCGATTCGCTGACCGGTTCTTGGAACCCCTGAACCCAAGGTTCTGGTTCGAACCTTGGTTCACTTGCACATAAAAGAATAGTTTGGCTTTTGATTTATTAACACGTTGAAAATAAACATATATACTTTCTATCCATATGCTTTATCATAATGAACATAATTTAGTCATCTAGCTCTTAAATCTGAAAATAAAAACAACTTAAGTATTGAAAATGCTCCTTTAACTGATACCTGAGCTGCTGATACAGCTAGTATAGTAAAAACAATATTTTTTAAGTCTTCGTTATTATGACCTTTCCTAAATTTTAAAATATTTGTCGATGGTTGGAATCTTGGATAATTTTCAAAAGAATCTTTAACAACATTATTCACAGATTTTAAATTTGATATTTGTTTATTGCTTTCATTAACTTCTCGTCTAGGCAATCAGACGTTGACTTATTTATTGTCGAATTTGAAGAACTTTCATTAAGCATACTAAGTTGGCGAACCGAACCTCATTTTTCGGAAAAGTGGTCCGGTTCGGGTTCAGGTTCGAGGAGTCAAAAATGTAAGGCTCCGGGTTCATGGTCCGGTTCGTGAACCCCAAAAAAGCCGAACCGAACCGGTTCTCAGGGGTTCTGGACCGGTTTGCAGCCTTGATTTTGATAATAAAATTTAACAATTTGAAAGCGCTGTTCGTTTGTAAGACGATTCACGGTTAAATTATAGACCAAACTGAAGATGTTTGACAGTGAATCAATTCACGAAACGTGCGTGAGATGTTTAAACCAGTGTTGCCAAAAAGATAATAGCTAAAAAATCACCCTTCACAAAGAAATGTTTTTCTGAAGCGGATAGCTCATATTTTTGGCAAACAACATTGTTGGTCCTTTTGGAAGCTGAGAGATTTAATTTTTCGAAGAGGTAGGCAGGTTCCTTAGTGGTTATTATTTTATGTAGTAATATTAATGCTCTTAAGCTTGCAAAGTCAGTAAGGGAAAGATTGTATATTTTATAGGTATAATTAAAGATGCTTTCAGTCTGTCTTTTTTTAAACACATGCCTGGCAACGTCATTTAATACAACTTTTAGTCTTTGTTTACTTTCAGCATTACTTTGTCCAAAAATCTCAACTCCATAAAATAGGGACGGTGTTAGGTATGTTTTAGCTATTAGAAGTCTGAGGTTTTCAGGTTCAAGGTGTTGGGTCAAGTATAGTTGACGAAGTAAACCGTATGTCTTACCAACTGCTTTGCTAATATGGTCAGTCCACGTCAGAGTCTGGTTAAATATTATTCCTAAATTAGTTGCCTTTTCAACATATTCTATTCCCTTATCTTCAATATATAGGCTATCAAGGGTCCTAACATCAATGTCTTTTTTTTAAATTACTTCTATCAGGTACACAGTTCAAATCCGGATCGCAGGTAACTTCTGGAACTTGACAATGGACAAACCGTTGATTTAGTTCATTAACATCCGTATCACATTTATTTGGAGCTTGTTGTTTTCCAATGCCCAACCCTTTTATCTCTTTCCACGATTGACTATTTGTAATTGCGCTATTAAATGTATTCCACATATATTAGCTTTTAGCAGAAAATATCATTTTGTTGACAATAGTTCTTGAGCTCTTAAAGTGCGCATATCGAAAGTCTGTCTTGTACCTCTTCCATTTTTTGTACGCTTGATCACGGACTAGTATGGCTCGTATAATTTCAGCACTGAATAAGCCCTAATAATTTTACTTTTGAGGGGTACAAACGTGTTATATAGGTAGGAAATGTTGGACTGAAGATGCTCTACTTGCGCGTTCACACTGGGTAGAAGAAACAATCTGTCCCAGTCACATTTATTGCATTCAATTTCTAATAGGCCATAGTCAATGTTTTTAAAATCTCTATATCTAATTGGGTATAGTCAAGTCAATTGGGTATAGTCAAGTATAGTCAAGAGAAATATTATAAGTAAGAAATATGAGGTCATGTTTTGAAAAGGCAGGTGCGGATATTTGATCAAACAAAAGAGCACCATTCTGATGGTTCACAAAGAACAAATCCCAGAGTGTATTTCAGTTTCCTGAGTAATGAGTCGGTATACTAAAATTAATAAGATGCAAGTCCAAAGCTTCCAAGCTACTAGTCAAGTGTTTTTCTTTTAGGAAGTCACTATTAAAATCTCCAGTAATTATGATAAAATTATATGGCACAGACAGACTAGAAATAAGCAATACTAAATCAGAGTATTCAACATTTCAATTTGGGCGATATATACAGCCAATTAAAACTTTTGCCTCATTCTTGGTGACACAAATGGCCAAAATTGAAAATAAACTTGATCTGCCTGCAGACATAAGAAGCATATGTCCGATACATGTCAAACCTCTATCTCTTACCATCTCTGAGATCTGTGCGTTCATACGGACAGACAGACGGACATGGCTGTATCGACTCGGCTGTTGATGCTGATCAAGAATATATACACTTTATGGGGTCGGAGATGCTTTCTTCTGGATGTTACATACTTCTGCACAAACTTATTATACTCTATGTACCTTCGGTACAGAGTATAAAAACAAAACACCGATAGCAAAGGCAGTATGATTGAATAAAGTATTGAAAAATAAAGAAAGTAACATGTTACTACTCGCCGAATATAATTACAAATGTGTATGATTACTCACATTTTACAAAAGTAATCATACTCATTTGTAATCGTACTCGTCGAGTAGTACCATGTTACTTTTTTACTTACTCGTGCAGGTCTCTAGTACACAGTATTATAAGAGCAGTGAGCATTTGAGCATTAATATGACACACTTTTAAGCCATACTGTTGTTTGCATAGTATCCTAATTAGTGCATGACTGTTCGCCTGTGTATTAGTTAAAATATTGTGCATTTATAGTCAAAATTAAAACCTAGAATTAGATACGCACCTATATATAAGACAGAATTAATATTAAACACACCAACAATTTATGTCTACGATTGGAAAAACAAAAAATTTTTTGAGAGTTATACTTAAGTCTAAAGAGAAGGTTCATAAAAAGAGCAACGCAATCATCACTCTGTTTCTATTTCAGAACTATCTAAGTTTTCCGGCAGGCCAGAGGAATGGCCTCTGTTTATAGCAATGTACGAGCAGTCAACCGAGCTGTGCGGAGGGTCCAGGTGCAGACGGCGTATCACAAATATTATCAACTTTAGAGATGAGGTTCGGCAGGTCGGAAATTATCATCGATGTGCTGATGACACAAGTAAAGGAGTTTCCCCATTTGAAAGAGAATAGACTGGACAACTTGGTTGATTTTTCAATTGAGGTAAAAAATGGGTGCGCATCGATGAAGGCAACTAAAATAGAGCAGCATTTAAATAGTCCAGAGCTGACTCAGGAGTTGGTGGCGAAGCTACCATGCTTACTTCTATCGTTTTGGGGCATGCACAAGCTTACTGTGCCGAATTGTATAATAGCAGATTTTGGATTCTGGCTTTCGAAGATGGCAGAAGGCGCAAATAGTGTCATGCTCCCGAGCAAAGTTGAGGTGAAAGGGCATGATAAACGCACATACGGAAGGTAAAGGATGTAAGGTATGCCAGAGGAATGCAACAGGCGCAGCGCTGGACCGTGGTCAGACGCCTTAAGCTATGCTGGAGATGATTTTCAACCCATTAAGAGCAGGATTGTCCCATCACAAGTCCATGAGGTGAGACGGAATACCAAAAGAGGTGTACCACAGCCGCTTTGTATGCAGTGGACAACGGTCATGCACCGCTACGAAGATAATTCTGTAATTGTGGATTTACGAATTTCTGGTGGTGACATGAATAAGACTTATAACCTACGATATGTACATTCAGTAAAGAAGCTAGGACTTCCGCAGCATACATTGGATGTGGAAAATCTAAAAGTCAAGTATAAACACTTAAGGGGTTACATGGGTTTCGTAGGGGAAAATCGGCATATTTTCAATAATTTTTTTTAATATAAAAACAGAATTATTTGGTTCAAACTTTTTATTGTCTTAACTATACACATTTAATAAGGGGTACACTGAAATTTTTGAACCCAAATATTAAAGGCTCTGCCATTGCGACGACATTTCCGGCGAGCCTTCGGAAAAAAAGTGCATCCGCGTTGACAGCATAATTCCTAGGAGGATCATCTGAAGCGCAAATAATAAATATACGTATTAACTTAGGACTTCAAACTAGAACTTGGACGAAGCAAAAAAAAAATTAAGCGAAAATTGGATTTTAGGCAGTGGATTTTACGAAAAAAAAAAAAAAAAAAATCAAAATGTCGCGTCATTTTTTTTTAAATAGTTGTATTTGAACAAAAAAAAATCCATCGTCCAATACAAATTGTATCTCGAAGACCTGTGTAGAATTTCATCAAGATCGGTTAAGTGGTTCTCGAGAAATACTGTCAACCGACTTTTAAAACAAAGTTTTGAGAAAAACGCGTTTAAAGTTTTGATTCACAATAAAACTGGGTTACAATTTTACAACTTACATGGAGTCATCGATTCCTGGGCTCTAATATAAAGAATCTGCTGCAGCTGCAATGTCCAGGTCATTCTTTTGTTCCTGTCTATGACGAATTCTAGCTCCCCGAGTCTTGCTTGCAGATTTTATCTCGGCGGCGCAGATACTGTTTTCGTCAACTTTTCGGGCATATTCGTATGTTTCCAGGCATGGAAACATTTTTTATTGGTTCAATTTAAGTCACTTACTAAGGATTTGCATCAAAATTTCCACAATTTTTTATGCGCAACACGTTATCGGCGTTATTTAGTATGATTAATAGCTTATCTTTATTTTATCAACAAATTTAATTAGTGTTCTTTTAAATTATGGAATAAAATTAACAAATCATTATAATTCGATTTTTGTAACAAAACTCAAGGATTACAGTCCCTAATTTCAACTCATTAGCTAACTAGACGAACTATTGCTCTTTTTACCCTGGCGCGCGCAACTTCTTCAGAGTGTATTTCCAAAACTATTACTCGGATCGATTTGAAATTTTTGGAATTTTTGAAATTTTTTGGTCATCTCTTAAAATAGAGGAAAGTTAGCTTCGGCTCGGCCGAAGTTTGAATTCCCTTCCAGCACGGTTTTTAACTTATTTGAAGGATTTATACACTGAAAACAAACAAGTTTTTCTCAATTAGACAACTTTTCTGACTCTACTTTTGTATGACAGCTATACTATAAAGATAACCGATTTCAACCAAACTTGGCAGAATCGTGGTGAAGCATAGAAAACTAGTAAATACGGAGTTAAGAGACGATTGCAATAAAAACAAACCAGTTTTTCTCACAAAAACTAGTTTTTTACCGATCGTTCCTATGGTAGCTATATGTTATAGTCATCCGATCCGGCCGGTTCAGACAAATGTGCAGCGTATTTGGACAAGAAGACTTCGTGCAAAGTTTGGTGGCGATAGCTTTAAAACTGACGACGGAGATGGCATAGAAACAGACTGACAGACGGACATGGCTTTATCGACTCAGCTCGTCATGCTGATCAAGAATATATTATATATCCTTTATGTGGTCGGAAATGCTTCCTTCTATACGTTACAAACACCTGGACAATTTCAATATACCCTCTGTATATACCCTCTTGTATACAAAATTAGCAATATTAATATTAGTCTAATTCCAAAATGACGGTATTTTAAGACCAAAAAAAACCTAAAATCCGATGTCTTCTTATTAGATGTCATAATATTTGTTATTATACTCTGTACCGTAGGTACATAGAGTATTATAAGTTTGTGCAAAAGTATGTAACATCCAGAAGGAAGCATATCTGACCCTATAAAGTAATTATATTCTTGATCAGCATTATCAGCCGAGTAATGTCAGTTTGTCTGTCCGTATGAACGCACAGATCTCAGAGATGGTAAGAGATAGAGGTTTGACATGTATGTCAAGATCAAGTTTATTTTTAATATTGGCCAAGCCCCCTCCCGCCCCCGCAATTTAGAAAAAACGTCATATCTCCCACGATTTAAAGATAGATGGGTCGTTCCTTCTGGACATATTTAGTAATCAGAATAACTTATCGATCCGCTAAAGGAATGGTTAAGATCGGATGAACGGTTGTCGAGTAATGATAAAAAGACTGTTCGCTGCTGCAGCGCAGTAGCAGTGCTGCTTTCAGCTCCTACTGAAACATCAAAATGTATGCTGATTGTATAATTTCGCTGGTACAGAGTATGTTATAGTCGGGCTTGACCGACATTCTTTCTTGTTAATATTGTGAAAGGCATGGCCTAAACCAAGGTTCGAATCAAAACTGTAACGCTTGTAGCAGAAGGACAATCAAAAGTCCGTTGAGTTCAAAAAAATTAAATACTGTGCTTAAAGCGCCATCTATTGCGAATGGCTAACTAGCAGCCCCGAGAACATTACTCTCTTGGCAAGATGGCTACTTTCACTTAACACCTCTGACTCTGTTAATTGGTTCCCTCCAGAAGTCAAGCGTCGGTGGCGTTCATTTTCTTTTGAGACCTGGCTGAGTGCAGTTAAAAGTGATCCTTAAAACTCGTGATCCTTAAAACTTCAAATCGTATACAAGTGCAAAATCAGAAAATCAAGCCGCGAGTGGGAGTTTAAACATAAAGATATCCTTAGCAGCCCAAGAGGAGAGACAGTTAAGAATTTAAGTGGTGCTAAGCCCATTCCGGACAAATTGCCGTCTAACATCTCTTGCGTGCCATGTATAGCCAAAGAGCTATTTTTTTCTATTTGCTGTACACCGGAGAAATTGCCCAGCTGATTCCAGTAAAATTGCTTTTGACACATATGTGCAAAAGACGCTCAATTTCATGAGCGTTTCTGTTGGTAGAGCATTAATGTTCAGTTGCTAATCGAGCGCGCTGATTAAACATTGTCGTCGGCCACCCGCGGTGTCCCTCCCGAGAAACAATGACCTCGAAGTTCTGATCAAGCGTAGGCACCTAAGTCCGAAAACGTTTAGCTAAAACCAAATTGGAAAACTTCGTCCCGGCTTGGGGTCAAGGATCGATTCCGGCCGCCATATTTGGATCAGCAGCCAGTGGACCGGCTGTATAAAATATTAGTGAAGTTTGAGTAGGATAATTGCCAGAATGGCAGTCTACGTTTTAAACTGAGGCTTTAATTAACGTCCTTTCAAAATCAATTAATGTCATATGTTTTGTGGCAGTAAAAGCAAAGCACATGGCTCCAACCTTGGCAAATTCGGAACGTATGCTTTTTTCTATAATTCTACCAAGTTTTATCAAAATTGGGACAACTACAGTCCATAGTCCCATACGAACGATCGTTCGAAAAATGGGTCGTTGTGGGAAAAACTTCTTATACCCTTGCAAATAATATTATAATTTTACCCAGAAGTTTGCAACGCATTGAAATATTTATTTCCGACCCCATAAACTATATATATATTATTAGGGTGACGAGCTGAGTCGTTTGAGCTTTGTCCGTCCGTCTGTGGCTTCTGTGCGGCCTGTCTGCCGTCTGTTTGTTGTTTATGCGAAAAACTAGTCTCT
>JAWNNM010002641.1:0-10299 GCA_035044965.1 Lordiphosa andalusiaca
GGAAGGTGGACGGCCAGACTCATACCAGAAGTTAGCGAATGGGTCCAAAGAAAGCACGGTGATGTGGACTACTACATCACACAAATGCTAACAGGACACGGATATTTTGGCACCTATCTACACAAGATAAGGAAAAGAACAACGCCTAGTTGCGTATATGGCGACGCCGAATTGGACAGCGTAGAGCATACAGTCTTCCACTGTGAACGTTTTGCCACAAACCGTAATAGTCTATCGCAGATGATTGGATATATTACACCAGAGAATATTGTTGCCAAAATGACTAGTAGCCAAGAGAACTGGACAGCAGTAGCGTTTCGTTGGAGAAATTTAACGGCTGAAGAAGAAAGCCTTGGATGAAATGATATAAAGTAGGGGGGTCTGTACGCAGACAAAAGATTAAAGCGCATGGCGCGTAAATGAGCCCACTTTGAAGTAATGCGAAAGCTTTTCCGAAGTGGATTAAGGCTCCATTTGAGGGGGGGTTTTTAGTGGGCGGGAGTCCCACATACCCTACTGCGACGGCAGTCTAGGAAATGCATAACAAACTTTCTCCTCCTCAACACAAAAAAAAAAAAAAAAAAATTATCATTATCATTATCATTATCATTATCATTATCATTATCATTATCATTATCATTATCATTATCATTATCATTATCATTATCATTATCATTATCATTATCATTATCATTATCATTATCATTATCATTATCATTATCATTATCATTATCATTATCATTATCATTATCATTATCATTATCATTATCATTATCATTATCATTATCATTATCATTATCATTATCATTATCATTATCATTATCATTATCATTATCATTATCATTATCATTATCATTATCATTATCATTATCATTATCATTATCATTATCATTATCATTATCATTATCATTATCATTATCATTATCATTATCATTATCATTATCATTATCATTATCATTATCATTATCATTATCATTATCATTATCATTATCATTATCATTATCATTATCATTATCATTATCATTATCATTATCATTATCATTATCATTATCATCGCATGAACCTCACTGCTTGCAAAGGGACCCATGGGGACTTCTTGGGCAACTGTATATATGTGACGAGATAGCGGCTTGAAGTTTGGACCCATATTGCATGAACACCATTGAAAAACAAAAAAATAAGGAGAGAGAAGCTTTTGTAAAAAGCAGTCTACTGAAGAGGTCGCCATTACAAAAAATGGCAGGCATTGATGATGTTATTCCGAGCCCCTCGACTCAGGAAACCCCGAAGGCAGCGCAAACACCCGAGGATAGGCAACCACCCAGTTCAGCCTATGTATCCACAGTGGTCCCACCCCCAGAAATGCAAACTCCTGCTCCATACCAAGGGGCAGTGAAAACGCATAGCTCCCCACGACAGGAGCTAATATATAAGATGCAAGCTCTAGAGGAAGAATCGCTTGCAAAGTGCAGAACGGTGCTTCGGAGAATGAAGCATGCCATGCTAAGGCAGAGAAACATAAACATGGACGTAAAGGACGGCGCTTCGGAGCTAAGTGAGCTATTTGATGTTATCGGAAGCTATAGAAAGAGCTGGAAAACTGCCGAAAAAGAGAGAGGTCTGGAACTTAATAAGTTATCTAAAAATCCAGATCGAGAAGGAAGCGATACACCAGTGTCGTCCATTCAAAAGAGGACCGCTACTAGTCCAGCAGAGCAAGACAATAACAAGAAGGTAAAAGGTAAGGAGCCTAATGATGGCTTCCAGACCGTGACCCGCAACAAGGGGAAACCACAACATAAAAGCGATAAAGCGACTGTAGCTGGCAACAACACGAATCACGAAGACAAAAGGATTAAAAAGAAACCCAGCAGTTCGAGAACGCGAAGTCGCCCAGACGCGGTGCTAGTTAAGCCTGCAGAAGGCAAGAGCTACGCAGAGGTTCTAAGGGACCTGCGAAAAAACGTGAAGCCAGACGAAGCTGACAGCACCATCCGCTCGGTCAGGAAGACCAAATCCGGGGATATGTTACTGGAGCTGACCAAAGGGAGTAAGATCCAAAAGTTCTATGAGACCATCAGAGACACGCTCAAGGAGAGAGCTTCTGTCAAGGTACTTAAGCCGCAGACGAAACTAGAGATACGGGACCTAGACAGCCTGACACAGGAGGAGGAAGTTGTGTCTGCTGTTAGAGCAGCTATAGGTGACCCCAGCCAAGACTTTCAAGTCCACCTAACAGGTGTAAACAGCGCAGAGCAAAGGCGAGCCTTTGTTACACTGCCTACCGAAGACGCAGCTAAAATTCTGAAGGAACAGAGAATTAAGATAGGATGGACGCGCTGCAGAGTAGTACGGCGCATCGACATCAAGCGATGTTTCAAATGCCTTGGCGTAGGCCACTTACAGATGGACTGCAATGGACCGGACCGAAAGGATCTCTGTATTAGGTGCGGAGAAAGCGGCCACAAAATAAAAAGTTGCACAAAGCCACCAAGATGCTGTATATGTGCTCACGAGAAGCTCAAAGACCTAAATCACTTCCCAGGTGCGAGTAACTGCGCTGCCAGTAAGAGGAAAGAACCAAATTGAAAGTTCTCCAGGCTAATTTACATAGAAGCAGGACAGCGGACGCTCTTCTCTCACAAATAGTCCTGGAGGAGAAAGCAGACCTAGTAATAATAAGCGAGCAGCATAAGCGAAAAGAAAATGGCGCCTGGCTAGAAGACGAAACCAAAACTGCTGCAATATGGATTCCAGGAGTTAGTAATGTGCGGCATTTGAGGGACGCTCGAGGTAGAGGCTACGTACTGGCGCAAGTCGGAGACTGCAATATATTTAGCTGCTACCTAACTCCAAGTGACGACATACAAACATTTCAGGACAAACTGAATGACATTGAAGACACCGCAAGGCAAATAACGGGAAACCTTATTGTAGCGGGCGACTTTAATTCGAGAGCGGAAGAGTGGGGTATGCCATCAACCGACTCCAGAGGGCGCAGAGTACTTGATATGGCCGCACGACTGGGACTGGCGGTCGCGAATGTTGGTGCAACCGCGACATTTAGGCGAGCGGGAACCGTCGGCACGATCCCGGATATAACTCTGGTATCAGAAAGCCTGGCCCATAAAATCGCAGACTGGAAAGTCCTAGATACTTACAATGGAAGCGACCATGAGTACATCTCTTATATCCTAAGAGAAGCCAGGACAAGAAACGAGGCTTCAAATGGCACGATACGCAGTCACAGGTGGAACGTAAACCGAATGAACAAAACCTTTCTGATAGAAGAAATTGACAGGAGAACAACGGAGGCACAGGATTCTGTTAGAGTAGAAAGTATAGTCAACAATACTATGTTAACTATAAAAAAAGCTTGTGATGCCGCAATGCCCAAAACTGGTAACAGACGCAGAAATGGACAAGAAGTATACTGGTGGACGGAGGAAATAAAAACATTAAGAGAAACGTGCATCAGGAGAAGGCGCTGTTTGACTAGAGCGAGACGTAGAGGTGGTTCATCGCCCAGGAGGACCAGTACAGAAGCGCAAAGAAGGACCTAAATATCGCAATCCGAAACAGCAAGCAAGAGAAATGGAAAGCCCTATGCAAAGACGTAAATACCGATCCATGGGGTCTTGGCTATAAGATTGTGATGAAAAAGCTCAGAACAAAAAGCTCATTTCCAGATATAGAGGAACAACAAATGGATAATATTGTCAAAGCACTGTTTCCTCCCCATTCGATAAGGCCTGAAATGTCACATACAATTGATGAACAAGTGCAACCCTTTACCGAGGACGAACTTGTTAGAGCGGCAAAAAGCCTAAAGAACAGGAAAGCACCGGGTCCAGACAATATACCTGCAGAAGTTCTTAAGGCAATCACAGAAAGTCGACCACTCACCCTCTTAAATATGTATAACGCATGTATCCGAAATGGAATATTTCCTGACACCTGGAAAGTACAGCGACTGGTACTAATAAGCAAAGGCAAAGGTGATCCCACCACACCATCTGCTTATCGACCACTATGTATGCTCAATACAACGGGAAAGCTACTGGAAAAGCTGATCAAGCCCAGATTAGCAGCTGCAATCGAAAGCGCTGGCGGCCTTTCCCCGAGGCAGCATGGTTTTAGGCCAGGCAGATCTACAACCGGAGCCATTCTGGAGGTAGTTCAAGCTGCGCAGGCAAGTCAGCGAGGAAATCACTTCTCTCGACCCGTAGTATTGCTCGCAACTTTAGATGTGAAGAACGCATTCAACAGTGTAAAATGGGAACATATGATTGTGGCACTTAAGGAGCGATTTAAAATCCCCGAATACCTATTGAGTATAATAAGTAGCTACCTCGAAAACCGTAAATTGATTTACCAAACTAAAGTAGGCGAAAAATGCATACAACTAACATCGGGAGCAGCACAGGGATCTATCCTAGGACCGGAACTGTGGAACATTAGCTACGACGAAATTCTCCGACTTGAAATGCCTGAGGACACCTTCCTAGTTGGATATGCAGATGACATAGTAGCAGTTATAGCGGCGCGGGACACTAAATACGCACAGCGTAAACTTACACAGGTGATGATCCGAGTTAAGGAATGGCTGGATTCGCACGGCTTACAGCTGGCGACGGAGAAAACAGAATTACTGATGGTCACCAGACGACAGATACCGCTAGAGGTGGACTTGAGAGTTAATGAGAGTATAGTTAGGACACAGAGTGTGATCAAATACCTGGGAGTCAGGCTTGACTCAAAATTAACATTTGGAGCACAGATACAGCATGCTAAGACCAGGGCCGCAATAACCACAAAGTCGCTCAGCAGGCTAATGGCAAACACTGGAGGACCGATCCAGTCTAGACGGAAACTCTTGATGGAGGTAAATAATGCCATCTTGCTGTATGGCAGCGAGGTCTGGGCAGATACTCTGAAGGCGAAATGCAGATTGAATCCACTGCTTGCAGTCCAAAGGACAGCTGCGCTGAGGATAATTAGTGCATACCGCACGGTGTCAGGAGCGGCAGCCAAAGTCATTGCAGGAGTGATCCCGATCGACCTACTAGCAAGAGAGCGCAAACACATCTATACGATGCGACAAACGAGAGAAGCCACAATACAATTTTATGAAATCTGCAGAGAAGAAACTATTGCGCAGTGGCAAGACAGATGGGCAGTCGAGAGCACTGGAAGGTGGACGGCCAGGCTCATACCAGAAGTTAGAGAATGGGTCCAAAGAAAGCACGGTGATGTGGACTACTACATCACACAAATGCTAACAGGACACGGATATTTTGGCACCTATCTACACAAGATAGGGAAAAGAACAACGCCTAGTTGCGTATATGGCGACGCCGAATTGGACAGCGTAGAGCATACAGTCTTCCACTGTGAACGTTTTGCCTCAAAACGTAATAGTCTATCGCAGATGATTGGATATATTACACCAGAGAATATTGTTGCCAAAATGACTAGTAGCCAAGAGAACTGGACAGCAGTAGCGAATTTTGTTGGAGAAATTCAACGGCTGAAGAAGAAAGCCTTGGATGAAATGATATAAAGTAGGGGGGTCTGGACGCAGACAAAAGATTGGAGCGCATGGCGCGTAAATGAGCCCACTTTGAAGTAATGCGAAAGCTTTTCCGAAGTGGATTAAGGCTCCATTTGAGGGGGGGTTTTTAGTGGGCGGGAGTCCCACATACCCTACTGCGACGGCAGTCTAGGAAATGCATAAGGCATTTTCCCCTCCTCACCCCAAAAAAAAAAAAAAAAAAAAAATCATTATCATTATCATTATCATTATCATTATCATTATCATTATCATTATCATTATCATTATCATTATCATTATCATTATCATTATCATTATCATTATCATTATCATTATCATTATCATTATCATTATCATTATCATTATCATTATCATTATCATTATCATTATCATTATCATTATCATTATCATTATCATTATCATTATCATTATCATTATCATTATCATTATCATTATCATTATCATTATCATTATCATTATCATTATCATTATCATTATCATTATCATTATCATTATCATTATCATTATCATTATCATTATCATTATCATTATCATTATCATTATCATTATCATTATCATTATCATTATCATTATCATTATCATTATCATTATCATTATCATTATCATTATCATTATCATTATCATTATCATTATCATTGTTTGGTTCTTTCATTAATTTCATTAATTTAACAAATTGTTCAATTCTAAAAACTATAGAGTCAGCCCCCTTTGTAAGGCTCTCTTATATTCTCTCTCTATCGCCCTCTATTATTGTATATACTTACATGCATATTGAAACGGCGGCTGCTGCCTTTGCTGCAGTCGCCAAATTAAAGTCAGTTGAAATCACGCGGTTGAATGATGTTTACTCCAAATATGAACGACTTTTTCAATGTCTCGCTTGGCAATGTTGGCGACCTGCCAAATGTTTTCATCTGAGAACGCTAGGTTCTCCAATGGCTCGCTTGGAGCGGCGAGCAGAGTGATAGGGTATCAGCGACATCCACTTGATGGTCCCGTTACAGCAATTTACACCAGGCTTAGTTAGGTTGTCCACCGGCCGAGCAGCAGCACAACTAGAAAATTCTATAGCAGCAAACTATACGAATTTCATTGCAGAGAGACGGCGATATCGACATTAATCCCGTTCTTGCAATGTCACTGATGAGCCTGGTATGTGGAGAGGCACCTTAAATTTTCCGAAATTTTCCGCTTTTCACACACAAGCCCCACGTTGGGCGCCAAAATGTTGGATCAGGAGCGTTTTCCTGACCTGAGGACATTTAATCTAGGATGGGTGTGTGTGAAAAAACCGAACACGTGAACAAAGGCTGCGACTCCCGTCAAATATCCCACGGAGAAACACGATGTTGCTTCAGTGAATGAGTGTACAGAACTAAAATATTCAGAGAGCTTAAGACTAACAACAGGCTAGGCAATGTAACAGAGTTCGAAAATAGGAAAACGAATTCATTATCATTATCATTATCATTATCATTATCATTATCATTATCATTATCATTATCATTATCATTATCATTATCATTATCATTATCATTATCATTATCATTATCATTATCATTATCATTATCATTATCATTATCATTATCATTATCATTATCATTATCATTATCATTATCATTATCATTATCATTATCATTATCATTATCATTATCATTATCATTATCATTATCATTATCATTATCATTATCATTATCATTATCATTATCATTATCATTATCATTATCATTATCATTATCATTATCATTATCATTATCATTATCATTATCATTATCATTATCATTATCATTATCATTATCATTATCATTATCATTATCATTATCATTATCATTATCATTATCATTATCATTATCATTATCATTATCTTTATCATTATCATTATCATTATCATTATCATTATCATTATCATTATCATTATCATTATCATTATCATTATCATTATCATTATCATTATCATTATCATTATCATTATCATTATCATTATCATTATCATTATCATTATCATTATCATTATCATTATCATTATCATTATCATTATCATTATCATTATCATTATCATTATCATTATCATTATCATTATCATTATCATTATCATTATCATTATCATTATCATTATCATTATCATTATCATTATCATTATCATTATCATTATCATTATCATTATCATTATCATTATCATTATCATTATCATTATCATTATCATTATCATTATCATTATCATTATCATTATCATTATCATTATCATTATCATTATCATTATCATTATCATTATCATTATCATTATCATTATCATTATCATTATCATTATCATTATCATTATCATTATCATTATCATTATCATTATCATTATCATTATCATTATCATTATCATTATCATTATCATTATCATTATCATTATCATTATCATTATCATTATCATTATCATTATCATTATCATTATCATTATCATTATCATTATCATTATCATTATCATTATCATTATCATTATCATTATCATTATCATTATCATTATCTGTTGCAAATGTCCATATACTGCCATACTAATATGTATAAGGGCAAGAAGCAAAAGTCACATTGCTGCTAATGGAACGGAACGCAATGACCAGCACTGATCTAACTGTTCAATTCCAATTCCATTGTTGCTCTGCTTCTTACTTCTACTTGCTCGCATCTTTTCATTGTTAGTTCCTTTTAGACGACGAGTGTGTGCACATCAAATGAAGAAGAAATAAACTAAATATACTTAAAGCATAAATGAAAGATTTTGGTGTCAATTATTTAATTGGAATTCGGATTATAAACAATAGGTTATTGGCCCAGACACGAAACAATTAAATAAATTGAATTTTTCAATAAACAAAACAAAACAAAAATTAAAGAAAATAATAGTGCGCATTTATGTGTATTAAATAAAAAAAATTAAAAACTGTGAAGTGAAGTAAACAGTGCAATTCACGAAAACAACTAGTACTGTGAATTACATCAACTTTCAAATAAAAACAGTTTCACAATTAATTGCAGCCAATTTTGTATGCTCATCTTACACGTATACATACATACTTATACGTTCTTGTGCAAAATTGTCAGCCGAAAATTGTACGTGTGTGTGTGTGATCGCTTGTGCAAAATTTTTCAGCAGAAAATTGTACGTGTGTGTGTGTGTGATCGCTTGTGCAAAACTGTGCAGCAGTTCCTGTGTATGCATACATAGAGCAGCAGAAAAGTGTAGTTGTGAGCGGGGTTTCAAAAATCTTAGTGAGTACTAGAAAAGAAAAAGCTTTAATTATGGAGAAAGGAAAAAGGAATATAAAACCGTTTGACGGTGAGAAGTATTCTGTATGGAAATTTCGTATTAGAGCACTTTTGGAAGAAAATGATTTGTTAGAAGTGATTGACAAAGAGCCTGAAGAATTTACAGAAAAATGGAAAAAGGCAGAGAGAAATGCAAAAAGCATAATTATTGAGTACTTAAGCGACTCGTTTCCTTCTTTTGCAAATAGTGAAGACAATGCCAAGAAAATTTTTGAAAATTTGGACGCTATCTACGAGCGCAAGAGCTTGGCATCACAGTTTCTTTACGAAAGCAGTTATTGGCACTACAACTTAAAGGTGACACTTTACTAGTGAAGCATTTTAAGTTATTTTATGATTTGATAACTGAATTAATAGCATCAGGAGCAAAAATAGATGAAATGGACAAAGTTTCCCATGTACTTTTAACTCTTCCTTCAAGTTATGATGGAGTTATAACGGCCATTGAAACTTTGTCAGAAAGCAACTTAACATTGGCATTCGTTAAGACCCGTCTTCTTGACCACGAAATAAAGTTGAAAAATCTCAGTAAAGTTACAAGTGTCAAGGTGTTGCAGGCTTTTCGTCCTAAGGAACAGAAAATGAAAATAAATTATAATAACAACAAAAAGGTTTTCAAAAACAAATTTAAGCCAAAACCAAAATGTTTTCATTGTGGTAAGCAGGGACATATTAAGAAAGATTGCTTTGTTTTTAAAAGAAATGCAGGTAATCAAAATAAAGAGAACGAAAAACAGGTCCAAATAGCAACAACTCAGCCTGAACGAGGCTTTGCATTTATGATGAGGCAGGGGGTTGATCATTTGAAAGAAGGCGAAGTAGGATTCATCTTAGATTCAGGAGCGTCAGACCATATAATAAAGGATAAAGCTCTCTTCACTGACTATATACTACTGGAAAGACCTGTGGAGATTGCGATTGCAAAACGCGGTGAATTTATCCACGCGACTGCTAAGGGAATTGTACGACTTAGCTATAATGATAATGAGATTACTTTGGAGGATGTATTGTTCTGCAAAGACATTCCTCATAATCTATTATCGGTTAAGAAAATGCAGGAAGCTGGAATGACCATTGAGTTTAACTCAGGAGGTGTAAAGGTCACAAAGAATGGTCAAATGGTAATCAATGGAGCATGTGAGTATAACGTAACAATTGTAAGATTTAAAATGACTTCCAGAGCATATACATCAAAAATTTCAAATAATGCAGAGTATCGCTTGTGGCATGAAATATTGGGTCATATAAGCATTGGAAAATTTTTAGATATTAAACGCAACAATTTGTTTGAAGATATTAATTTGTTGAAGAATGTTACATTAAACAATGACTTATGTGAGGCGTGTATAAATGGAAAGCAATCCAGACTTAAATTACAAAAATTCAAAAACAAAGATCACATAAAAAGACCT
>JAWNNM010002648.1:0-12033 GCA_035044965.1 Lordiphosa andalusiaca
TATTTCTATAACTAATTTAATTTATTGCGAACGCGAGTGTTGTGAACTAGACATTTCTAAAATCGCAAGTCGTAGTTAAATATTTTAATCCTTTTCCTTTTTTTGACATATTTTTAATTATTTTTATTGAAACGTACATAAAATAGTCTTTTTTAAGACTCTTGTGTTGGTTTTATTTTAACGTTTTCAGGTTTCTTAATATTTTTTTAACGTATATAAAGCATTGATTAATTTGATTGATCATTGAATAACTAAAATTAAATATTAAAATGAATAAAGTGACAAGTGAAATACGTGCGGACAAGAGAAAAAGTGGGTTAACGTGTGCGGTTAAGACATGTTTGAGAAGCTACAGGGACGGCTCTCTCTTTAGTTTCCCTAAAAATGAGGAAGACCGTCGCCAATGGCTTTCAAAGTGCAACTTGCACCATGTTGATAATATTGACAATGCAAACTTGCTAATTTGTAATTTGCATTTTGAAAAAGTGTTTGGGAAAAAAGAAATTAAAGGGAGGTGCGATGCCGACTCTGCGCTTGTTTTATGGGCCCAATTTAAAATTAAATATGGTCAGTCCAGCTGGCAGCAATGACCCGTTTTCCTTTTTAAATGAGAACGAACCAAAAGATATTAGCATGGAATGCGTATATATTGCAGAGAGCCCGATGAATAATATCACTTTTATTAGAAAAGATTATAATGACTATGAAGCAACTGATGAAGTCGAATTTTGCACAAATTGCATAAAAAAAGAGCAGAATGAACAGTTTTATAGAAATAAATATTGGGACATAGCCTAAAATTTGGAGAATGAAAAAGTGAAGAAAAAATTTTGCAACAAAAAGATCAGACAGCTTAAAATTTTGTTATTGTCTTCAGTAAATTGTGCTTTCGATGTAAAGCTTGATCCTCTGTCCGAGACTATATATTTTGGTCTGCTATAATAACGGAAACTCCTGAACTCCTGTAATGCCACCATGACTTCTTTTGTTGCTGTAGTTTTGACGGGGTTTAATTTCACAAATTTTGTAATGATCTATATGGATCTTTTCAAAAGGTTTGCCTGATTTCGGAATATTGTGCAGGTAACCTTCCAATTTCCCACTTTTCGCCGAAAATTCTATACATTTCAAGCAATTTCTAATATGCTCTTCTACTTTTGCCCTAATATTTGGGAACCAATAACTTTTATCTATCAATTTTATAACTTTGATGATGCCCACATGGCCCATTTCGTCGTGGTACTTATACAACACGTGCGATTCCATTGCTGTAACAACTGAAAACAATAACTTTTTGTTCTCTAACTTCTTAAATAAGACTCCATTCCTCATTTCATAATATTTGAGTTCTCTGTCCTGCAATTCTTTTTTCAACATTGTTATTCTCGGATTCTTATTTTGTCATATTACTAGATTTTAATCAAATGTATTTGTCTCTATTACCATAATGCTCAAACTTTTACTTAACGCGTCTACATGCTGCGTGCGTTTTCCTGCTCTGTGCTCGACTACATAATCAAAATTTTGCATTTCGAGGGCCCACCTGGCAATTCTTGGGTTTAATTCCTGCTTGTTTAATGTCATAGTCAAGGAATTGCAGTCTGTAATTATTTTAAATTGTCTGCCGTGTAAGTAAACTCTAAATCTTTTCAACGCATAAATTATCGCTAGTGTCTCCAATTCGTAGCTATGGAATTTTGATTCTGACTCTGTCTTTCTTTTTGAAAAATAAAACACTGGATGCCATTTTTATCTTCTCTCTTTTGAACTAGGACTGCTCCGAAGCCTCAAGCACTAGCATCGCAATGCAATTCCGTCTCAGCTGTTGAATTAAATAAGGCTAGGACCGGTGACTCTAAAAGTTTTCTCTTCAATGTTTTAAATGATTGTAATTCATTTTCTCCGAAATTAAATTTTCTGTCTTTTTTAGTCAAGTCGTATAATGGCTTCGCAATTATCGAGAAGTCTTTGATGAAACGTCTGAAATATGAGCATAATCCCAAAAAACTTTGAACAGCATTGACTTTGTTTGGTATCGGAAAATTTTGAATTGCTTCAAACCCTTTCTCATTCCAAACTCATCTATATTTTATCCCAAATACTTTATGATGTTTTTCATAATCTCCCATTTATCCAATCTCAACTCTAGCTTATTTTCCACAATTCTTATCATAACTTCCACCAGGATACTTAAGTGGTCTGTTTCATTATCGGTAGCAATCATAATGTCATCTAAGTATATGATGACCTTCCCTTCTTTCACTAAATCTGCAAAAATCTTATTAATGAACATCTGAAAGACATGAGGAGCTTCTTTCAGCCCAAATGGTAATCTTGTAAACTCAAATTGTCCAAAAGGAGTAATAAACGACGTGTATTTCATGCTTTCCTCACTCATATGTACATAAAAATATGCGTTTTTCAGATCTAATTTTGTAAACCATTTTTTGTAAACCATAATCTTTCAAGTAAATCGTAGATTAAAGGGATCGGGTAAAAGAGCGCTCCTGTATATGGACGATTTAATAGTCATCGGTTGCTCAGAAAAGCACATGCTAAAAAATTTAATTGACGTATTTGAATTGTGCAGAAAACATAATTTAAAATTACACCCTGAAAAATGTACATTCTTCATGCATGAAGTTACATATCTAGGCCATAAATGAACTAGTCAAGGAATTCTACCGGATGACAAAAAGTATGAAGTCATAAAAAATTATCCAGTACCTACTGACGCAAACAGTGCTAAAAGATTCGTTGCATTTTGTAACTATTATCGTCGATTTATCAAAAACTTCGCGGATTATTCCAGCCACATTACATACTTATGTAAAAAGAATGTTAAGTTCGAATGGACACCTCGATGTCAAGAAGCTTTCGATTATTTAAAAGAAAAATTAATGTCCACGACATTACTGCAATATCCAGATTTTTAAAAACGAATTTTGTATCATCACGGACGCAAGTAAACAAGCTTGTGGAGCCGTATTAACTCATGAAAGCATCCTGTTGCATCCTGTTGCATATGCTTCACGATCATTTACCAAAGGTGAATCTAATAAAAACACCACAGAACAAGAATTAACCGCAATACATTGGGCAATAAATTATTTCAGTCCATATATATATGGAAAACATTTTACAGTTAAAACAAATCACAGACCACTAACGTTTCTATTTTATATAAGTGCTTAGTGATACCATATTCTACCGCCAATGCGATGACGAGTCTGATTGACGAATAACGAGCCACAGGAGAGAACGTTTCTGTAAAGTTGACGCCATATCGCTGAGCACAACCCTTTGCAACGAGACGAGATTTGAAGCGCTCGATCTTGCCAAACTTGTCTCGTTTCACTGCAAATACCCATATGCAGCCAATGGCCTTCTCATCCTTGGGTAAGTCTACCAACACCCATGTTTCGTAGGCACACAAGCTGTACATATCCTTCTGCATGAAAGCCCACCACCCATCAGCATTCGCACTGCTCAGCGCCTCCTTGACGCTATTTCGGTAAGCAACATCGTCAGTAGTCATCGTATTGACAACGTTGTACTCCTTACGTGGCCGCCCGGGCAGACCAGTATATTCTTTTCTAGGCCGGCCTCGGCCCCTTTTACTGCCAGATTCGGATTCTTCATTGGCACCTGCCACTCCTTCTGCATGCTTTTGCTCGCCGACAGAAGCTTCGTCGCCATGTTCTTCATCCTCTGGCAGAACATCTTCGTTGGATTTTTCATCCTGCACTCATAAAAAAATTCGCCCTGGAAATAAGACATTCTCCTATGAAATCCGTCCTAAGGCGATTCACCCTAAAATTAAGAAAACTTTTTCTTATTTATAGAAAAGTTTTCTGAAACTTTGAAAATTTTTCTCCTCTTTTCTTTAAGAAATACCCAAACACATAGTGGGATTTGTCATCTATGAATGTTGCAAAGTAACGTGCACCGCCCGCTGAGTTTTTATTCATTGGGCCACAAATGTCAGTATGCACTAATCTCAACCCTTCTTTTGCGTGATTTTCACTGACCTTTGGAAATTGTCTTACGCAAATTGTTCTCTTCACACAAGTAATGCAGACATGTCCCTGCAAGTCGCCAAATTTAATTGGCTTTAAATTCAAATGTCTGTCGCACTCAAACAGAATCAAATCATGTTGCTTTTCTGCAACCAAAATAATCTGAACTCGACTATTTCTTATACACGCACTTTTTATTTCGAATTGAACTTTAAACCCATTTTCTAGGGCTTTTGATAACGATATAAAATTACACTGTAAATCCTTTACATACAGCACATTCCGTAAATATATTTCACTTTGGCGCCATTTAAGTTTAACTGTTCCGCGCCCGCTGGCCACAATGTAATTGTTTCCTGCTAAGAGAATACGCTCCTTGTGCTCTTTCATTTCCACGAATCGCGATTTTTCACAACACATTTTTTGCCACCCGCCTTTGGTTCCCGAACAGAAAACGGATATCGATATCGCCGTTCCGGCTTTTTTCGCCGTTTCTTTCACCGTCTTTCTTTCCCGCACCGTCTTTCGATCGACAATTGGAAGCTCTGTGCCCGCGACGACCACACGACAAGCAAATAATTTCGTATTTTTGCTTTCTGTCTTTCGATTTACGGTTAACAGTACGAGACACGAACACTTTATGTTCGCACTTTTCGGTACCTTCATTGGCTTTTCGCCTTTGGCCTTCTTCTTGCTGCTTAATTTTGAGCGTATTCAAACAAGGCAACTGGTCTCGTGTTTCAATTGCCACCACGAAATTTTCGTAAGAGTCTGGCAGACTTGACAACAACAAAATGATCAACAATTCGTACGCAATGCTCGCATTAATTTCATTTAATTTTTCAACGATCGCGCACAAATTTTTTACTTGAGCACCAACTAAATCCGATTCCACCATGTTTAAATTCATCAATTCTTTGAACAAGCTTATCCGCCGCGCGGGACCATATGGTACATGAATCGCTGCTAGCTTGTGCCAAAATTCCTTTGCCGCGGAGTAATGTTTGATATGGTTGATCTGCGAGGCCTTGATGCACAACATTAAGCTGGCCAACGCCTTATCGTCTTTTCCATCGAAAGACGCCTTTTGTTCTTCACTGTCAGATTCAATTTCCACTAACCGACAAGTGGACAAGTACGCTTCTCACTGTTATTATTGTCGACAAGTTTTTCAATTGAGTGAATTGAGGAACTAATTTTTCTGATATTAAATTTACAACCGAGTCACACAAAAAGTCCAGAATTTTCATTTCGTAAGATCAATTCACTTTTAACCCTCTAGGAAGGAATGATATATTGTGGGAATCGATTTAACGGAGTAAGATCTTCTCAAAAGGTTTTGATAAGCAAGGTAGCAGACTAATGGGTCTATATAATGACGCTTGGGTTTTATCCTTTCCTGGTTTATGGATAATTATGATTGTGGACTTCTTCCTTTGGGTTGGGAAGTATCCACATCGCAGTACCGTCAAAAATCATGAGATATATGTTGTGGCAGGAATTGGAAGTTCCATAATTATTTTGGGCGTAATAAGATCATGTCCAGGCGTTTTTTTGGGCTTAGATCTCCGATAGCATTTTTTGTTTCACGTGAATGAACTTTCATTGGGTCATTTTGTGCGGCGATGGGATCCAATGAAAGTGCATAGCCTTAGTTGGTGGATTTTCCTGGAAGACATTTCTAAGGTGAAGTGCAAAGACATTTACCTTCTCTTCGTCACTACGGACCCAACTTCCACTCTGGTCCCATAAATATGAACAATTTTGTTTGGTTTTCAACTGTCATTTTTGAGAACCTGTCAAAGCCAAACGGTAATACCGATTATAAATTGGTTTTTTTTTTTGAATAGATGCATAAATTTTTAATGTAAATACGTTTTAAAACTTTATTATATCCAAGTTGAATTATCCACATTCAAAGAAGAAGAACAAAAAACCGTGTCAGGCCAAAATATTTTTATAGCGGATCTTATGATTTACTGAGAACGTTAACAAGTAATATTGGTACACCCAGAAAAAAGTAGAACGAATAATATAAGAACGAACGCTCTTGAAAAAAAATTTATTCGTTCTTGAATTTTCAAGAATTTCGCTCTTGAAATCGAGCTAAATTCGTTCTCAGCTCGGTGCTTTTAGGTGAAGGGGGTGAGGTAAAGAAACTGAGAGAGAAGAGCAAGCACATTTGAGAGAATAACTTTGAGTCTGCTCTTACAGTTTTGTATTATATGGGAGAGGGGTGTGGGGAAGCTATCGAGCGGAGAGCGTAATGGAATTTGGCACTCATGTTGCTTTGGAATTCCCAACCTGTTATGGCATTGCTGGCATGGAGAGACCTCTGTTCGACTGATAGTTGACACAGAAGGACTGATGCTGCTTTGAGGTGTGTATTCCTCAAGCCGGCTAAAAGTGGCAACATGGCTCAACAATTAGTTTTCCATGAAATAAATTTAAACAAAATGGAAAAATCTACTGATATTGAATTGTTGTATGGTTGGAATCTGTGAAGCTCTTGATTTAAGAGTAAACGATTTTATTCTTGAATGTGATGAGCTATTGATAATAGGAAGAACATTCTCAATTGACAATGCTGTTTGCCCTTGATTCAATATCGAGCAATCTTGAAAACGAGTATGTTTAGCACTTGATCCAAGAGGTCTTCTGCTTGATTTGAGAATGATTCGTACTTGGATCAAGTTTTGAAGCTCTTGGATCAAGAAAAACAGGATCAAAAATTCATACTTGGATCAAGAATTTCGCTCTTGGATCGAGAATTTTCACTCTTATCGAACTATTGATCTCGAAAATTCTTGATCCAAGTATGAAATTCTCTATTTTTTTTCTGAGTGTAGTTACAATTGACCTTTTCCAATTTGGCGCCGTCCAAGGAGCAAGTTGATAGGTTATGTACCTTTCCTTGAATGACCCTTTCAACAGGTACTGGTATGGTTTGTATAAATGGTGTAGCCCTTGTAGATGGATTTAGTATTTATCAGAACATGGCAATTTTAACTGCTGCTACTTGTGTTCCTTGTCCATATACTTATATAGGGCTTACTCCTGTCAAGGCAAATTATTCAGACTTAAACAGTCAAACGAAAAAGTGCTCACACATAGTGAAATTTGAAATATGGAAAATGGACAACAGAAAATTATTTGAGTTCTTCAAAACCGAGGATTTAAAAAAAGATTTCGAGTCGTTAGTAAAAACCGAACTTAATGTGACAAGTGAATGGCTATTCACTAGCAGGAAAATACTAAACATATTCTACAGACTACAATCTAAATGGAAATCAGCAAATAGGACTGAGAACAGATATATACATCAAAACTCGACTTGGCTAGATGGATTTACTTGTTTTGAAGATAATGACGATAAAGTCAGTGCTTCTTCAGGGCAACAACAAGGCAGACCAACAAAATCTATCGATGAATGCTCAACTTTCACCAGAAAAAGGAAGCTTTAAGGTGCAACTAAGGACATTAGCACAGAGCAAGAAGAAACAGGTCTTCGGTAACAGAAGCTGTTGCAATTGCTATTCCTGTCCTTTTTAAGCGCATTAAGGACAACATCAACACACCGCCAAATGTGAAGCCCACCAATTACACTCGAAAAGAAGCCTTGGCCCTGTTTTTGGACGTGGGACTTTCCAAGCAGAAGTACAAGAAGATGAGGGACTTGTTGAAAAAGCACAACTTGGATATTCTTCCAATCTACGAAGACAAAACTGCTGCAAAAAAAGGGACTTTCAGTCCCTGTGGAAGTCACTGAAGTATCGGCACAGGTAAAACATACGATTTCGTCTATTAAGCACTAATGAAAGAAAAGAAGAAGAAGATTAGAAGAAAATTAACCATTCCCAAGTTAAAACGAGTTTTGTATGAAAAAGTCATTTTTTAGTAAGTAAAAATAGTTTTTTCAACTCTGATTGTTATAGAAAATATCTGGTCCGTTGCAAAATCCAATTCGCACAAGATCCTAAACAATTCTACAGTTTTGTGAACTCTAAGCGTAGATCTTCATCTTTACTTTCCTCTTTTTTTCTAGTTGACCAAAAGGCTAGCAATATTTCCGCTGACGTTGATTTATTCGCTTTTTTCTTCCAATCAACTCATTCCTCTGTCCAATGTGCTAACACTTCTTATCCTTATATCATTTCTTCTTCCAACTCAACCTGTGCTCCCATTATATCCGAAACCTCTCTGTTTCCCAGTACCACTTATCGACGATGTACTTGAAAAATTGCAGGCAGGAAGAATTTTCGTAGTTATGGAATTAGAAAATAGCCTTTTCCACGTTCCAATAGAAGAAGAAAGTAGAAGGTTTACCGCCTTTATTACAAAAGAAGGACTATTTGAGAGCAACAAAACTCCTTTTGGATTTACCAACTCTCCAGCAGCATTTATAATGTTTATAAACAACAATTTTCCTGACCTTATTACCGAAGATGTGATGCAGATCTATATGGATGACGTCACTATCTATGCCCAGACAGTTGAAGAATGTACCCAAAAACTAAAGCTGGTGCTGAACCTAGCTGCGCGCTTTCATTTGATTGTTAAATGGAAAAAATGTAATTTCTTGGAAACAAAAATTCACTTTCTGGGACATGCTGGAAAATTTGGCCAGTTTCCGAAAAGACACATGCAGCTAAAAATTGTTCTGTTCCATGAAATATAAAAGCTGTACAGTTGTTCTTGGGTCTAACGGGTTTCTTCCGCAAATTCATTACGGGATATGCAAAAATCGCCCCACCGTTAACGAATCTGTTGAAGAAGGATGTTAACTTTGAAATTGGACCATCCGAGATACATGCAATCAATGATTTGAAGGAGGTGCTATACCAGTGTTACGGAAAAAGGTCACACATTACCTTGTACCTTATGCTGCGTTCACCCAAACTGTTAAGAAGAGAGACGTGCCTCATGAAGTTGTCCAATGGATAATGTCCTTACAAGACTGTAATTTCAATGTGGAACATCGCAGTGGTGATAGAATGAATCATGTAGATCATCTCAGCCGTTACCCAGGAGTACTCGTTGTTGGATCTAAAGTTTCTGCACGTATAAAGGAAGGATAGTTTCATGTTGTGCCTAAATCAATGGAGCGTGCAATTTTAAGCCCAACACATGCCGAAATGCATTTTGCAGTCCACAAAACTATGCACAGTACCACAACAATATTTTATTCCACACCTAAAGAGAAAGGTGTCGCAAGTGAGCAACACGTGTATATCTATAAGAGTTTTTATACAAAGAAGTATTTATGAGACGGTTTAAATGATTTAATAGTTTTAAGACGAGGCGAAAATAAGTAGATGTGCGCTGTGTTTCGATAGCTTACGACAACTGACTTTTAATTTCAAAACAATTTCTCTAAGCCTACCTTGAGCTAGGATGGCGAAACGGGTCGAATTCGCAAAGAGCGACGACAACCGAAAATGAGCATTATTGCGCACCCGCTCCGCCCTAAACTAAACTTACACTAGACTTCAGAGCATTACTTGAAAGGCTGCACAGTCTTCAACAGCTTGGAAGAGGGGCCAGCTTGTGTATAGCCCTCTTGTAGGTCGCTCCACTAGTCGTCTTAACGTCAACGAGCCTGACCATGCCGTCCTGCCCAGCGTGTGTGGCCGTAACCCTGCCCAGGAGCCACTGCTGGGGGGCATGTTGTCCTCCATGTTGGTCTTGGCTCAGCGGTCCCAGAGGTCGAGAGTTCATTACTGCCTCGACTCCCACCAGGACCGTCTGAAGCTCCTCTGCGCTTAGGAGCGCGCTGCCCACCATTCGTTAGAGTAGGCTCTTGGCAGTTTTTACACCTGCCTCCCATAGACCCCCGAAGTGAGGCGCTCTTGGAGGTATGAACGCAAACGTGCATCCGCTGCTTGACGCGAATGCCCGAATTGCGCTCTCTTCGGCCTCTATCTTCCTTCGCAGGTCCTCGAAGTGGCAGCTTGCTCCGACGAAGTAAGTCGCATTGTCGCAATGTACGACTTGGGGAACGCCGCGGTGACCAACGAACCTTTGGAAAGCTAATAGAAAAGAATCAGTTGATAGGTCTGAAACAAGTTCTAAATGTACCACCTTGGATGCAAAACACACAAAAAGAACAATATAAGACTTATACGGGGGCTTTCCACGAATCTTAAGAGACGTATTCACTGGGCCACAAAAATCAACGCCACATGACGAAAATGGGCGGAGAGCATGAAGCCGATCTGCTGGCAAATTTCCCATAATTTGAGTCAGAAGTGGAGGTTTGCACTTAAAGCAACGGATACATGATCGTACTGTCTGACTACAGATCTTTTGGCCGTTAACTAGCCACAGTCGTTCTCTGAGTTGGCTTACTAGTGCTCTACGGCCCGAGTGGAAGTTGGACTGGTGAAAATGACGGACATAGTTCTGCACAAACTGCAAACTGGAAACTTGGCATCGTACGAAATAGGAGCATTTACTAGTCGTCGCCCAACTCGCAACAACAAAAAGGCACACCACGTTCCCCGACACTCATGGATGAAGGAATTCAATCGCTGAAGACTTGGTCCTACACGCGCGCTCTTTCTAACCCTTTTTCGCTCCAAATGTTTTGAATTTCTTCTTCATCCTTACCGCCTAGCATCGGAGCTATTCTAATCTATTCAGAAACGTATCAGTAAATTTCTTTTACATGCTGAACGCACTGCCTAACTGAGGAGTGGGAGGAAGAGGAAGAGGGGTCCTTACCTCGTCCGTTCCTCTCCTTGTGTTCATGAAGTTCGTGGCGAAGGGTGTACACAGTGCACACAATCGAAATCGAGCTAGTGGTTTCGAACAACACGAGAAAACAGTGAGGATCTTCTCGCGACACAATGATTCTGGCAAAATGCTTTTATAGTTATAACGAAAAGAAACATTCACGTGTTACACGTGATTCACGTTAGCACTGGGAACACGAATATACGTGTATTCGGAAACACGTGTGTATAATACACGTGTAGTTCATATACACGTACCAATACACGTAGCACTTAATTTCACGTGTTCACGTGTATTCGTACTACACGTGAAACATCAAGCCCTAGTCTTTATGTACACATCGTGGAACAGCCACCTTTTGTATATTCGACAATGTTTGTTTAAGAGCTTCCCACTCACTTTCCAATTCAGTGGAATCGAATCATCCCAGTCCAGAATTAATAACCAAAGCTCTTGCAATAAGATCTTTCCTTTTATAATAAGGGGACTAAGCAAACCGAGGGGAACGAAAAGTTTTGACGTCACCGATAATAAGTTCCGTTTTGTTGCTCGTACAACACACATAGAAGAGTCGTCCTGCTTAAATTAAAAGAAGTCTTCATGAGGTAGCCAAAGAATTCCTAACGCCTTTGTTGAGTCTGAGTCTGAGATCGTTATTGGTTTGACTGTGCTCTCGGATGCCTAAATCTCATGGCAGTTCTAGAACCATTTCGCTAGTTCGCACCCTGCTTCTTGCAACACCTGAGATACATAAGACTTAATCGTTCTTCGACGCTTGCAGCACCAGTCAACATATCATCGACGTAAAAGTCGGTCCTAATAAAGATTGCTGCTTTTTGGTGAGAAACTTCAGCAGTCTCACTCAACCTTTTTAAACACCTGATAGCAAGAAAAGGGACTGGCGCAGTGCCATAAGTCACGGTGCTTAATGCAAATATTTTCAAAGGATCAGTCGAATCTCTGCTCCAAACTATGAGCTGAAACTGTATATCCGCTTCATTCACCATAACTGGGCAATACATTTTCTTTATATCCGAATCGGAGTTGAGTAGAGTATAGCTCCTCCTGGGAGGATTTCCAGTTACCAAAATTTTTGTAAGGTGCTATATGTCGAAGCTATCGAATCCTCCTGACAACTTAGGTTAACCAAGAAGAGACAAGAAGAGAATTCCAGAGACAATCCAGCCAAGATGGGTTTTTTGCAAGATCGGACAATCTGGACCTTTTTTAATCTGACCGATAGATAGCAATTCAAAAAATGTTTCCGCTACCATTAACA
>JAWNNM010002650.1:0-42154 GCA_035044965.1 Lordiphosa andalusiaca
AGCTTTACTTTTAGTTTGAATCTTCCAATTCTTCAAGAGATTCGGTTCGAATGTTCGAATCATTAGTAAAGTTAATTTTCAAAACCATGCAAATAAAGGTTTATAGCTTAATGGACCTTTGAATGATGAGTTCCATTTAGGATGGAATGTCGACTGGATTCATAACGGTGAGGGAGGGAGGTAAAGTCGTTTTATATAAATCTGCGAGAAGAATACTTTTAAAGAAGGCTCCAAACCGGTCCGAAACCGAACCCCTGAGAACCGGTTCGGTTTAGCTTTCTTGGGGTTCGCGAATCGGACCATGAACCAGGTGCCTTACATTTTTGACTCCTCGAACCTGAACCCGAACCGGACCGCTTTTTCGAAAAATGAGGTTCGGTTCACCAATTTAATATGCTTAATGAGAGTTTGCGAAGACGAGAAGTTTATGAAAGCAATAAACAAATATCAGGCATAAAATCAGTGATTAATGTTATAGATTCTATTGAAAATTTTCCAAGATTACATCCATCGACTAATGTTTTAAAATTTTGGAAAGGTCGTAATACCGAAGACCTAAAACGAGAAAGCTAAGCTAACTTCGGCTGAGCCGTAGTTTTTATACCCTTGCAAGTGCTCGCTTGAATATTTTCAAAAAATACTCTTTTTCCCATTTTCCGACCGATCGTTCGTATTGGAGCTATATGATATAGTCATCCGATTTGGCCAAAAATTTGTAAAATTATGTAAAAGCACGTGAAACAAACAAAAACCAAATTGCAGGATGCTACCATTACAAAAAAAAAAGTATTTCTAACTAAGACTGTCTTTCAGACCTATCTTTTGTATGACAGCTATACCATATAGTTGTCCGATTTTAATAAAATTTGGTAGAATTATAAAAAATCATAGTTAAGCTACGATTACAAAGTTTGGAGACGTTTCCGTTGAAAAGAAAAAAGTTTTTCTCACTAAAACTAGTTTTCCAACCGATTATTCCAATGGGAACTATGGGATATTGTCAGCCGATCCGGTCGGTTCCGACATATTAGTAATGTGCAGCAAAAAGAAGACTCTGCGCAAAATTTCAGCTAGATAGCTTTAAAACTGTGAGACTGGTTAGCGTAGAAACAGACAGACAGACAGACGGACGGACAAAGCTCAATCAACTCAGCTCGTCACCCTGATCAAGAATATATATGGTTAATGGGGACGGAAATGAATATTTCTATGCGTTGCAAACTTCTGGGCAAAATTATAAAAGGGTATAAATATTACAAGGGTATAAATATTGCTTTTACTTTACTAGCTGAACAAGCAACTCAGGGATCAGTTGAACGAGCATTTTTATACTCTGTACCGTAGGTACATAGAGTATAATAAGTTTGTGCAAAAGTATATAACATCCAGAAGAAAGCATCTCCGACCACATAAAGTATATATATTCTTGATCAGCATCAACAGCCGAGTCGATATAGCCATGTCCGTCTGTCTGTCCGTATGAACGCACAGATCTCAGAGATGGTAAGAGATAGAGGTTTGACATGTATGGGACATATGCTTCTTATGCAGGCAGATCAAGTTTATTTTCAATTTTGGCCACGCCCCCTCCCGCCCCCGCAATTTAGAAAAAACGTCATATCTCCCACAGTTTTGAAGATAGATGGCTTGTTCCTTCTGGACATATTTAGTTATTAGGATAACTTATCGATCCGCCAAAGGAACGAAGAAGATCGGATGAACGGTTTTCGAGTTATGATCAAAAGACAAATTTTCTTGGTACAGAGTATGTTATAGTCGGTTCTTTCTTGTTTGTCTATATTTTAGTGCGAATTTCTAAATGGCTTGTCTAAATTTAAGAAATGTGCTTTCTAAATTTAGGGCGTTTTTCTAAATTCGCCCCATTTGCAATGTCTTTTTTTTTTTCTAAATTCAAGGGCGAATTCGCCCTTAATTTAAGAAAGTATTTGGAAATTTTTTTTTGAAAAATTAGACTAAATTTAAGAAAAAATAAATCGAATTTCTAAATTTAAGAAATTATTTTCTACAAATTCTTTTTTAGGGTTTTTATACCCGTTACTAGTAGAGTAAAAAGGGTATACTAAAGTCGTGCAAATGTATGTAACAGGCAGAAGGAAGCATCTCCGATATCATAAAGTATATATATTCTTCATCAGGATCAATAGCCGAGTCCGTCTGTCCGTCCGTCCGTCCGTCTGTATGAACACCTAGATCTCGGAGACAAGAAGAGCTAGAGCAACCAAATTTTAGATGTAAGCTAGTATTGTCTGTAGGCAGATCAAGTTTGTTTCAAATTTTGGCCACGCCCCCTCCCGCCCCCCGCAATACAAAATGTTGAATATCTCCTACAATTTGTAAGCCATCGAGCTCAGATTTTGCATGTGGCCAATATGTAAAATCTCACATCTCAATCTTTTCATAATGATCGGATATTAAATGGCAGAGTTAAAAAAACGTTGCATACTTATCTGAGCCGCAACACTTAATTGCCTTGAGTAACGGGTATTTCGAAGTTGGGCAGGGCCGACTTTAACTTACGCTCTCGTTTTTTCTAAGTTTAAGAAAAGACTGTCTAAAAACAAGAAAGAAAAATTATTTAGGGTGCATTTCTAAAAACTAGAAAATAAATTTTTTGAATGTATGATGAGAAATCGGCCCTTAATTGTTAACCCAAGAATAAAGTATGTATGTACGAAAAATTTCCTCCAATAAGGGAGACTTCAAATACTTCCAGCTTATCGCACAAATACAAACAGGCTGGTGTATATATATACATATATGTTTTGGGTTTCGTATGCGTTATTTTCCATGTATTAAATTCAACAATCAAATGTGTACATAAATCATTAAAAATGAAAAGTATGTGTGTATGTGTTATATGACTCTAGCGAAGCTGAGAAGGTCGAGAAAGCGCAAGTAAATTGTTCAGTACATTCCGTTGAATTTCTTTTTAATCTGCTACTAAGTAGGCAGTAATATACCCTATACTAAATACAACAATAAGCAGTCATGATTTTCAAACAGTTTTAGAGCTGATATTTGAAACTTTGGAGAGGGTAGCGTGAGTTGAAGTTCGGTTTTGAAATTACTAATAAAATTTTATAAATTTTCACAGCCGATAACGGATTTTTGCTATGATAATGTAGGGCTGTGCTGTACTTCTAGATCTTTAGAGAGATTAAGACAACTCTACTTATGGGGCCTGTTCCCGTTTTCGAAAAGCCGATTGTTTGACTCGGCTTTTATCTTATAATTTCGAATCCTCTCCAAGGAACAGTTTTGATACAGCTGACAGCATTAACCGATTTTGCTAATCAATTCTTTGATATCAGATCTCTTGCTTGTTCCGATCGATCGAATTCGGAAACGAGAACGAGATCTGTATAGAAATTGAAAAATTGTCCACCATAGAGTATCTATCCAGCGACCTATCTCAATTCGATTTGAAACTTCCTCTGTTTGTTTTATGATCAGTATTATGTCCGTCCAGCCGGTACTATCAACGCCCTCCATCAAAACAAGTGCCTCAGTGTCTGTCCGCCTGTCAGTCGGTAAACAACCAAACGTTGAGCATCCCACAACACAACAAAACACAACACAAGACACAATTTTTGATTGCGCTTCGCAGGCATTTGCTTCAATTACAAAATGACCGCAGTCAAATGAATGAGATGCCAGGAGATATGTCATAATTATGCACTTGAAAAGAAAGTGTTAATTAGATTAACTTTGATTAAACTATAGGGAAGTGAACGAAGCATTATCCCCCCCACCACCCCAACCCCCACTTGGGTCAAAGATTTGTGGGGACTAAACCTTTTTCCAATTTTATGATATTTTCAATGGCATTTCCTGACTAGTCACCATATAGATATATATTTACTCATCTTTTGAAGACGTGCTTCAAGTCGAGGGTAAATTTACTTTCCAGACATTGACCCAAAACATAAAGAATTGACTTTATCTCCTTTGTGTCTGGGACATCCCAGAGTCACGCAGGCGTTCTGGATACGTGTTAAAGTACATTTTTGGGTGGGGTCTGAGAACATGCGATTATAACAATGGGGATACAGATTATTAAATAGATCAGGATTTGTAATCATTTTTATACAAATAAATTCATGGTAAGTCATAGAAGTTCACTGATTCTACCATTTTAAAACTCTCTTTCTATAAAGCAGGGTTTTCCAAACCGTAGTATGCTGAAAAGTACACAAAACCAAAAGGCGAGCTAAATTCAAGCTCAAAAAAATTGATTTGATCTCAAACTTCGGATTAGAATTTAAAGTACGAGTCGTACAGGATCGAGCTTGATACACTTAGGGGAGGCTGGAAACAATCCAAAAATTCATGTATCAATCAATCTCGGAACCTTGCCTCTAAGTAAAATAGTCCTGACTTGAAGACTCTGTGAGTTCGAATGTTCTATGTTGAAGCGAAAGAAAACGAGAGCCAGAAAGTCCCTCTTACCCAAGAGGCTACATGGGTACACACTTCTGCCTTGAAATTCCCAAACAGTTATAGCAATGCTGGCATGAGAAAGAAACGGAATGAAAGAAAGTCGCTCTTACCCATGAGGCTACATGGGTACACACTTCTGCCTTGAAATTCCCAAACAGTTATAGCAACTCTGGCATGAGGAGGACTTATATTAAAGATAGCATGTTTAACGCCAAAATACCACCAAATATCAAACGCTTACACTGCATTTGTTCATATTTAAATTGATTTAATCAATAAAAGTGAAAACGCAGAAGTATGTGGATGATATTTGGAGTACAGAAGTCATGGTCGACGCCTTAGTTGAGTTTTATTTAGCTGGGGTAGGTTGCTAAAAAAGGGCTTACTTTTTTTTGTGGCTTCTACCCCGCTAAACTTAGTCAGCGATTTAGACAGACAAGGTTGTGGCATATCAACTTTTACGCTGGGTTTCAGCTAAAGAATTTAGTTGGGCTAAGAACTGGCTGTGCTAAAGACCAGCTAAATGTTTTATCAACCACTTAGCTACCTTTTCATACCCTATTCCCATTGAAAATGGGAAAAGGCGGATCATAAAGTTGTGCGAATGTATGTAACAGGAAGAAGAAAACATTTCCGACCCCATAAAGTATATATATTCTTGATCAGCATGAACAGAAGAGTCGATATAGCCGTCTGTCTGTATAAACGCGTCGATCTCAGAGACTGTAAGAGATATAGCCACAAATTTGTGCATGAAGGTAGGTGTATACCGTAAGCAGTTCAAGTTTGTTTCAGATTTGTAAAATTCCCCCCTCCCCCTTTTATTCCCAAAAAATCTAGTCAGATCCTAGACCCAAAAAACCGTCAAGTCCACTATTTTTAAGTCATCAAGCTAGGCTCAATATCTATCTATTCTGATAAGTACAATCAGATTGGACACCGGAATTTTAAGCAAATCAATTGAGCTTGACGCTAGTTAAGCCTAAATCCGCTAAAATTATGTGGCCTACTTTCAGGATGAGCCTTTAATAGCAGTTACAAAAACCGGCTACATTCAAATTCAAAAACAAATAAATGAAAACATATGGAAAGGGCAGCGCCCTTACTTTTTTGTATAGTATATGGCGTTTACACCCACCTAAATCGATGTAGCTTATCTGAGTACCAAGCTTAAGTCAAACTTGCTTATTTTTAAAGCAATCCTTTTTCGCAAGTTTACAGTTCAAGTATCGAGCTCAATTTATTCTCTCCGTTTTTAAGATCAAATCAAATACGAATTTTGTGCTAAACTTAACATTGGTCGGTCTTGATTTGACCCTAACAAAGGGATCAAGTCGAGTTCGGAAAACAAGCTAAAATCAATCACATGAATGATGATCGAGCTAAAGTCGGGATAAGGACAACAAATCCGGTATTGAAAGAGTCGAGCTCAAGTCAATCCTGCTCTTACTTGGATTGCGAAAGTCCAACATTGAGTAAGCCCCTTTTATTTTGAAATTCTTCCTGTGCAAAGTCATTTCCTTCAAATTTCGCAATTCTTTTGGAAATTGTGAAGTGTTTTCATCCTCTTTTGTACTTAATAGGGTACAAATTGCTCGAAACAAACTTCAGTACAACTGAAGGACAGGCATTTTACCGTTTCCCAATTTAAGTCAATCGGAATCAGTACTTAATTTACAGTAAGTTATAGCAACCTAATGCTCCTCATAGTACTACTTATGGCTTCTCTTGGAGTTGCTTTAAGTTGACACCTAAGAAGCAAGGTCGTACTCCATACATTGAGCAAAAGTATACTTCTTTGCTATTCTTACAACATTCAACATTTTGTAAATCCAAATCGCAGCTGTTTGAATTAAACTTTCCATAAAGGTGACCATCGAGCGAGGTTTTTCTTCGCACCAACTTAGTCTTAGCTGATAACTGAAGGAGACTTGGCCACGACACATCAAGGTGTCCCCACTGCAGTCACTAACACAAATAAAACATATATTTTTAAAGCAACAACAACCACAAGAGAACAAAAGAGAAAACCGGTTATTGCCTAATGCTGTTTGTGTGTGCTTGTAGCTGTCTGAAGCAAACGGCAACAACAAAATCAGCGCGCATACGGCAAGAGGCATAGGAGAGAAAGATAAGAGAGAGTCAATTCATGATGCGAGAGTCCCACACGTTCCTCCATCGCTTTGCGCAAAACAACCACAAATGCGCCTGAAGCGTATAGAGCGTGGGCACCCCCGATCAAAACAGTTAACGTGGCACGCCCGTTTCACTTAGACCTATATCTCAGTGCTACTTAGGGCCGATTTCACATCTTCTAATTAGCTGTTATATGTCAAATAAACTTAGATTTTGCTCTGCTATTTGTAGGTTTATGTGACAGAAGATTAGAAATCAGGCCTTAAGAGTTGAAAAGCTTTAAAATGAGTATTAATTTTATTGAAAAAAAAGGAAGAAAAATAAACAAAAAAAAGTTGTTCAATAAAAACTCAGACTTATTAAGGGACAGCCCTCGTAGTTATAGCTAATGTTTGCATATAAAAAAAAATCGTATGTATAAAATATTTTCTACTAAGTAACAGTTTCCTATATGTCTACAATTGAAAGTGAGCCTGAGGTCTAACGAAAGCACTGATAACAGTCTCCAGGCGTCTACGGAAACAGCTCAGAGCAGCTGCGCCCTTGCAAACATATTGAATAACTGTAACTAGCTAATCGAATTCGGAATTCTTAATATTATTTATTTAATGATCATTCATGGAGGACAATTTCTCACTGATCTGCAACTGGGTCTTGATCATCGTAGACAAAGTGATGGACATTAGCATATCGCGTACATTCGAATTGAACATTAGACGAAAGCTTTCCGCATCCACCATGGGCACCGATGTAAGGGCATCATGTAGAGCTCTGCCAATAACATTGTCGGGACGACGTTTCCGGGCCAATACATCATTGATGTAGCGCAACACCAGATCCAATTTCAGCTGCAACTCACGTGTGGCCTCCACCACTTGCACCAATTCGGGTAGCATGCGTCCACCCAGTTGCTTGGTGGTCTGAAAGGCATGCTTCTGCATTAGATTCAAGGCCACCGCCTCGGCATTTCCGATACTAATCTCCAGGGGCACATTGGAGAACATCAAACCCTTGGTGCCACCGGGTACACCCATTTCCACAGCGCAATAGAGACGGGTCATCATGCGCTGGCCACGTAGGGTGGCATCCACCAGCAAATGTAACGGTTGATGCGTGTCGCCCATCTCACGGGAGTAGTATTCATGCAGATGGACAGCAGATCGGGACACCGATTTACCGGTACCATACCAGCCTAGTATTTTCTCCTGCGGATAGGCTAACTGATTCAATTCGTACATTTTGGTGGCATATTGCAGATCCAAATCGATTTGATCACTGGCCGGATGCTCTTTGTGCATTATGGTGAAACAGTTGGTAATCTCAATGTGACCAGCCTTGCCATCCCGACGACCCAGAAGAGTGCCCATTATCTGGATTGGAAAGGAGAAAGGGCAGGCTGTAATGTTTTGCCAAAGGGTTGAAGAGTCTCAAGATAACTTTTGATGCATTTTCTGCATTGAAAATCGAACCTAACCCAACTTTGCCAAACCCACACAAGAAAGCTGAAGTACAGCCACTTTCTGTATGAAATCAAACACAGTAAAATGGTCCAGCGAGTCATCAGAATCCTCCTAAATTTGAAACAGCTCCATTTCTTCAGCCCAGCCCACAAAGTGAGACCAAAAACTGATTTGAAACTCACCTGAGTGGCATCCTTGGGACGACGCTCATACGAATCTATGATGTGGAACAGCACCAGCGGCTGCAGATGTACCTTGGCACGTAGATTGAAATTGGCAAGTGACATTTTGTGGCAGTTCAATTAAAAACTTTTAAAATAAAAATTCTATATGTACAAATTCAAAAGCCTTGCACGTGCGGAACTTCTGGAAAGTGTTGCGAAGTAAGTAAAAAGTGAGCGGCACACTCTGTTCGCAGTGTTGTAAAACGTTCTTCTGACCAGACCAACACTATTTCATAGCAATGAGCTTAAATTTGATGCTATTTTCTTAACAGAAATGTTGCTAGGGTTGCCCAAGCATAACTTTACGATGGGCGCGAAAATGTTTTTGAATTATGGGCAGTATTTTTATTTCTCCAAAAAATGATGTAAATTTAAACTTATTTTGAAAGACATTCCTGCTAAAAATACTTGAATTTCACAGTGGTACAGCACAAATAAGCTTTCGAAATAACCTACCTTTCCTCATATTTGGTTTTTACCTAACACCTCACAAAAATCTGAAGATTTAGCTGATTTTGTCCATTAAATAATAGATGAGCTAGTAGCGCATTTCACATTAAAAAAGTGCTTAAAACAATTGAATTCGCTTCTTAACTAATACTTGTTGAGAAACATTATTCGGATATTGTTAATCTTGGTCCAGAAATCGTAAAACATATACGTAAATATATAATTACTCTTTAAATATTTGATACGAACTATTAAAAAGTGTCTCCAAGCAAAACATGGCATTCGTTTAGGGGCACATATGTTAAAAAATAATACTAAACAGCCGACCCTTACTTAGAAATATGTGAATAACTTCGTCAGACGGTATCCAAATTCATAGAAACAATTTCTGCTGTACAGAGAATTAAGTGAACTATTATAATAAAACTTAAAAGAAAGTCGCTTGAAATAAAATAGCAAAAACAGTGAAGGCCAAAGTAGAAATTGAATAAAAAAAAAATGTGGAAAATAACAAATCTTTAACCCACATTTCTCAGCCATCGGGTTGAATGTCGTAAGCTATTGATTTTAATGTTATAGATTTCTGTGAAAGGTTATACACAATAAGACGGTCTGAATCTGAGTAAATCAAGTAAAAAGAGGTTTTTGGTCCCTCACTTAAGGAAGAAAGAAAGTATGAGGACATGCTATACTTGATGTGCTCTACAAAATGAAATAGTGTGTTTAGAATTTCTTTTTTTTAAGCACTGTGATATTAGCTTTAAAGTAAGATGTATGATATTCGATTCTTTGCTCCGAAAAATTAATATCTTTAACAACAACATTCTTATTTCTGGAATAAGACAACTTCCCAGTGATTCCCAAGATGTGACAGACTCTCCTAATAAACTAAGAATTTGGGCGGGCAACCGAGATAGCACGGATCACGGAAGTTCACGCACGAAACTCTATATTTGCTCACGTTCACGTCGTAGCACGGATCACGGAAGTTCACGCACGAAACTTTATATTTGCTCACGTTCACGTTGTGACTTGTTGTGATATACTGTCGAATTCACCTCACAAGTGCTCTCTACACAGAGGAAAAATGATTTTCGGTATGCTATTGGGAAGGATATGTCTGAAATATCCTTTTAATCATCCAACGGAGCTAAAAATCATCCAAAGGATATGAAAAATGATGGCTAATCGATAAGTTATCCTTATTACTAAATATATATAGAAGG
Source organism: Lordiphosa andalusiaca (assembly GCA_035044965.1). Classification (NCBI taxonomy): domain Eukaryota; kingdom Metazoa; phylum Arthropoda; class Insecta; order Diptera; family Drosophilidae; genus Lordiphosa; species Lordiphosa andalusiaca. The sequence continues at coordinate 9,958 of JAWNNM010002650.1, forward strand.
AACAACCCACCTATCTTTAAAACTGTAGGAGATATGACGTTTTTTCTAAATTGCGGGGGCGGCAGGGGGCGTGGCCAAAATTGAAAATAAACTTGATCTGCCTGCAGACATAAGAAGCATATGTCCCATACATGTCAAACCTCTATCTCTTACCATCTCTGAGATCTGTGCGTTCATACGGACAGACAGACGGACGGACAGACGGACATGGCTATATCGACTCGGCTGTTGATGCTGATCAAGAATATATATACTTTATGGGGTCGGAGATGCTTCCTTCTGGATGTTACATACTTTTGCACAAACTTATAATACTCTATGTACCTACGGTACAGAGTATAAAAATAAAAAAAAAAACAAATGAACAGGGTATTTTGTGGTCGGGAAACTCGACTGCAGCGTCCTTACTTGTTTGGTTTGCAGCCCTGATCTTTAATCTTCAATGAACTATTGGAAGTAGTATGATCTTCAACTGATAGTCTGAGAGCAATATATATTGTCAAGCTATTTTCAAAGCTAGCCGTTTTTCAAAAAGAGGCGGTATGGTTTAGATAAATAGTAGTTCCGTAGGTTCTGATGTGATCGGTTCCGTACCGGTTTGTCACTTTTGATGAGTTATTTAGATTATATTTTACCTTTATGATCCATCTTTCAGTTGTTTCACTTTCCTTTTAAACATGAACTTGAACCTTAATAAGTTTCCAAAAAAAAAAGAAGAGAACCAAAATGTCACATTAATACAATTAGCTAACATTCCGACGCATCTAACTCCCACACATACTGACAACATACACGTAAATCTAAGAAGGCTTTGAAATGAGCATTAAATTCAATCATCTTGTGTTATGCACTGACGAAAAAGCCTTCACATTTTCCCTTCATATTTTGTAATTCGTTTCAACAAGTTGGGAATATTCGATTGGAGCAATCAAAATGAGTTTCTTGGCTAGCAAGTTGGACATTCTTGTATCTGGCGTTTTGCTGGTGACATTTTTTGCTGCACCGTTTGCTATCGATAAATTTGAAGACCTCATCTGGCAGATATCTTTGGAATACGATAAGCATCGGCCACGTTCCTTTGCCGGAAACGGTGGATTCCTAAACTGTACATTGATCGTATTCGTGTTGATCTTTTATGTACTCTATATGTTTCGAGAGAGTCTGCGTGCCAAGAATTTCCGGAATGTGCTACAGCAGCGAGAATATGAGACTCTATTCCATCAGGAGAGGGGGTTCATAGATCAATTGCATGAACATGGCATAAATCTGGTGGAGGTGGAAGAATAACCAAATTTGTTACAGTGTCTCTGGGCTTCATCTGTTAATAATGAATCGCCAGTGTTAATGCCTTACTATATATATATATATACAGTTGGACACACAACATACAGACGACAATCACACGGCTTCATTCGAGATTTTGATTGCACAGAATTGGATTCAACATTTGTATGAAACTGATGCCTCCTCATCCTACTCAATTGCCTCAGCCGAGTTGAACGTGCTCGACTGACATTATACTACGGCTATGCTACGAATGTACCATAATACTTCCAATAGTTCATTGTTTGTGCATATATTTATATCACAATCATCATCATCATCATAATCATCACCACACAATCCACAATCCACGGTCTGTAGTCGTAGTCTCTGTTTGAAATAAATTGTAAATGATTTTGATTAAAATTTCCGCTTAAATTTCTGTGTTTTCTCTCTCTCTTGATCTCTCTCTCCAGTTCTCTTTTTTTCGCTCTTGGTTTTTTTGCAGTTGTTTCTAGGATTTGTATGATTTAGAAATTCTTTAGTCGCTTTGATTAAAATCATTTAGTGGAGGGCATTGTTTCACTTTGACTTTGATGACGCATAAAGATGAGCAGTTTCAAGTTTATAACTGAATTGTGCTCTATTTGTAGAACTGCTAGGAAAAAGCTGGGAAAGTAACAAATCAAATTCAGTAGACTTCAAATTTAAAGCCTGGAAATTACCACAAGTTTACGACGCGTATCTTAAGATGGAGGATTGGTTCTTAAAGCAGTTTTTTCACTACTTTTAGTATTTAAAATTTCTTTATCTTGAATCTGACCTTTTTAGTTGAACTAGATTACAATCTTTAAATATCTATAAATTTGTTAGACTCTTGAAAGCTTTAGAGGGGCAACAAGTACCCATGTTTTTCACCGGTCCGTTCAAACGAAAACTCTAAAGAGTTCTCAGTTCTATCAGTGAAATAGAACCTATTCTAAATGTCCTGAGCTGTCATTTCACAGTTAATAGGGTTGCCTACTCTCCCAGTAGACCTTGGTTTAATGATTCGAAGGAGTATTTCGGCATTTCGAACATTTTAATGGTCGCTTTGGATTTCTATCGCAACTTCTATCGAAAGCCGTCAAAAATGTAAGCATCAACTGTTTGGCCCAAGATTTTATGTGCTTTTCAGCCCATGGAATCGATAAATGCCCGTTCATGTGAAAATGCATATCCGGTTGCGCTACCTTAATAATAGTAATAGTAGTAATAGTATATGTCTCATGGGGTTGCCTGATTAAAGAATAGTAGCGTTGCCACTTTCTGCAAAGAAAATATAACATCCCAGCCAGCCATTTGCGGAGCGCTCCGAAGCAGGAGTACAGAGTATGTTATAGTCGGGCTTGACCGACTTTCTTTCTTGTTTTTTGCGCACTTTGGAATTTGAATTCCTATTAGCCATGTAAATATCTTTAAACAATTTAGAAGAGTGTCCAAAATATATTATGTCAGACTTGCAGGATTTGTCTTTAAGTTTTTAGAGAAATGAAAATGAAAGTATCGGCTAGTTCGATACGTTCCATGCATCGCACACATCCTATTTATTATTTTAAATTAGGAAATCAGTCATCGCTAGTATCGGATTAGGGTAAAGAAGTGCTACAGAAAATTACAACCACATAGCTAAGCTAACTTCCCTTGCTAGTGATCGCTGAAATATTTTCAAAAATAATCGTTTTCCCACAACGAACCATTTTCCGACCGATCGTTCGGATGGATATATATGATATAGTCATCCGATATGAATAATATTTTTTTAGATTTAAGTGAAAGCATGTGAAAAAAACAAATGGAAAATTTCAGGATGTTACTTAGACAAACTTTTAGTTTTTAATCTAAGACTGTTTTTCACACCTATTTTTTGTATGACAGCAATATCATAAAGCTGTCCGGTTTTCATCAAACTTGGCAGAATTATAAAAAAAAGGATAGAAAAGCTATAAAGGAGACCTATTTGGAGATGTGCCCATTAAAAAGAAAAATGATTTTCTAACTAAAGCTAGTTTTTCGATTGATTGTTCCTATGGGAGCTATATAATCAGCCGATCCGGTCGCTTCCGACATATTAGTAGCATGCAGCAAAAAGAAGACGCTGTGCAAAATTTCAGTCAGTCCAATGGCTTCAAAACTGAGAGACTAGTTTGCGTAGAAACAGACAGACAGACGGACATACGGACTCGTCACCCTGATCAAGAATATATATAGTTTATGGGGTCGGAAATGAACATTTCTATGCGTTGCAAACTTCTGTGCAAAATTATAATATTCTTTGCAAGGGTATAAAAAGCTAGAATAGCACAAGATGAATAAAACCTTTTGTTGTCGAAACACTGGCACCAGAATGAACGCTATCAGATTGCTGTCTTTTAATAGTTGGTTAAATGGACTCTATAACGCAAGAAGAATACAAGAATGGTTGAATTTTCTTAATTAATTGCAGAACCGAAACGATTTCTTTGGAGGATTATGGTTCGGTTCGGTATTTCTAACCAGGTTTGTTTTAGAACCGCATACCTGAACGGAAGATTTCAGAACTCAACAAGAAAGAAAGTCGGTCAAGCCCGACTATAGCATACTCTGTACCAACGAAATTATACGCTCAGCATAAATTTTGATGCTGCGGTAGCAGCTGAAAGCAACGCTGCTTCTGCGCTGCTGCAGCGAACAGTCTTTTGTTCATAACTCGAAAACCGTTCATCCAATCTTCAACATTCCTTTGGCTGATCGATAAGTTATCCTTATTACTAAATATAGCTAGAAGGAACAATCCACCTATCTTTAAAACTGTAGGAGATATGCCGTTTTTTCTAAATTGCGGGGGCAGCAGGGGGCGTGGCCACAATTGAAAATAAACTTGATCTGCCTGCAGACATAAGCAGCATATGTCCAATACATGTCAAACCTCTATCTCTTACCATCTCTGAGATCTGTGCGTTCATACGGACAGACAGACGGACATGGCTGTATCGACTCGGCTGTTGATGCTGATCAAGAATATATATACTTTATAGGGTCGGAGATGCTTTCTTCTGGATGTTACATACTTTTGCACAAACTTATAATACTGTGTACCTTTGGTACAGAGTATAAAAACGGAAACAGGCCTGTATATTTACAGGAAAAAAGGGTGGAAAATGCGAAATTTGCACAATAAAATGTTTGAAGATCTATTGAAAAATATCTGCATGTATATTTACATACACATCCATTCAATTATGGCACCTGCTTCCAACGAATTGGGATTCCTAGCGTTTATGGTTCAAACGAAATACACACAAGCACACACACACAACGGTGGTAAGGCACCGCCGCAGCCGGCTAAAGAAAGTGGCGATTAATGAGCGAAAATGCGACCTTCAGACATCGACGGTATGTTGGGTAAAGGCAAAGTACACACACGTGAGTGAACAGGCCCCGCAGGCAACTGCCACCTGTAAATGAAAACAGGTATAAAAAGAAAAATCAAGATTTTTCCCAAAAATGTTGTAAACCGCTGCGAACCCAGCAGCAAGATGCAGCGAGCGGGCGAACGAGCGAGCGAGCGAGAGAGTGAGAGAAACGGTGAGAGCACTTGCAACAGGTGAGCGTGTGGAGAGCTGAGCTGAGCTGAGCTGAGCTGAGCTACCCGTTGAGATGCCCAAATGAGTCGTTAACTTCATTCGATTCCGCTACGTGGTGCGTGGCGGTTGTGTGTGTGTGTGCAACTTTCTTTCGTTACGGCGGGGCTGGCCACGTTCATATTCAGTGTCCCCAAATCAGCAACAACAACAACACAATCAAAGCCAATTTACTAAGTGCGGACAAAAGTTGAGCTTTACTTGCCGCTCAGTCCGTGAGACGGTCTCAAAGCCAGCGGTTGTTGTTGTCGTCGTCGTCGTCGTCGAGTTTTAAATTCGAAGCGGGCAAAATCGTTCAACAAGTGCGAAATTCAAAATGCTGTGGAAAGTGCATAAATTTGGTGCTATTTAATGTTCTACACATCAAAAAGTGGAAATTTACAAAAAAAAAAAATAAAATAAAATTGTGCAATTTTGTTTTTTGGTCTCCTAAGTGAAGAGAAAAGGCTAACACGAAACGCGAAACTTTGAAATTTTATATATATATAAATTATATATTTTGGATATTTAACGAACGAATTTTCATACAAACAACAACAAGGTAAGTGTTTTGTTTTTCCGAGAAGGCAACCAAACCACTGGAATATACCAGAGATTTAAAAATTAAGCATAATTCCCTCAATCAAACGGAATTGAAGTGTCTAGTATAGGTTTGGGGAGCACTGACTTAATGATGAACTATCAAGTGAATCATACGAAGAACATTATCTAGAAGCAGGCTGAATTTTTATTCAGCCTTAATTCAGGTCGAAGATATGGAAAAGCATGAGCTATGTGGAAACTGTTTTAGGATGTGAAATTCACTAGCATATTTTAGTTTACTTTGCATTAAAATAAGTAATAAATAATTGTTTTAGGATTTTGTAAATGTGTGAAATTTACTAGCAAATTTTGGTTAACTTTGCATAAAAATAAGTCATAAATAGAACTCAAAATCTTTGGCTTTGAAATTTTCAAGATTTTCTGTTGGATATCAGAATTTCTCTTAAATGAACAAACATTTGATAGAAATCAACAGCCACTAAAGGTGAACAAAGTTATAGTACATCGTTTCATAAAGCGACAGTCGTCTAGCGATAAAACAGAAATTTTATGAATTTTCCAAGTAAATTCTGTAGATCTCAGGACTGAGAAATACTCCTAAACTCATACATCTTTTTGGTGCCAGCCTACTAAGCTGATACCAGGTCCGGCGGTTTCTGTTTAGAACTGAGTGAGTAGCTTGCTTATAAAGTTGTAAACTTATCTCTTAATATATTCAAACCCCAAGGACCTTTCTCTACTGCCTAGTTAAAATCAGTAAAACCATTTCAACTTCTTGGCAATTTTCTTAAAATTAAAAATCTCGAAAAGCATCTTAAAATATAGCTAGTTCTTCATACTTATCAAACTCAATGACACGGATTAAACACATCTGATAATAAAATATTTCAAGCATTTCTTTTATATTTTTTAAGCGATGAATTGAAATAAATTTGAACATTGTCCCCAGGACCTGGCTTTAGAGTTTGGTAAATAAAAGTTTAAGTCCGGCCCTTAATATAGCAATTTTTCCATTATAGTCCCAAAAACAAAATTTTTTTTAGAAAAATCTTCCCTAAAAAATTTAGAAAAAACCAGAAAAATGTAAGATTTTTATACACCCTACCAAAGCTACATTAAAATATTCTGAAATTACGAAAAATCAAAGTAAAAATTGTGCAACTAGGTCATTTTTTCTGAAATATCAAAAAAACCAAGGTAACATTTTTGTAACAAAAGTAATTTTAGTTAATTCTTAAATGTTTCTATTATCTGGATCATAGCTTTTAAATTCACATTCCATAATTGAGATGAAATCTTTTATCAGACATTTTTTAAAAAGAAAAATTAAAAACTTAATAAAAAAATCAAGCTTTTAAAATTAATTTCAAAACTAATTTTAGTTGATACATAAAGATAGTTTTCTAACTTCTAAGGTCCAAAAGCTTTTAGCTCAAATGTGGGGTCCTCACACCCTTAAAAAAAGGATTTTTTCATAATTTTCTTAAAATGTATCAAAATTTCAAGTATATCGAAGCAAAACTAAAGAAGATACAGAGTATTAGGCAACCGGAAGTCGGAGCAAATCTAATAAAGATATAGAGTCTTAAACAAAATGGTCTTATGTATAAAAATGTGTAAAGCTGATTTCTAATCTTTTACATAGAGCTATCTGCCACATAAACCTACAAATAACAGAGTAAAATCAAAGTTTATCCAACACATAGCAGATACTTAAAGATGAGAAATCGGCCCTAAGTATAAAAATGGGTCGATTTTCTCAAATGCGACAATTTTAAAGTCGGTGTACATCAGAGTTCAAAATCTACTTGAACGATCTGAGTTCACAGTAAATTAAGGTAATTTTCACTAATCTCATATGAGATCACTACAAGTGCAAATAGAGCTATATCAAGAATATATATAAACTTCATGTTCTGATTTCTTCTTTGCGTTACAAAAATGTAATATAATTGACGAAATCAAATTGTCTGAACATGTTTTAGTGGTACCCAAAATAAGAGAAATCGACCCCAAGTTCATATATATTTTTACGTATTTTTCAAGAGTTTCGAAGTCGAATCAACCTGTGACTTCGTTTTAAAATCCCTGTTAAATATTTTTCCGCTTCGCTGCGAAATTGTTGTTACATTAAATAGAATTAGTAATTTTATTTCCAAAATTTTTTTTAAGATTCTTAAATCTAGTCCAGGGGGCCATAGCCTATACGCATCAGGCGAGCCTGTTGCTGTTTGGCGTAAAGCAATTCCCGAGCGTATAGGGCTCACGCATAATGAAATTGCAGCAACAACTTGGAATGTGTGTGTCTCTTCTCTTTCTCTTCGATGCCTTGGCGAAATTAAAGGCAACAACACACACACACTACTTTACTTGTGTTAGTGACTGCGCGAGCATTTGGTGCTAACGGGCAACCCTTGTCTAGTCTATATCTACTATATATATATCCGTATGAACGTACTGATCTCAGAAATGGTGGGAGATGGATGTTTGACTTGTATGGGACATATGCTTCTTATACACAGAAAAAAATCCGAATTCGGGATGGAAAACGGGGTGATCCCGGGGCATGATTGAAGTGATCCTGTTTTTCGTGATCAAAAAAAAAAAAAAGTTCAAGTAAAATCAATCTTTTTCCGGGATCAACTCAAGAATATCCGGGATCACCCCGTTTTTAATCACGTTTCGGATTGATTTTCTTTTGAGTGTACTTGCAGGTTGATCAAGCTTATATTCAATTATTGCCACGCCCCCTCCAGCATTCGCAATCTGGAAAAATCGTCATATTTTACAGAGTTTTCAAAATAAAAGGTTCGTACCTTCTGCGCATATTTAGTTATCAGGATTTATCGATTTGCCAAAGAAGTGGTAAGAATTGGTTGAGCAATAGTTAAGTTGTGAGCAAAAGAATCTTCCCTGCTGCAGCGCTGCTTTGCAGCATCAAAATTGACACTGGGCATACACTTTCGTTCGTACAGAGGCGACTTGATCGACCTTCTTAATTGCTTTGATACAAAATTTGCGTCAGTTCGCTATCAGCTGGTAATACTTGAAGATAGTTAAAAAAATAAGTACAAAATATCCTTCAAATAATAAAATTATTAAAGTGATTTCCTTTTTGACATTAAAAACCATTTCTTTTCCATGGCCGAAATTGTCACTTCAGCGACAAATGCGCAATAATTTTTGGTTCAGCCTGGGGGTTGAAGTTAGGGGGATGAAAACGGCGGTTCAATTTGTGGACAATTGCGTATTCGAATTCCGGCACAAAACATTTTGGGCACATGGCTTTGTACGACGACGACAACCAGATGAGATAAGAGCTCAAGAAAGGAAATGACGAGAAGAAAATGAGTATAATTTTGCTCACTAAGTGGCGACAAGTTTTGTGAGCGTTTGTCAATTTCATGGTTAGTTAAAAATATAATTTTTTCATTTATTTGTGTTCTATTACGGTTTCTGCTCACTTTACATCCACTAATTAACTAAAACTGGCTACAATTATCTGCAGCACTCCGCTTTTAATTGGGTGCCAAGTCCAAACACTTCAATTGCAAGGCCCCCAAAAAAGTTTCACCTGCAGCTCAAATCTTTTGACAGTTTAATGAATGCAATCCGAATTGGAGCAACAGCTCACAATTACCCAGCAACTTTTTTCCAAGCCATATCATCAGCCACATCCATTGCCAAGTCGCAACACCTGAGCCAAGCAAATTGACATTAAAATTTAAGCGGAAAAAGTCCAACGGCAAAAGCAAAAGGCAAGAGGCAAAGAGAGATAATATTGTATATTCAATAGCAAACATTGGCCAACAGAAAATCATTTTCATATGTTTGCATATTTTGGATTACATAAAGTGTCCAGCGAGTTGGTGGTGATCCGGTTTAACACATTGAGAGAGGCCCGCCGCATGTGAACTCCCCATAATTAATACGTACACATAATCGACCAAAAAAAAAAAAAGAAGGAGTTGCAGCAGCCCAGAGTTAATGAAAGTTCAAGTGAAATTTTGCCGAAAACTAAAACCGGTTGATTGGGTCACTTTTTTTTTTCTTTCGATTTTGATTTCGTTTCTGTAATCAATTTTTGGTCGGTGCCAGATAAACCCAATTATGTTCAAGGCCAAATGAAATGTGGAAATCATAAAACTTGAAATGGGTAACTAAGTGAAAAGTGCAGGCTGGAGGCCAAATGAGGTAATGTAAGTGTTTTTTTTTTTAAAGCGAAATACAAAATTTGGCACAATTTGCACGGACTTTAAATTACATCATGACATGGGAAAAGTAGTTAAATAAATTCAAACAAAATCTGGCAATTTTCTCTGGGTTTTGATCAAACTCAAAGCACAAATTACAAATTGTTCTTAAATATGACCTTAGTCAAGCTTTAGAGTACAGATTTTACTCCTATAACTCGGTTTCAAATATTAAATTGCCACAAAATTCCATGACTGGATGTCTAAATAGCTTTTTAAAGAACCTTCCGCTAATACCTCCGGTATTATTTGTCTCACGACTACAGAAAATGCTATGACCTATCAATAACCATATATTCAAACCTTAAAACAAACTTAAAAATTCTCCCTAAATATTTCAAAAATTTCCTTAATTGCCTTAACTAATTCTGGTTCATCTGAAAAATATAGTTAAATCAGATCTAATAGGATCTATTTTGGATATATATATATGATTTTCAAATTCCAGGCTACCTTTTTAGTATTTTGAAGCATATTTATGAAGTCAAGACTTTAATCCTTAAAGCAGACCTTCAGGACACTCAGGATCTCTGAAATACCCTGTTTTTATATAAATGATCTTGATAAATGCGCTTCAAAGTGTGCCATGCTTATGCATATTAATAATTCAGGTTCAAATGTTTCATTCATATTTTGCTAGCAGTTGATTCATTTTAAATATCTTCGACTAGTCTGACAATCTGACACACTGTACAGTTTATATTATGTCTGAAACTGGCATAACTGAATCTCAATTACCCATAAAAACTAATATTTATTTAAGGTTATAAACGTGGCATACTTTTGGGAGCATTTTTCATGATATTTTGCTTGAGTATAAACCGGCTAAAAGAAGCTTTTTAGAGCAATTCGTTTTGCGGTTTTTGTTTTTGGCACTCTCAAACTTTCTAGACGTTTGACTGTTTTATCTGAACACGAACCGGAGCAGTACCAATTTAAGAGCAAAAATAAACCCAAGCTTGATTTTAATTTTACCGAGTTGCCCTAATTTAAAGTATTTATTTATGTAGAAAATATTATAGCGTCTTGAGAACAAAGTCTGGGCCCATAACCTAAGGTTAGACCGGCTTAGGAACACTGTTCTTCGAAACTTGACTTTCAGTTTTAAATTTATTATATTTTCGAAACTCAAGCGTCCTCTTATTTTTAAATTCATCAACAGTAAGAGCTCTTTTTCATAGTTCATCACTAATTAACGAACATATAATATATAGCTTATTTACAAATTTTAAAACCAATCAAACCGTTTGCATAGTTCGATCAAAATGAACTAAAGTGGTAAGAGTCCTATTGAATTGGGTAGTGCTTTGATACAATTAAACAATTAAGTCGAATGAATTTAACGGAGAGCGCTAATATTTAGGTGATCATCGTAAATTTCGTTTACTTTTAATACGAAATATATCTACCATAGATCGTTTAAACAAATATATCGATACCAAAATGACAACCTTATAAACTCTAGAATTATCCTAGAAAGAAATAACTTGACGAACTTTATCAATCTCTGATTAATAAACAAATCTACAATGCTATACCAAAAAACATTAGAAAACAAGAAAGAAAGTCGGTCAAGCCCGACTATAACATACTCTGTACCAAGAAAATTCTTTCTTTTGATCATAACTCGAAAACCGTTCATCCGATCTTCTTCATTCCTTTGGATCGATAAGTTATCCTAATAACTAAATATGTCCAGAAGGAACAAGCCATCTATCTTCAAAACTGTGGGAGATATGACGTTTTTTCTAAATTGCGGGGGCGTGGCCAAAATTGAAAATAAACTTGATCTGCCTGCAGACATAAGAAGCATATGTCCCATACATGTCAAACCTCTATCTCTTACCATCTCTGAGATCTGTGCGTTCATACGGACAGACAGACGGACAGACGGACATGACGGACATGACTCGGCTGTTGATGCTGATCAAGAATATATATACTTTATGGGGTCGGAGATGCTTCCTTCTGGATGTTACATACTTTTGCACAAACTTATAATACTCTATGTACCTACGGTACAGAGTATAAACATTTTCTAAAATTAAGAAACCTTTTCGTATAAACCAGAATATATTTTCTTAGTTAAAGGCTGGATTCCAGATGACATAAAAATTAAATTAGTAGTAATCCTCCATCCTCCTCTCTTATGGTCCTTATATATTTTTGTACATTTTCTTCCCCGTTGATTCAACACCAAAGTCTTTTCTCTCTAAAAAACACTTTCAAATGAGTAATAATAACTGTTTTAACTTTACATTCTCGGGGATTTCAACATTTTTCAACATTCGCACCTTACAAAACGAGTAGTTGCGCGTTTTATATTCCTAATGCAGAGTATTCGTACTTGAAAATGAGAATCAGTCGCCCAATTTTAAGTTTTTATAAAAATATCTAGAAAAATGACTCTAAATTTTTAGAAAATATTCGTCAAATTTCTAAAATTAAGAAATTATTTTCTAAAGAAGTATGTTTCGGATTGTTCTTTCTAAGTCTAAATAATAACTGTCTAAAAACATGAAATTTTCGTTAAATTAAGAAAACATAATAATTTTAGGTCGAATTTCTAACATTTTTTGTGTGTAGAACAGCCTCCCGAAACACAACCTTTAAAAGGTTCAAAAAATTGAACAAACAAGAAAATAATGAACTCAGGATCCTGACAAGGCTTTACACTGGCCACTGCAGACTGCGGAGTCACCTGTAGAATTAGGGAATAACAAACATCTAATACTGTAAAGAATAGAAGGAGTCCTCAAGGCGCAGACCTCAAGATTAGTAACCTACAACCTACGAAAATTCTGACATTCGTTCAGTTAATAAGGTTGCTATGAGAGTTGTAAACTCAGTAGGAGGTACATTAGATTAGTATTGGTCGCGGTGTTTAATTTCTCCAAAAATGAGAAACATATAGTATTTATTTTTGAACAGAACGCTATTCGTGGGTTCGAAGCAGTTTGAGGTTCGACTATGGGCTTCGACTTAGACTTAGACAACTAGCTTGAACCGCTTCGGTTCAAAACCAGCTTTGTAACTAAATATAGGTAATATAAGAAGAAAGTCGATCAAGAGTGACTCTTATATAGTGTAAACAATTTTGATTTTGATTATATACCATTTTGATGCTGCAGCACAGAACATTCTTTTGCTCATAACTTGACTATTGTTGATCTGAAAGTTGCCAACTCTTTGGCGGATTGAAAAATAATCTTGTTTACTTTATATGCGCTAAAGAAATGAACCTTTTAACTACAAAAATGTCAGAGATATCAGGTTTTTCCCAAATTGCGGAGGCGTGGCAAAAATTGAAAATATATTTGGGTTTGTCTATAAATATCAGAAGATTTTGTCAAACCATTATCTCTTACCAAGCCTGAGATCTGTGCTTTCAAACGAACTTGTAGACAGATTTGAATATACTGACTCAGTTGTTGATACTGATTAAGAATATATATATATAATATATATATTTGATGGTATTAGAAAGGCTTTTTTTCGATGTTACATAGAAGATTTGCAGATTTTCAATAATTCTCAACCATAAATTAAGTTAATACCGAACCTATGGCCTGATCTTCTTCTGTATTTCAGTGAAAATGTCTGGAAAATGTTTATAAAAATAAATCTTAAAAAAAAACTAGAACAATGCAAATTTGTTTGCACTTAACTTGCACTTTCTTTGTTGCACAAATTGTACTCTCACTCTTTACACTTTCCTTAGAAAATAGTCAATTATGACACCAACGTTTTTTTTTTTTTTTTTTGCTAAACTTACATTTTCCTGCCTGCCGAGTTAATAAATCTACCAATTGACAGACGACATTACAGATACAACTACAGAAAAATGAAAAAAAAAAAAACACAGTCTAGATATGTGAAAGAAAATAAACAAAAAGACAATAAAAGAGTTGAGAAGAAATGGTGTAGAAAATAAAAAAGAAAGTGCAAGGCTGAACTCATATGAGTGTATGAGGCATTCAAGTGTGGCTGTGTGTGGCTGTGTGTGTGTGTGTGTAACTGTAACGGTACTCTTCTGAGCCGCAGAGACATTGCACTTCAAAATGCTTGAGGCAATTTGCCTTAGCCACTTTTCCTTTCAAATTGCATGCGTCTCTCTTTTGCTAATTGTTTGCCACTTTTGTACAACTTTTGCCTTACTTAACACCTTGAGGGCATAGAGAGACAGTCATCGAAATATTAGCTAAAATACTTCAATTTGCGCTCGATAATTTGTTATTTGTTAATGATTTAGCTAAACATTGAAAATTATGAGCTAATTGACTTTCCCAGTGTCTTCTGACAGGTCTGTTTGCAGTTTACCTGTTCTCAAAAGGATTTTAAGGTAGGAAAAAGTGTAAAGGGACTTTAATTTGTTGAGGGAAAGACCTGTTTTTGTTAGGTTTGAATTGTGTGTGGGGGGAGAAACTTCATTCAATTGAGCACAGCTGTACTCACCTAGGAAAATTAGTGAAGAAAAACTAATGGCATTTGCTTTAAGAACTGACAACTTTTATATAAACTTGGATTTCATTTGAAATTTTCTTATGTCTTTTGACTATTGACACCATTTCGTCTGCTTTTCGAGACTCATATCTTGGCTTTAGTTTGATTTTCTCATTGTAATTTAACACTTTTTCCTCTCTCTGAGGCTGCCTTAGTTCTTAGATTAGCTTAATATTTGAACATTGTAAACTAAAACCATAAACACAATCCCCTAGACCAGTACAAAGCCTCACAGACAATGGTTATGACAATGACATTGCCATACTGTGCTTTGGTTCCCTTCACTTCTTGTTGCAGAGTTAAAGTACCCGGTCACCCTAGGTACCAGACTCTGATGGAAATTGCAAGGCCAAGCTGTCGATAATGCATTGTGGAGTGCTGGCGGGAACCAAATGGCACCCCTCCCCTGGAGTTAGTTGCTGATGATGATCAGACAACTGGTGGGCTACGGAGCAACTCTATGACTGCACAGCCAACTAACTGGGCCAGTTTCAGCGGCTCTGAATGTACTTACTTCTCGGTCTATTGCCACTTCACATTGAGTATTCAAATGTGGTGGGGAGGGAGGGGAGCCCAACAAAATCTTAATAAGCTATGCACTAGACTGTATATGGGACTGTATATAGATACATATACAGCTAACTAAGATGTTAGCTTGAAAGTGGAGAGAGTAATCTGACCAACTATCTTAAGCCTTTGGGTCACAGAACTACACTGAAACAAAAAAGAAAGTCGGTCAAGCCCGACTATAACATACTCTGTACCAAGAAAATTTGTCTTTTGATCATAACTCGAAAACCGTTCATCCGATCTTCTTCATTCCTTTGGCGGATCGATAAGTTATCCTAATAACTAAATATGTTCAGAAGGAACAAGCCATCTATCTTCAAATCTGTGGGAGATATGACGTTTTTTCTAAATTGAGGGGGCGTGGCCAAAATTGAAAATAAACTTGATCTGCCTGCAGACATAAGAAGCATATGTCCGATACATGTCAAACCTCTATCTCTTACCATCTCTGAGATCTGTGCGTTCATCGGACAGACAGACGGACGGACGGACAGACGGACAGACGGACATGGCTATATCGACTCGGCTGTTGATGCTGATCAAGAATATATATACTTTATGGGGTCGGAGATGCTTCCTTCTGGATGTTACATACTTTTGCACAAACTTATAATACTCTATGTACCTTCGGTACAGAGTATAAAAAGAAATCAATCCGAAACGGGCTTGAAAACAGGGTAATCCCGGATGCTCTTGAACCAATCCGAGAAAAGATTGATTTGCCAAACACTTTTTCTTTTTAATCCCAAAAAGCAGGATCACTTTAATTATATTCCGGAATTACACTGTTTTCAATGCCGTTTCGGATCAATTTCAGATGTAGAACTACACAGCTTTTCTTCATCTCTTTCTGCAGGTTGTTGTTATTTAACAAATAATTTGTTGTCAAATGCCTGATATGTTATAAGGGCGTATCAAGGGTTTTCTTGTAGGCCCAAAAATCGATAAGGTCACTTAAAAAACAACTCACGAATCGACTATCTGATATTATTTTAACATGCTAATTCTGATTGCGACAATAAAATCAAAAATATTTTAATTAACGGCTTCAAAAATAGATATTTTTGGCTGATAAATGCAATCTACAGTTCTGTTATTTCAAAACATTTTTTCCGAATTTTCTACTTTACCCACCACTGGTTTAATAATATTACTCAATCCAATTTTTTTCCTAAAATGTATTATATTAGTCCATTTAATTCTGCATCAGTCAAATGTTGTCTTGTTGAATTTGATGACCATTTGCCATTGTTATGTGTCTATTTCTGAGCTAACATCAGCTATGTAGTATTCTTTTTAAAAGTGTTTTTTTTGTTTTCATTGTTTTTCAGTTTGCTGTCCGATTTTTCAGCTGGCACTATACTGGCAGGTGTTCAACCTAGCAACTGGCACCTGAATGCACCCTTACAATTTTATGATATATTTGCCTCACGATTTTGAACTAAGATTACTCCCTTTCGAGTGCAGTTACCCCGTAGAGCTAGGAGCTAGAGAGTTTGAGGGTTGATTTTGGCGATAGTTTATCGATTTAGACAAACAAAGTTCAAGGGATATATAAGGTTAAATCGGTAAAATGGCTATATTTTCCTCAAAAATCACCTTGAAGGCAACAGCGTGATACAGCTTGAAATCTTAATTAATGTTGCTATATATAGTTCTATTTAAGTGGCTAGCACAATCTTTATAAGTGCGCTAGGATGTATGTAAAATCTAATAAAATCTAAAATCTTAATTCTTAACAAGTTAGGATAACAATATAAAGCATTTTCCAGTTGATTGCTTAACAAATAACTAAATCAAATAAATAATTTAGACTTAAATGAGAAAAAATTGATATATCTATAAATTTGGGAAATGTAAGATTAAACTGGCGAAAAAGGCCAAGGGATCCCTAATTGAAAGACATTCCTGTTCAAAAAATAAGGGACACATAAACTTAAATTCTTTGTACAGTTTGTGCTCCATTAATAAATTATTAATCTTTACTGTTGGTTTGTTTGGTGGTATTTTTATACCCTTGCAAAGGGTATTATAATATTGCCCAGAAGTTTGCAACGCATAGAAATATTAATTTCCGACCCCATAAACTATATATATTCTTGATCAAGGTGACGAGCTGGGTCGATTGAGCTTTGTCCGTCCGTCTGTCTGTTTCTACGCGAACTAGTCTCTCAGTTTTAAAGTTATCGAGGTGAACTTTTAGACAGAGTGTTCTTTTTGCTGCACACTACTAATATGTGGGAATCAACCGAAGCGGATGACTATATCTCATATCTCCCATAGGAACAATCGGTAGGAAAATTAGTTTAAGTGTGAAAAACTTTTTTTTTTTAATGGAAACGTCTCCAAACTTTGTAATCGTAGGTTTACTATGTTTTTTTTTTTATAATTCTAGCAATTTTTATTAAAATCGGACAACTATATGGTATAGCTGCCATACAAAAGATAGGTCTGAAAAACAGTCTTGGTTAGAAATACTTTTATGCTTTTAATGGTAGCATCCTGCAATTTTGTAGTTGTTTGTTTCACGTGCTTTCGCATAATTTTTCAAATTTTTGTCCAAATCGGATGACTATATCATATAGCACCCATACGAACGATCGGTCGGAAAATGGGGAAAAGAGAATGATTTGAAAATATTTAAGCGAGCACTTGCAAGGGTATAAAAACTTCTTATTGATTTTTTTTAACTTTACCTTTCCCTCTTTTGGACTGTGGTTCTGGGGACTGAGCATACGTAGTCGACATCTCAACGCAGACGACTATTGACCATTGGCCACGGCAAATATCGTAACTTTTGAACGGAAAGAGATATTTAAAAATTAAATTCAAAGGGACTATGACAGTGAATTCCTGCAACTTTAAAATTAGCGTACGTTCGTCGTTGTAGGACAACAGGTTGACTGCCGAATCGGCTGCCAGTGTTGATGGTTTAATGCAATGAAAACGGTTTCATGTAATAGCCAAAATATTTAGCCAAATATTTATATTATTTATTTTGTTAGTTTATGTGACAGATTTAAAATTATTTCCTGGTGTATATTCGTTGTTCTGATGTGTCTCAGATATGTCTTACGAGGATCAGGGGAAGACGACAACAAAATGTCGAGATACCTTTATTAATTTGGTAGTCTTTGTTTTTAGCAGGGCTGGTTTTAAACCCCGAAATTCCGACTATTATTTTACAGTCATCCGAACCTTGAGCTACAGCTTTTTAGAAATAATCCACTAAGTTTAAAGCTCCCCGACTCTGAAACTTTTTGAATATTTCTCAAAACCAAGAATCTAACATTGCATTGGTAATATTTTTTGCCTTCACAAGCTATTGAAGCCAGCTTTGAGGCCACAAACCATGTTTTTCGTTCGGATTCGGCGTTTTTCTGTAATTTTTTTCATTGCATGTTGCATGTTATAGAAACCCTACTTAGTAAGATCTAAGGATCCCGGGCATACATTTCATTAGAGCTTCATTGTGTACCAATCTTGCATCGTTAACTCATTAAATCAATTTCAAACCTTTACCGGAAACGTTAAGCTATCGCACACTGTTCAAATCTAATCACAATTTGATTAATTCCCTTTTAATTAATGATTTAGTTCAATTTAATTAGCTCAACTCTGCCCCACTGACCCAAAGCAATAACAAAACGATTGCCTCTTAATTAATGCAAGAGCTAGCAAATCAAAAAAAAATCCAAAAATTCGAACATACGAAAGAAAAAAAAACCCGCTTGTATTCAAATTGAAAGCGGAGTGACCCAGTTTGAGACCCGGCGCGCACGCATGTGCCTTAGGAAAAAGTAGAAAGTGATTTCAGCTTTGCCCTGCCCCCACTTCTACTTCTGTCTGCGGCCAACAGAACGAACCAATGAAGACACACTTGAACATTTCAAAGAAATAACAAAAATAAACATTAAACACATTTAACGAAAATACTGTTAAGGCCCCCCCCCCTCTCATAGTTGGATTTGTCAGCCTCGAAAACTAATTAAAATTCATTGCAAACATTTTGTGTGTGTGGCAACATGAATTTTTTCTGCTTATTTGAATTGAATGAGACCTTTTTCAGGTTGTTGGCCAAAATGAATCACTTTTGACAATAATTTAAGCGTAATTATCAATTTGGCTTTTAAGCTCCACCCACGTGCTAAGGTCAAATCAAATGTTTTTGGGGCTGTTCTACTTCAATGACTTGACCCACATTTATGGCTGTAACATAAAAATATATTTAAACAATTAATTATTTATTATTTTTGCGCAATTTCTTTGGTATTCGGAAATTATTGATGTGGTTTCGAAAAAAGTGAAAGTTTTGTTGACTTAATGATTTGGCAAATGGCAAAGAAAAATAGCAAGAAAAACGGGCTGAAGTGGTGGTGTTTGCTGAAACCACAGAGGGATTATGTAAAGTCACTGGAATGCATTTTGGAAAAAGAACAAGGAAAAAAGCAAAGATGAAAGTAAATTCACATACACGAATTCCTGCGCTGCAAGTCGTTGACCCAAATGTGGCTCCCCACATTTTGGCACACCAAAAAAATATCAAAAAAAATTTAAAAATTCTTCAAAAGAAATTAATTTTCGACGCCCTTCTCCGCCGTTAACAATAAAACGTCAAGTCAAAGAAATAATCAGAGGAAGACAAAACAAAAGACTTAAGCGACAAACTTTTGTTGTTTCGGCCAAAACCAAAAGACTTTCTCAAGAACTTTTTCGATACACAATTTGCATCACACACAAAAATGAATGTGGGGAATGGTTTTCTAAACTCAAGCTTGACCCAAAAATTAAACCCACATCTTTTGTAAAAAAAAATTACAAAAATTTGCATTCAGTTTTCTTGGCACGCAATGGGAATCTCTCAAGGTATTTGCGCCGCCTGTTGATGTCAAATAAAGTCTGTTAAGTGATTTGATTTCCACATTTGGCTTAGTCACAGCCGATGAGCTAAAAACGCATTTAGTTTTTATTTTCATGAAATTGACATTTAATCTCTGATAGTTAGACAAAGTGGTTATGAAAATTGGAACGACGACCCAGACCCAGACTTGCGCCATAATTGTAAAGTTCATTAATGAATTTATCAACGCAATCAAAGAGAGAGAGAGGGGGAGAGCGAAATGGGGCTGAGGGAGTTGGTGTTTATGAATAAGATTGTACAATATTTATATTTAACTCTTTGTTTGTTGGTTTGTTTGATTACGTTTGGCATAACGAGATGGGATTTGGCAGCTATATTTAAGTTGAATGGGCAGAGTTGATGAGAGGAATATTAGTGGGATTACACAATTTGGCCACCTACTATAGAAATTTCCTTATGTTTACTTCAAAAGCATCAAATAATTTCTTGTTAATTAAGATCTGGGTTGTTGAACTAAGCTATTTCGAGCGTTAAAGGTATAAGTTTGGGTTTTTCATTAATTTTCCATTCGACAGTTTTAGTTAAAATGCATTTGAAGAGTGCAGGACAACGTCTGACGGGGTCAGCTAGTAAATAAATAAATATAACTGGCTTTACAAAAAATGAATCTATCAATAATACAAATATATCTCAACATTGGATTATTTACCGTGTGTTGATTAATCCATTCAAAAAAAAACCTAATACTGCTTATGAACAAAGGACTAAGAGACACGAACTTCTTGACTAAACCACACACCTTCCCCGCTCGTCACGAGATAGTGGATCTTTCATCAAGAAGTCGACACTCCAGACTTTCGATAAGCGTTATTGTATCCACTGATCTTCTTATAAGTTTGCTTTAAGGCCAGAGAAACGAAATGTAGTCTTGAATAGTTTAAGACATTTTGGCAGACTATTCTAAGGGTTTGGACTCACTGGTAAGCTGCCAGAGTTTTCTACTATATGCCAGTTTTTTGGCAGTCCAGTCAGACTAAACAACATGCATGAGAATATTGACTGACTACACTGACAGGTGTTCATACTTGTATGGCAGCAACTGGCGCCTACCTGCCAGTGTGTCTGTCTGAGCGCACTGAAACAGTTCCAAGAATTTGATGATCATAGGGATAAACCCTGGCTAAAGAAATAAAGCCGTGCATATAAATATGCAAATCATGTCGAGTTGTGTTGAGAATATCAGTAAAAGTACCACCAATCTCTAAAGTCACTCATTTGAGCAATCACTCATTATAGTTTTCAATTAGCACAGCACACTTCAAAGACAGAAAAAAATTACATTACTTGTAATACTCCGTACCAAAGGTAACAGCTAGAAGTAAGTATCTCTGAATCTATAAATTATATATATATTCTTGATCAGTATCAACAGCCGACGCGATATGAGCACACAGATTGCATAGATGGTAAGAGATTACTTGCAAAAAGATCAGGCTTATTTTGAATTTTTGTCACGACTGGCAGTTTTAGCCGGCTCGAGGTAATGTGCTGCTTTCGGACCACTTTAAACAGAGAAACAACAACACAAAGAAGGCTTGTAGAACGTAAAGCTGTATCAAGAGAAACCACCCTCTCTCATCAGCGATCAATGCCTACCAACTGTGAGTAACTTAGCCGAACGAGCGAAACTTTTTGGGTTCGGGTTCATGTTCGAACCGGGGCTCAGTCAAAATTTTGGTTTTGCGATAATTTAGAAACCATTTATGTAAATTAAAGAAAATTAAACATGGAAATCTAGAGTCTAGATGTTTTTTAAATAAAGTTTGCGCTTAGTTTAGGTTAGTCAATAATGTGTCTTCCAGTAACTTTTCATTTATACTGGCTATTTGGCTTCATATAACAAACTTAAGAGACTGATACTCGTGTAGCAGAAACAGCTTGTACGACAAATGCGGCATTTTGAAGTCCTTTACATTGATAGTTTTCCAAAAACTTTAAAACAGCAGCTCCCGATTCCATTGCATCTTCATTAGAAGCTGAACATGGTATAAATTCAAGTATACGATCCTTTGCGAGCTGTTTGTTGTTCTAAGGTCAAAAATATTTGGTTTCTTGGATCCAACAAAGAAAAATGTAAAGATTGGGACTTTATTTAAAATGTCAAAGCATTTTTCTAAGCACTTCAATATGGTATTACTGTATTTTGCTGAATATATAATAATTTGTGTGCCACAAGTGTACCAAGTTGAGTAAAAATCACTGGGAAAAGGTTTGGGATTCTGTAAATAAACAGATTGAATGCAACAATTCACACAAAGTTTCAATTAAATTCCACTCTTATTACTGAAATTGTAACTTATTTATATCTGCAGAGCTTGTGTTACAAACTTCTTTTCAGACATTTTTTAATTGTTTTTACTATTGTTCAGGTTCAGGTACGGCCAGGGTTTGACACCGACATCCCGGTTTGTAACCGAGCCGGTTTGCAGTCCTGTGTTAAATATTGGTGTAATTTTTTGTAGTTTGCCTTGAAGAAATATATCGGAAAATTTGAATCATAATTCCTTTTCTACCAACCTCTATTTAAAATTAAAAAGATCGCCAAACAGAAATTGTAGATTAAAATAAGCTAAAAGTTCAAGAACAATTTAATTCCAAAGCATGTTCGAGAACAATCTTATAAAATTTGGAGAGACGCACACCAGTATTAGGTCATTTAAAACGTCTAAAAAACAGCTCACAAACTTGCGCTGAACACAAATGGAATGCCATTCTCATCGGCCAGCACCATTGTGTGCTTCTACTTTCCTCACAAGAGAAAGGAACCTATTTCCTGACCCTTAAATCTTTACATACTTCCATGATTAAATACAAAATTCACAACATTTCAAGATCAAATTGGGAATGGTTTTGGAATCTGTTCATCTGTGCATTTAAGCTTAAAGTTGCTTAAAATGACACTTCTGACACTTCTTTTGCACGTTTTGTGTGTATTTTTTTTTCTATGAATCGGCTCACTTTAATATAATCGTAAGGTTAAGTTTCGTAGCTTTAAAATGGTTTATTCCAAATATTTCTGGGATTTTTCGTAGAGCAGATAAACCATTTTGAAGACATGTGCCCATTGTTATGCAATTTATGTTTTTGATAATAATTTTCATAAGAATTCAAATAACCAGCCAACTGAGGTGATTTTGCATTGAAATATTTTGGGCAGTAGACAATTTTATGATTTTTCAAAATGGTATAACTTCGCTTTAAAAAATCGCACAAATATTACGTATAGTTTATTTTTAAGCTAAGAAGTAAAACTTAATGATAATATCAAAGGGAAAAGAAATAACAGCAAAGGTTCCCTTAACAAAGGGTGCCGAAAAAGGGTTACAATGTAAACTTCAAGCAACTTCAAGCTATAATTGCTAAAGATCTAGAGAAAATGTATCATTTCAGGAAATAGATTCGTGTTCAGCCCTTCAATATACTGAAAAAGTGTAATTTTGGATTTTTTAAATGCATACAGAGTAAAATCATTACCTTTCCATTCTTCATTTAACTAAGTTAATGTCATTTCAAACACTCTACTACTCTTCATTTCGACTAAACTTAAGGGTCAACAATTTTTTATATTTTAAGTCTGTAATAAACTGAGAACCCAAAATGGTTTACTCTAAATTGAACTTATTGAACTCATTAGCTTTCAGCTTAGAAGTTTCACACCAATTTTCTGGTTTATTTCCAACACAAATATTGTTCATTGGACATAAGAGACACCTGAACCCACAGAGCACATGAATGCAACACCACTTGGCTGTGCGCCCATTTTGGATGGATTATTAAATCACTTTGACATAATGAACCGTTATGTCCACACTGAGAGGGCCAACCCGAGCCGGAGTCGAAGCTTATAACCTTGAGCTGTGACTCAATTTGCCGGCAGAGCGACTCCATGTTGAAGTTGTACACATGTTGTAATTTGGTGTCTAAATAAAACTCTGTTACAATTTGTGGTGTCTCGTTAGTTTTTTTTTTTTTTTTTGGTAAAAGTGCACCGTCAGTTGTGTTGTTGAACTCCCCCCAACAAAATGGAAAGTAAATCTAGCTAAAGCCATTATATTGACGTAGTCGTTTAGCAACTAAATGCTAGGTGAAAAAAAAATTAAAAAATACAACAACAAAGTCGAGCAATTAGCAAGTAATTTTCAGTGAGGAAGCCATTACAGTTTGAGAGTCAGCTTGATGGTTAAAACATTGAAGCATCAGCTGCCTGCCTCATTGTTGTGGCTGTGATGTGTTTATTTTGTTGTTGTTGTTGTTGTTTTTGCCTTTGTCAATTATAAATGAGCCTAATGCTAATGTTCTATTCATCATATAGAGTACAAAGTGTTCATAATGCCGCCTCCTCAAAATGGTTTTGTGACATTCTGCGTTTGGCATGAATAATGGCCCAAACAAATTGCGCAGCGCGATAGCAGAAAACAAAATAGTATTTTAAACATAAGGAACAACAGACGAACAATTTCATGGCAATTAATAAAAAATTGTTAAATATTTCAAAACTATTTGGCTGAGAGGATACTTGAGTTAAAGGTTTTTTTTGGCGGAAAGGTTCACTCAACCCAACAACTTTTCCCTGACAGGTTTTGAGATGTTTGTGGCGGCAGACGAAAAACGAAAGGCTTAGCAAATTGCTAAAATAACGAAATACCTTTAAAAATACAAAGTAGTAAGCAATTAACATAAAATAATGACCTTTTGTTGACATTTTGTTAATAATCGAACGACAAAAAAGGGAATAATATTTGATTATGTAAGTATTTAGTATTTGTTTATGTGTAAATAATTAAGAACAGGTCGCTAATCCCAACAATTGTTTGTTTATGTTTTTAAAGATTTTCCTAAATCTTCTCCATCTTTTACCCTTAGCTGTATCTTCCTTTATCTCGTCCTGTTGCACGTTGGTTGATTTTCTTACTGAGCCGGTACTTGTGAGCTGTGTATATTTCTAAAGCATGTGGCAGAATCTCACATTCTAAGTCCAAAAAGTTGAGAAATATAGGACAGGTCATTGAGTAGAAAAATTTCGTACTGAACATTTCATTTTATATGCATTTTTTTCGATATAGAAAAAGTATCACTTCGAAATTAATATTTAAGGGAAACAAGAAAGAAAGTCGGTCAAGCCCGACTATGGCATACTCTGTACCAACGAAATTATACGCTCAGCATAAATTTGTATGCTGCTTCTGCGCTGCAGCAGACAGCAGCGAACAGTCTTTTGATCATAAACCGAAAACCGTTCATCCAATCTTCACCATTCCTTTGGCTGATCGATAAGTTATCCTTATTACTAAATATATCTAGAAGGAACAACCCACCTATCTTTAAAACTGTAGGAGATATGACGTTTTTTCTAAATTGCGGGGGCGGCAGGGGGCGTGGCCAAAATTGAAAACAAACTGGATCTGCCTGCAGACATAAGAAGCATATGTCCCATTCATGTCAAACCGGTATCTCTTACCATTTCTGAGATCTGTGCGTTCATACGGACAGACAGACGGACAGACGGACATGACTCGGCTGTTGATGCTGATCAAGAATATATATACTTTATATATTTATATCTTCTGGATGTTACATACTTTTGCACAAACTTATTATACTCTATGTACCTTTGGTATATAGTATAAAAATATCGACTATATCGATATTTTCAATATTTTATAAAATAGCAATTTCCTAAAAATAATTGTGTCATTAAGGTAGTTTAGCTGTACTTTGATAAGTTTTAACAACTATGTTTTGCCTGAGTTCAAAGTCTAGGGATCAAGGTTTCAAAACACTACAAAATATCCAGGCGGCAAATCTCCGAAATTTTGGAGAAAGTTCGCTCAGGCGGTTCGAACCCGTTGGGCTTTGTTCAAGGAATCTTAGATCATGTATACATTTTTTGGTGATAACCCTGCCGTTCTACGACTCAGTACTGAATTTTTCAGGGCTGATTCAGACCTGAGCAGTGGGAATAACTGAATTTCATGCCTGAATTCATGCATGTTTCAGTACTTCCCATGAGTTCAGCCCTGAAATCATGTCTAAAATCAGCAGAGGTGATGACCTAGTAGGACATGACTGAAACTCATACAAAGGATGCCATGAATTCAGTACTAGCCATTCCATTTCAGGGCTGATTCAGCTATGATTCAGATCTGAACCGAACTGAAGGGAAAGGTAAAGTAAATTAACTCTTTGAATCGACCCTTTTTACAAGCAGCTGGATGTTATCATCTTAGAAGGTCCGGTTCTGGGTCCGGTCTGACCAAAAAAATCCTTGCAAAATGTTGATAAAAAAAAAGTAAAAACTTATTCATGAATTTATACAAACAAAAATTTCGATAAGTTAAAAATTTGAATGAAATTTCTGAAAGTATTTGTGATTTGAAGCCACTTAATAGTCATTGTATTTCAATTGAAGCTCCATTTTTTAAACATAATTTAAAGTTGTTTCAAAAATATCAGCAAGAAATATTCAATTTTCAATATTCGATATATCGCTTCGGAAAAATATTCGATAAGAATATATATTTTTGACCAAAATATCGATATATTTATCTTATTATACCTAATATGAAGCCTCGATTTTGACAATCGATCGTTTAACTGCTATTTCTATAAAAAAAGGGATTCTGTTCGGGTGATAATTTGATACGGGGTCCAGTTCCCGGTTCGGTTGAGGGATACCAAGAATTAGCTTTGAAGGGATCGTCTAAAAAAATGTAGTCCGAATAGTTTTTGTGTTATTTGAGTCATTTAATTTGTGACAATTAAATGATTCAGAAAAAATTAAAGATGTTTGAACCTTAATTCAGAAATAAAATTGTTGCAAAACTATGATATTTTTAATGAAAGTATTTTAATTCGATGTGGGGCCGAACTCTGATTTTTCATATAGCTATGCAATGTGTCAGATAAACTTGGACTTTGCAGTGTTATTTGTAAATAGAGACCTACAAGTGATGTAGAAGATTAGTAATCTCACTCTAAACAAAGTTTCTCAAATTTATATTGCACTAAAAAGGTGGATGATTCCTAATTTGCACGATTCCTAATTTCATCTAAAACTGTAGTCACTCTAGCACACAGTGGCCCAACAACTGTTTACTGCAAAGGTCAACTGCTTGTCACAAAATTGCTCTAAAACTGCCCAAGCAAATGAGGCTACCCCGTGATACAACAATACAGATAAGTTGGCGTTAGTGTTTGCCAAAAGCTTACGCTTCAAGAGTACGCGCAGCACTAAACGTGAAGGTACTTTGCAGAGAACTCAATCTGACGCCGCCTCACCTGTATTGTTGTATTATGGAACTGACAATTGCGACTTTTAATAAGGCCTGAGCAAATGGCTGCAAAACAGCTTTAAACGGTAAAGCATGTCAGTGATTGTCCAACTGTAAGCACATGAAAACTGCTTCGCATTGCAATGCCATAAAAATAAACTGCTTGCAAGGTAGTGTATGAAAACTGTCTAACTTAAAATGCTAACCACAGAGTGAAACTTTAAATAGTAAGGCTGTATTTTTACTAGTCTGATATCTTTTAAAAGTTTCTCAAATCAGATATCAGACAAGTGTAATAGTCAGTCAACCTTCCGGCTAACTATTGCGCCACTCTGTGCTTAGCATTTTTAGTTTGACAGTTTTCGTTCACTGCCTTTCAAGCAGTTCATTTTTATGGCAATGCAATACGAAGCAGTTTTTATGTGCTTACCGTTTGACAATCACTGACATGCTTTACCGTTTAAAGCTGTTTTGCTTAAAATTATTAAAAAAAATTTTTCGCATTTTTTTTTAAATTTTTGAAATGAATGCCTAAAATGTTAAGAATATTGTGTCAAAATTTCAAGTCGATTGGAGCATTTGACGAAGTTACGAGTATTCTTATACCTGTCGTATAAACGTTTTATACCAAATTTTTTAGTGTTGAAAATTTTAAAGCGATTTTCACGTTTTCAAAGTCAGTGCCCCTCATAACATAAAAACTACTGAACCGATCATTTTGAAATTTTGTACACTATTTCTGAACATAATTTACGAGTTAACGCTGTCGAGTTTTTTTCATATTTGTTAATCATTTTTTTTTTTACAATAAAAAAATTAGCCGAGTTTTTGCCACAAAAAAACGATTTTTTCACTTCAAAATTTTCCAAAAAAGTGAAAAATTAAAATTTCGAAAAAAAACTTGACAGCGTTACCAGGGGAAAACTATTAACTAACGAATAAGTTTTGGTTTTTTGATTTCGGATGATCCAGCACCAAGTTATGAGGGGCACCGCAATTCACCTTTTTTACCTAGAGACTTCCGAATATTTGCGTGTTTTTATACTCTGTACCGTAGGTACATAGAGTATTATAAGTTTGTGCAAAAGTATGTAACATCCAGAAGGAAGCATCTCCGACCCCATAAAGTATATATATTCTTGATCAGCATCAACAGCCGAGTCGATATAGCCATGTCCGTCTGTCCGTCTGTCTGTCCGTATGAACGCACAGATCTCAGAGATGGTAAGAGATAGAGGCTTGACATGTATGGGACATATGCTTCTTATGTCTGCAGGCAGATCAAGTTTATTTTCAATTTTGGCCACGCCCCCTGCCGCCCCCGCAATTTAGAAAAAACGTCATATCTCCCACAGTTTTGAAGATAGATGGCTTGTTCCTTCTGAACATATTTAGTTATTAGGATAACTTATCGATCCGCCAAAGGAATGAAGAAGATCGGATGAACGGTTTTCGAGTTATGATCAAAAGTCAGATTTTCTTGGTACAAAGTATGTTATAGTCGGGCTTGACCGACTTTCTTTCTTGTTTAATATTTCTACGTGAACATTTTATACAACATTCTTTAAATGTCATACTTGAATGTGTTTTTAGTTTTAATAAAGAGATTTTAACTGTGTCGTAACAAAAAATTCACAAAATACTGAATTTTTTGAGCGATTTTTACCGTTGCAATTGTCCCAAGCAGTATTTGCTTGTGCAGTTTTAGAGCAATTGTGTGGCAAGTCCACCCGATTAACTTTTTTTTTTCACTACTCATTTTTTTGTACTTGACTTCTCTAATCATGTTAATGTATATTATTAGTGTTTTTCCTTATTATTGTTCGTAATTTGTGTGCTATTCAAGATGAACAAGGGCAGTCCACAGCTCTAAAAACAATGCGTGTCTAAAGTTTAGGTTGAAGGTGTCGGATGATATATCTATACACACACACACACACACACACACACAATCTGTTTATTTCACCTTCAATTCACAACATGCAAGCTAAGTGTAATGTTAATGGTTTCTATTTTCCTCTCTTTTTTTTTTGCTATAATTTCAGATGCCCTGCGGCATATCATGTGTCGATAAGACACTCAACAAATCATTCTACCATTTGGGCATTTGTATAGCCAAACATCCTGGATATTTTGTGATTATACCTGTAATGATAACACTGCTCTGTATGACGGGGTGAGTAGAAAACAACAACAACAGCACTTGAAGCAATTGGAATACATTTTATAACTCCCTCACAGCTATCAACAGTTAAAGTATCAAATTGATCCCGAATACCTGTTTTCACCCATTAATGGAGAGGGTAAGGCTGAACGGGCGGTGGTTGAGCAATATTTTAAAGTCAATTACACGCATCGCTTCAATGTGGGACGCATAACAAGACCCGGTGAGTAGCAGCCAGCAACAAACAGCCACATCACATTTGGCCAAACATTGAGCAAGTGAAATGAACGCCCATTAAGGGGGGGGACACATTAACGTATTGCCACACTTTTTGCAGTTTTTCCGCACCGACTCTGAGTTCAAGATTAACAGAAAAAATATGAAATGAAATAGATAATTTGTCTTTTTTTTTTTAAGCTTAACAATGGATTTTCATTGGGGTCTTGAACTCGGTCTACGTTTTACAGGCTATTAACCACGCTAAACGGTTTATTAGGCAAAAGCCACAACATAATTGGCAAATGACATTGTGCTAAAAACTTAATTTCAAATACTTTCCGCTACCAGGATACGACCTCTTTAATTACAAAATGGGTACACAGTTGACCCCAATTTCTCAGAAACGTGTGCTCTCTATGCAAAAAAAAAATAAAGCAACAACAAAAAAAGCATTGTGAAAACTCATAAAAATTTCAACTTACGTTATTATGGCAACTGAAATGTTTACAACTCAACACACAGCCAAACAAAAAAAAAACAACAAAATATTTCGCATATTTTTTTTCTGCCCCATAATTCTTGCGAAATTTCTAGCTCATTCTGTTTAGACCTAAACTCAATGTGCATTCATCTACAATGCACACTGAACAAAACTACAAACAACAAAATTGCACTCCACCAACTGGCGTGCAGTCGGCTTGAAGCATCAATTGAACTTTATTTCGACTAACGCCAAGTCTTTGGACCACATTTCGTCGGTTACGACCAGTTTTTAGTTGTGCTCCGCTTGCACAAAAAAAAAAAACAAAAAAACTGCAACTTTCGCCCGACATAAAAAAAAAATACAACAACAACAAAAATTAAATAAAAGCTGGCCGCCTATAAATCGGTTGCATTTTGCCATTTCATTTTTCTTCTTTTTTTTTCCTTTTGCTCAAGTTGGAAATGTTATATAAAACCAAATTGAATTTGTCCATAAACATTTCAAAGCGTAACATCATTTAATATTTCTTTGGTTGGTTGTGTTTATTACACATTTTGTTTGTTAGGATATCCGGCTCGGTTGGCCGACCCCTGCCATGTTACAAAGAAGGTGTCGTTTCTTCACAGGCAAACAAATTTGCGCATTTTGCTTGCCTTATGTTGGGAACACCAAATGGTTTGTGCGCAAACATTTGCCAAGATTTTTCTTTTGTTGCTTAGTTTTAGATTATTTGCTCCTTCTAAAGCTACAAGAATTTGTATACCCTTGCAAAGGGTATTATAATTTTGCCCAGAAGTTTGCAACGCATAGAAATATTCATTTCCGACCCCATAAACTATATACATTCTTGATCAGGGTGACGAACTGAGTCGATTGAGCTTTGTCCGTCCGTCTGTCTATCTGTCTGTTTCTACGCGAACTAGTCTCTCAGTTTTAAAGCTATCGAGCTGAAATTTGGCACAGAATCCTCTTTTTGCTGCACACTACTAATATGTCGAGGCCGACCCGATCGGATGACTATATCTCATAGCTTCCATTGGAACAATCGGTCGTAAAACTAGTTTTAGTATAAACAAATTTTTTCTTTTCAATGGGAACGTCTCCAAACTTTGTAATCGTAAGTTTTTCATGTTTTTATACTCTGTACGAAGGTACATAGAGTATTATAAGTTTGTGAAAAAGTAACTAACATCCAGAAAAAGCATCTCCGACCCCATAAAGTATATATATTCTTGATCAGCATCAACAGCCGAGTCGATATAGCCATGTCCGTCTGTCTGTCCGTATGAACGCACAGATCTCAGAGATGGTAAGAGATAGAGGTTTGACATGTATGGGACATATGCTTCTTATGTCTGCAGGCAGATTAAGTTTATTTTCAATTTTGGCCACGCCCCCTCTCGCCCCCGCAATTTAGAAAAAACGTCATATCTCCCACAGTTTTGAAGATAGATGGCTTGTTTTTTCTGGACATATTTAGTTATTAGGATAACTTATCGATCCGCCAAAGGAATGAAGAAGATCGGATGAACGGTTTTCGAGTTATGATCAAAAGAAATTTTCTTGGTACAGAGTATGTTATAGTCGGGCTTGACCGACTTTCTTTCTTGTTTTTTGTTGAATAGTTCGATTTTTTAAGGCCATTTGAAATGACAAGAGTATGTGCCTGGGCCAGCGGCTGGCCATGCATAAAGCAATCGGCAAAATCGAAAAATGGCCTACTTGTAGTGTTCATTTAGCATTCTCCATTTCCTCTTTGAAAAAAAAATTAAAGCGAAAACGCAATCTCATTGAAAATCAAATGTTTTGTGGTCCTGAAAAGGACCGATTTGTATAGCTTTATGTTCAAAATAGAACACAGGGCGGACTCAACTTAGGCGCGCTCGCCACGGATACGTCTGGCCAGCTGGATGTCTTTGGGCATGATGGTGACACGCTTGGCATGGATGGCGCACAAGTTGGTATCTTCGAAGAGTCCAACCAAGTAGGCTTCGCTAGCCTCTTGCAAAGCCATGACAGCAGAGCTCTGGAAACGCAAGTCAGTCTTGAAGTCCTGAGCGATTTCACGCACCAAACGCTGGAAGGGCAGCTTACGGATCAGCAACTCAGTGCTCTTCTGGTAGCGACGGATTTCACGCAGAGCAACTGTACCGGGGCGATAGCGATGAGGCTTCTTCACTCCACCAGTAGCTGGTGCGCTCTTGCGAGCTGCCTTGGTGGCCAGCTGCTTGCGCGGTGCCTTGCCACCAGTAGATTTACGGGCTGTTTGCTTGGTACGAGCCATTTTTTTTTTATTCTTGTACACTGTTTACGTTCACAATTCAAAACACAATGAGCGATCGAC